>VDFB02281492.1:412884487-413191814 GCA_007258455.2 Sequoia sempervirens
GTAAAATTTTCAATTCAATCATATTGATGTCATATGTGCTTTTCTACTAGAGGGGGCATATCATAAACTAACTCTACTAGCTAAACATGTCACAATACCCAGCGACCTTTGTTTTAAATCGCAATTTGTTTGCTAGGCAAATAGAAAACATTACATACCCAAGGCAACATAACACACCTGCAAGTAACCTTTCAACATAGAGTTGCAGTCCAAGAGGTTTCTACTCTGTCAAAATTCATTCCAGAACTTGCACACAGCCGCATAATGAGCGGAGGAGCAAGCACGATCAAGTCAGAACTAGGGTCATCATCATGGAAATTCCTCCTGCCTTACCACTAGACCATGACTCTCTGAATGCTTTTTAACTGTCAATCTGTACAAAAGAAAATGCAACAATTTTGTATCTACTTAAAAATCTGCGAGTGTTATACTTGAAACTTGAACCATTTGAGATTAGTGACTGACAAAGATAAAAGGTCAAACAAAAATTTTGCAAAAATGTCAAGACACAACAGCATATTTGTATATTTATGCACCCTAAAACATAAGCATTTGAGTAATGATCCTGGGAATTCTTGATATACAATAAAGAGGTTAAGATAGAAATTTTTCTATCTGACAATGAAAGTCAAAAAGTAAATCATACAGTGATAGTTAACATGCACAATCAAGAAGTTGAGGACAAGCATGCCACATTAGACAAAAAACACTAAAATTTTCTCAAGCATGTTTTGAAAATCAATGAAATGCCCACCCTCCTTAATGAATAGGTTCCATCCGTAAGAACTAAGAAATCAGTAACCTGATTTACCCCTAAAATTCCAACCATGAAAACTTCTAACAAGTAGATGCTTCAAAGAGTTGACTAAGATAGAAATTGAATCCTGGCATTTAGTCTATTGACTTGGATGTTTAAATAGTTCAAAGGAAGTTTCACCAGTTTTTCATTTCTGCACAGAGATTCCAGAAGCTTAATAAATAATAATTTAATCAACTGGACTTTGGAAACCTATTCCCTTAATTTTCATCAATACCATCTCTTATCTGCATTTCAGGTTTTCTTTAATGCTTCTAAGCATAGATTGCCTCAGCTTTGCTACAGTGTGCCTTGGAAGATATCTTCCTCCAAAAACACAGAAATTAAACAGATCAAAACCACTGTTACCTTTTCCATAACTGTCATGTCCCCACAATTGTAACACATTGAAATACTAAGTTGCCGAATCGGGTACTGGTATGGGTATGGTATGTTGGTACAACATTTTTTTTTTTGGGGGGGGTGGGTACGTTTGGGTACGTTCGTACAAAAAACATATAAAAATCATAGATATAGACATATTTGCAGCCTAAAAAGTAAAAACAAGAATTAAATTTAGAATACCACATATCATGCATATGCTAAACAAAACTTAGAACTACCATAAATATAACAAATCTGAAATACAATTATACTAAATTTATTTGATATCAATTTTTCAAAACTTGAATGTTATGATAGGTATATAATTATATTGAATTCATTGTTCATTGGTTCAACATTTAAAACAAAATAATACAATTAACAGTAGGCATCATATGGGTCATCAGGGTGATTAAGATCAACATCATCATTGACATTAGATGATGTAGGTAAAAAGTTGAAAAAACTTCGAAATCTGCATAGAGAGTTTCGGAATTGGTCAAACACGCCACATCGACTGGAAAAACTTCAGAAAAATGTCGAGATTCGTCCATTTTTTAAAATTTCTTTTAAGGAGTAAAAAATGCAGTACCGTGGTTGATTCCACAGGGTTTTTACACGTATCCGATTCGGATACGTACCAGTACCCGGAATCGGCAGGGCATAGGAGCAATTCCGGTAACTTAGTTGAAATACATCAAAATACAATAAATAACCAAATACATATTAGCAACCTAATGCTATTATATTTTAGTATTAAAATGTAAAGTACTGAAATACAAATAACTAAATATCAAAAATATAAATATAAATAATAGCAATATAAATATTATAATTATAATATTATCGTAGGTAATATTATAATAATAATATTATCGTAGGTAATATTATAATAATAATATTATCGTAGGTAATATTATAATTATTATACAATTATAAAACAGAACAAATTGATATTGTTAACTAAAATCATTATAATAATAAAATAATATCCACAAGAAATAAATCTGGATATGACTACACTTCAATAAACAAGCAATAATCACAAACATGTGTATCGGTACCTAATAATAATACTCCAGCCAGCAATTAGAAGCCACAATTAATGGAGCAAGGATGGTCATTAATTACTAAAGAACACATCCCTTACAATTGAATGGTTGCAACTGTTAACAAGTCGAACTATATAAATAAAGTCGTTTAAAACAGATAGGCATTGATCAAGGGATGAAATAAAGGTAATAATATTATGTCAGCAGAACATATTTACTATCAGATGTACTAAAGGCAGCGATAGATATTGGAGGGAAAAGAAAGAAGGGCCTTGGCAGATCAAACATACACTTGCAGATCCTATTGGGTGTTGGAAGTTATCACTTTCAAAGCAAAGAGAATAATCGGTGGCTGGATAAAAAGAAGGAAACATGGCTGAGAGGATAGAGGAAAGTCTGCAGTTAATCATAAGGTAATAAATATTTTTTACATTAAAATAATCATTGAATGAAACAATACATTATTATATCAGGATTCTTGGAAGACAGCAGTTGAAAGGTAAGGATAAAATATATTATGTTTGAACAGTAAATTTAATATTATTATAAATATATATATATATATATATATATAAAAGTTGAATATATATATAAAATTTACAACTGTGCAATAATGATGCTTGCAGCAATTATTGAGCCTTATAAGTAATTATGATTCTTTTATGTAAATGAATAGATTGTATACATATTTATGATCAATCAAAGGTAAGGTTGAAGGAGCAAGTTAGGAGGATGCTGTTGACGGGCTTCCCATGCTAAGCATGCCACTCCGAGGGTGGAATTGTCTTGGTCAGACGTTTCTGCCGCTTGGGGTCAAGGGGTGGGTGGTCTTGGTCGAACACTTGTGCTCTTGGGCTTAGATGGTTTGAGTAGTTTACAGGCACCCCCTTTCAAGATTCCCCTATATCAAACCAAACTATGATTGATTGTTAGGACGGATCCAAGGATTCTCAATCATAAGGAGGATGGATGAGAAAGCATAAGGAGGATGGATGAGACAGCATGGATAGGAAAAGCAGATACAACTGTGTCCACTAGGCATGCCACTCCGAGGGTGGAATTGTCCTAGTCAGATGTTCCTGCCGCTTGAGGCCAAGAGGTGGGTTGTCTTGGTCGGATGCTCGTGCTCTCGGGCTTAGATGGATAGCTTTGGGCGGACTTATCTTGCTTCTCATCCAGGCCCTATTGTGAATAAAATTTTCATTATGCATTATGGATATTGGTAGTCAAGATAGTCTTGAAATAATTATGTATTTTTTATAACTAAATAGATAAGGCATTTATTATGTTTTGATCATATGAAACATATTTCCAATATTACCTAACATGATTGCAGGACCTAAACCAAGATTTATCTTGTTTGAAGCATTTGAGTGGTAAGTTATTACCCTAACTACATTAAGCTTGTGATTCTAGGACAAAAATTTAGGATGTTCCCAATTGGGGACATTACAATAACACATGCGGCCATCATAGATTACCACATAGATTAAAAATTTAATGCATTATATACTACCAAATCCCTTTGCAGGAGAAATTGACACATGAATTACTCATTGGTCAAGACTCAATACTACAGCCATTTTAAAAGCAAAAATATTCCACAATCATGATTAACCTAAATATTACTTGTACTTTTGAAAGGATAAGTAGAGTGCCTGTACACTTTACTGGGGAAGGCTTCAGTCTAGCAAGCATGATATGGGAAGGAGGCTCATCACTAGCAGCAGCTGGGAAACATAAAGCCATTACTGAAAGAGTACCAATTATATAACCAGAAAAATCAAAGAAAGAAAACAAAAGCTGGATATAGACCAGAATCACACCAATCTATAAAACCATTTATCTTATACATGATATTTTAACTTCAAATCATAAACACACCAGCAAGATCCAAGCCAGATCAAGTGGCCAATCTACTTGACAAAGCTATCTGGAGACCCATTTGCCAGTATAAAAATTCTAGGACACCAAGAATTTTCCCCCCCACAATGAATACAAGGATCAAGATAACTAAAATCTGCCTACTTCAAACATTTTATAAACGAGAGGGAACAGCAAACAAAGCCAAGCCAGCCACCATAATCTGATAGGAATTTTTTTGAACTTTTTAATCCAAACATTCAACAAACAGTGGGGGTTAACGGGAAAAAAAGACGAGCCATTTCCACCATCCTTGAATGTTTATTCATTTTAAGTAAACATAAATACCATTTATTTTACAGAAGATCAGGACACATACCTAGAAGAAGTTGGGCATAATAAATGGCCTTGTTTAGCAACTTTTCCCACCCTGATTGAAACAAGCGGAACACAGAGGCAACGCACCAGCATCCCAAGCTCACGTGCCTTGAAATGCTGCACAATCAAGTCAAACATATTTTAGACACAAAATACAATTGAAGTCTTGAAAAACAAATTGCTTCTGTTTAATGCCTAGATATATATATAGGCAGAGCACCAAACAAGATGCATGATTAGCATTTTCTTTGGCCGGGATGCTCACAATCTAGAAATAAACATTGTATCCCTCAAGCTGTTCTCTTAGATAAGGCACTCTCTAGCAGGTGGATGCATGTAGCCATATTCCCCAAAATTATTAATGAGAATTGCTCAAAAATTATTACTAACCATTTTCTTAGACCAAAAACCATACCATCAGGTACACCATCAGATAATTGACAACAAAATATTGTTTAGATGTTTTTGGTGCACAAGGACCATCATAATCACAAAGCATTTGATAACTATAATAAAGCCCTGAATAATGTAAAACTATGATCAAAGGCTATTCCTCAACTATCCAGCATATCTACTTAGATAAGCACCACCACAGGACAAGTACAAGTACAAATTTAACAACTAACATGACCAATTTGAACTAGGGGTTTGTATTGATCAACAAGAAATGACCAAAATGCATTGGGATTTTAAACTGAACATAACAATTTCTTCTCCTAGTCAAATGGGGGTAAACGGAAGGTAAACGTTATTTTTTGGGTAAGATCCAAGCCAAACACCAATTTGGCACATTAGTTTAACCTTGTGGATGCCCACAAGAGAATTTCTTTAGGAAACGTCACTTCCTCTGCAAATGGTAAACTTTATATGGATTTTCCTTCCTATAAAATGGCTATATTTTAAAATTTTATTGAAATGAATAATGTTTATCTTTAAGAGTAACTTTCCTCCAACTTGAAATAGCAAACATTTGGTGATTACCAAATGGTTGATATTGGCCTCTGAATTTTCCCCCAAGTGCAACACAAAAGAGATATAAAACGTCACACACAGTAAGCTCCCACGTCAATTGCATTTAGCTCGACCAGCAACTTTAACATATAAACCAATTGGGGTGGGAGATGGAAGAAGATGTCCAGGGAGATTGAAGAAGGAATTAGTTCGCTTGTTGATCAGCTGGGGTTGAACTGCTAGGGAGATGGAACAAGGGGTCTGTTGGCTGGGCTCGCTACGTGTGTTGGTCGAGTGCTCTTCCTTTTAAAGTTCACCAAACACTGGCTTGAAATTTCTAACTGTGATGAGAATCTTAAGAAAGGTCAGGAGCAAATGTAACGTTGATAATGATGTATCGTTCATGGTGGTGGTCTTATTGTTATTACTATTATTATTATAGATATTACTATCGTCATTATTATTGAGGTTGGCTTGCAAGAATCGCTCTAACCTGACTGAGCTGAGCTAGAAGACGGTCATCAGCACCACTGCAAGATACGTTGAGTTGTAACATTGGTCTCAATCTCTCGTCTGCACGGCACGCCCCCATCACTTGTAAATCCAAAGCTTGAAGCCACTGTAGCATTCCGTTCTCGCCTTCAGTCTGCTGAAGCAATAGATCCTCATCTTCTGTACCCTGGAATAATTGTGTGAGTCTCTGGGCTATACTAACACGCCTCGATCCATTACTAACCTGTGCTTCGACCCTTTCATCACCATTCTGCCCACTGCTGCGGTCAAATCTGGGCTCCGCAGGCATTGTACGTTCCACAGCAGACGAAGCAACAACACAACTACCAAAAGCTCCATCGGGTAATCTTGACTCCGCATTTCCAAGTGGTGGAAAGAAAGCCCTCGATGATGTTGCAACAGCAGACCCAGTAAGCGATGGCTCGAGCAGAGGAGAAGACGGAACTTGCAAAGCAACTGCCGCTGCCTTGCCCAGAATTCGACCATGTACATAATTAGTACTGCAAGCTGTCGAACCAGAGTAATCAATAACAGACGTCAAATGCGTGGGAATACAGTCTACAATGGAGCAATTGGGCTCGTCCAAGACATTTGCAGTGCACGAAGCTGTGACAGCACAAGAGCTTTCCGATATGTGACCGATCTTAAAAATTTGCTCATCCCTTGTAATTTCCATGCTGTTTCTCCCTCGCATTTGCTCTGAACCTTCAGCCTCTGAGGCCGAACCCTCACTCTGTCCCGATTCTGCTTCGTCTTTCTTAAAATAGGCCATTTCTCTCTTCCGATGAGGCATAATGAGAATTTTTCCTGCTTAAAACCCCCAAATTTTTCTTACAGCTAGTTTTCTTGAACAAAACCCTCAAAAAACCCTGCAATAACAATACTTTGCCCCGATCTTACTGAAACACGTTCCCCAACAGGAATTCAGCGATGGCCTTAACCAAAGCCAGTCAAAATTGAAATGAAGCCAACTAAACAGATTTTTTAAACAACGGACTAGCTTCCACCAAAGAATATAAACCTAATGCTAATTTAACTTCGATGGTGATAATTGAAGCCAAATCCGTCGGATTTTTCAGGAAAAGGCAGTACACCGTAAATTTACAATTACAACTCAATTCCACCCGAGAAAACTCGACAAAAATAATTCCCGGCACAAATTGAAGCCAAATTGGTCAGAATTCTGCAGATGAAAGCCGCCGCTCCAAATTTTTCAATGAAACTCACTTTCCGCCGGAGATTATTCGATCAGGAGCCGTCCTATACATGGAAAATCAGTCACCAACGCTAATTGAAGCCGAGTATGCCGTAATTTGCATGAAAGCTGGACAATTAAACTATTTAAGCGCAGGAATCAGTTTTCACTGGAGAAAATTCGATCCAGAGCCGTTTTTTTTGCGGAAAAGTCCAACCGCGGCGGTAATTGAAGCCAACTTCGTCGGTTTTTGGATAAGGAAGCCACCAAACCTAAAATTTCAAAGAAAAAAAGAGTTTTAGCCAGATAAAATTCGATCCAGAGTCGTCTTTCGAAAAGAAATTCTCTCCTCAACTGAGGAACTCAAAATCAAGATATTTCTTGCAGTAAAATTCGAGAAACCGCTGTGGAGATCGAGAGACAGCTCAAAAAACACCACAATGAAGCTTGAAAGAGCGGCAATCTAAAAACTCTTAAAAACTAAACACAGGATCTGCAAGCTTCAAGCGATTTCAAGCAAAAATTTGCTGCGGCGATGCACTATTTGAAAAAAATTCTGTACAAAACGAGGGTTTGAAGCTAGGTAGTAAGCTTTTTTAAACTTCGATTGTGTGTCCTGCCTTCAGGTCGGTGACGTTATTAAAAATGCCCTAACTGAAGATATTTTATGGAATAAGTTTTAAATAACTTTGATTGAAATGATTTCTGACGTCCGTGGGGATCGGTAGGTCCCGCTCAGTTTGCTCCTCATGGCTATCTTGGGTTTCGGGATGTGGGACCCACGCGCCCGCTGGTCCCCGCGAGGCTGTTTCATGTGGGGCCTCATGACCTGTCGTTGTCAGTATATGAGATGACGATGATGGATGCTGAAATTTTGATCGTTCGATATGGGTTATATGTATGTGTACGGATAGTATTTGGATGGATGATGACAGTGACTTTTATTATTGGTGAATTTGTTTGGAAGGATATAGGCAATATTTTTTGAATTAAGGGCTTATTTAGCCTATTTGTTTTGATTCAAAAAGGCATGATAACATAAAAACGTATAAAAATATACATAGAAACATACATAACATGATGGGATGGTGAAGTGCGGGTTCGTCAAGACTGGGATAAAAGTGACAAAACCGGCATATGGGAGGAAACATTACAGCGATGGAGAGGAGGAGATAACGGTGTCGTCAATAGAAGTTTTTCGCCTTACCTCAGCATTTTGGGCGACCTTTTCCATTTAATTTTCTCCTTTTGATTGGTGCAATCAGCCACCAACTTGTTGATCTAAGGTATAGTTTCTTAGTTTTGGAAGATGTTACCATCCTCTTCTATAGAGAGTTGGGTAACCCTTTATATTTTTTACACATTACAACTAGTTTAATATTAATCATGTTAATCTCCATGAAGAACCATTTCATGAAACTATGTTGAACTTTGAAGTCCTCCTCAAGAGTTCCAAAATTTTGAACCACTTGATTAACCACTTGATATACTTGAAGGAAGTGGGATTGCACCTATCCTTATTTGTTATGGTATGTCACACTCAAAGTTAGATGTTTTGGCATTCAATGTATATCATCATTTTTAGCTAAAAATTACACCTATGTGTGTTTGTTAAGGTAAGCCATGCCTAGAATTGGATGTGGTAACATTTATAGAGCTTAAATCATAGTCTAGTTTGTTAGCATATGACATAAAATAAAAAATGTAGTTTGCTTAATTGTAAGGGATTTAATCACACTTGCATAAATATCTAGGCTATTTAAAGAAATTCAAACATTTTAAAAACAATTAACCTATATATAAGAGCTAGGAAAATTAATTAAAATAAAATTACTGAAGATAAACAAGTGGATATGTGTACTTAGATCTAGAATCAAAGATAAGGATTTGGTGTTAGCTTTGTGATAAATTTCTTTGCTACTACTAAAAAAATAATTATCTTTATTTTTATGCTCTTTAGGATCTATAATTGTTAGAGCCACCAACACCAATAGACTCAAGCCTCTAGGATCACTCACAAACCCAAAAGATGCCTTCCACAAGAGAGCAAAAAGAAAAAAATATTGTTTGATTATGGGCACAATAGATTTGATTACAGTCTAATATGATTACATGGATTAAAATAAACATATGATGCCTTGCTTATATAGGCAAGGTTGAGAGATAGGATAACACAAGATTGTGACAAGCGTCTTAATCCTATGTAATGAGACAACTAAAGTAAATGACAAGATATGATAAGATAAAATCACATGATATCAAAGACTTCCAAAAATATTCCTAGATACCTAAGGAAACTTAACATGATAACATGTGTGAAAAGGACCTACTAGGTGAACTAGTTAGGTAATATATCTTGTTCACACCAACACCCCTCAAGTGCAACTTAGAGAGAAGTAAACATATGTAAGTGATGTAAATCATGAAAGGATGGGTCTCGAAAACGAGGCCATTTTAGGTATCAATGTATAATGAAATATCTCACAAAAAAAAGCTAGTGGGACAAAACTCCTCTCCAAAAGAGAAAATAAATAAACATAAAAAAGTGATGGATGGAGAAATCAAGACCCCACAAGGATGAGATTCATCACAAGTATACAACCAATTACCCCCCAATGTGAGAGAAAGAAAGAGACTATGTATCCCCCCACAATGTGTAGTCTCCTACAAAAATGGTGAATGCTTGAAGATAAAACATGATTCAATGCCTACTAAGAACATTCCTCCCTTTTAAAAGAAATATAACCAAGTAAAAATATAGTAATGCTTCCCATTTTAGATAGGAATTAGAAGGAAGAAGAATCCAAATGTATGAATATTTTGTCTCTAAAATCTACTCATATGTCTCCATGTCCATGGTAGAAGATGATGCCACAATTAAATCAAGTACATGTCTAATCAAAGAAGAAGGTAACAAAATAGATCAAGTGGTAATTGTTGTTGTGCAAGATCCAAATACAAATACGATGTAACAAAAACTATTATGGGGATGTTATTGTGAGTGTGGAACAAGTAATGAGTAAAATAACAAACAACACTTCTTAATAAGACATTATATCAAAGATTCAACAATATTTAAACTAATTAGAACAAGAATCTACTAAAAGTGTCATATTGTTCTCTTTTTAAAGATGTATTAAGTCACAGGGCTCCCAGATTTTGGTAAGCATTATGACTGTCAAACTGTCAATCTAGAGAATGAGATGTTGCTAAATGCAATAATCTAATCCTATATGATGATGTCTAAATGATATGATGAAGCTATCGTAATCTATATGGACATGAAACTTGATAAAAAGAAGCTACAGTAAGCTATGAGGAAGTCATGATATTGATTCTAAAATACCATGATTGCTATTGCTAAATGATAATTGCTATTGCTAAGATGCTTGATTGCTCAATTGATATTTTTGCAGAGTAAGATTGCACAAAGTTGGGATCCATTTCCTGTAGAAAGAGGTTGTATTTATAGATTCTTGACAACACATTTGTGAAGGGGCGGCAAGTAAAGGTCTGGATTTGATCTTGAGGATTGAATGGTGAAGGATGAAGAAGCCTAAGCTGATCATGGGGATTGTTCTTCCCCACAAAAACACTCAGCCAGAAGATAGGAAGAATCATTGGAGAAAGATGAAGAGGATTGCCTGCAAATTTGTCTCCAATTTTCCCGTGAAGGTTGAGATGAATTAAATTAGATATTCCATATCAAATTTGGTAGGTGAAATATGATTAGTTGTAGAAATATGTGCATAAATTTGAATGTTTTGGATTTGTTTCAAATTTAGGATGAAATAACAATTATTAAAATAAACAAATTTTTCTGATATTGTTTATTTAATAAAAGAGGGATAATGATAATTAAATAAAAACTATTGAAGTTTGATTATTTAATTAAGAGAGAATAAATCAGAAGAATATAGATGTAAACTATATAAATAAATATTTCTATTTATTCAATAGTAGAAGCATTTGATTATGATAATTAAATAAAAAAAAATGAAATTTGTTTATTTAATTAAGACGAAATAATAGAATAAAGATTGAATAATTTAAAAAATGAACTATATAAATAAATATTCTTATTTATTTAATAGTAGAAGAATTAAAGGTTAATTAATCAAATAAATCGTATTTAATTAATTAGATTATCTAGACCATTTTTAGGTGTATACATTTTTCCCCTCTTTGAAGTGATGTGTTTATGCATTACTTCAAAGAAAATTTTGTTGCTGCTACTAGTACCAATGAAAAAAAATTCAGTATGCCCCAGACGTTGATTTTGCTGTGATGATGGATATGCCCCTTCGGGAGATAAATTGATGAATTTTTTTATTTTTGGATTTTTTTAATCATTTGATGAAGTTTTGATGTTGAAATAATTTATCTCCTGACAAATAGTTTGATCGATACTCATGTGATGAATTTGAATTAAGCCTCTAGTAAATAAAATAAATTAATCACACCAAAATCCTTTTAATTAACCTTTAAAAAGTTAAAAAGGGGTAAATTTGAATTCATTTGTGCATTTGGAGTGAGAGTAATTTGGAGCAAAATGTCAATCCCTTACCACACTCACTGTTTCGAGTGTGTTCATCGACACAACCACCTGACTGCTTATAGACCTCTGGTACGTACCCGTGAACCTCCTTGTTTTGTGTGTTTTTAATTTTTTGTGCATTTATTTCATATTTCATGTTTTTGAATTATTTTAGTGCATCTAAGGTCCGTAGTAGCATATAGACTTGTTGTTTTAGCGCATGCAATAGTTTTGCGCATAGATTAGATTTTGTAGCACATTTGTAGAATAAAATAGTGCATCTACTGATATAGCGCATAGGTCAAAAAGTGTAGCGCATACGTAGGGTAAAGTGGCACATAGAATATAATGGCGCATTTGTCGCCTAAAATGGCGCATCCACTAGTTTGGCACATTGACTACCTGAATTGGTGCATTTTGCTCCTGAAATAGCGCATCTGATGAAATAGTGCTTTGATCGCTTGTTCTAGCGCATAGAGGTGTTTTAATGGCACATCCAATATTGTGGCGCATAAAAACACTGTTTTAGCACATTCAAGTCAGAGTGATGTATTTTGTTAATTTTATCTTTGATTTTGTAGATTTAGATCATATCAACCGTTGGTTTGATATGATTGATGATCTCAATAAAGTAGATGATGTTCAACCTCCCGATAAGCGAGGTCTGATGAGTGATTGATGATAATTATCCTCATGATAGGCAAGGAATAATTATAGTTTGATTGATAAACCTCATGATAGGCGAGGTTGATTTGATTAATTGACCTTATGATAGGTGAGGTACAATTTTAGATTGATGATTGACCTCATGATAGGTGAGGTACAATAATAGCTTGCTCACGAGATTTGATCAAAATATCACCAAAGCTGATTAGATTTGATAGGTTGATTGATGTTGATGATTGACAAATATTTCTAACATTTTTTTTCATGATGACAAGAGTCATTTGCGAACTTACAGATTAAAGAGTTGTTTCCTAGGACCTTTGATTTGATACTGCAACTAGTGCAGTCGGAGACAACAGTTATTACCCATTGTTGTTTATTGTCTCTATTAGATATGCTCTAGATTAGGATTAATCGAGGTCTCCTAACAACCTTAGCAAAGAGGTGGCATAGCAAGCATAATACCTTCCACCTTCCTACTAGCGAGATGACAATCACTCTTGAGGATGTTTGGTATATTTTGAGGATTCTCATTGTTGGTGATGTAGTTTATGATTCTTCAGAGCAGGGCGGGACCAAGGCTCTACGCAGAGTATTCCAAGATGATAGGATTTGTGGATATGAGATTCCATGGCGTGATATGGTGGATGCCTATGCCACCCTACCTTATGTTCTTGCTAGTTTCATTGGAGGGTTCCTTTGTCTTAATCGTAGGTCAAAGGGACTTTATGTTGGTTGGATTTATGTACTGGAGAGCATGATTGTGCATGGTACTGGATATGCTTGGGGCATGTGTATGCTTCCTCATCTTTATCATGATTTGCATTCAGTTGTCTACCTCTGAGGTCGCAGTTTGTCTTCAAGAGTTACATTATTACAGGTGTGGGTGTGGGAGCATATATTTGTTATGCGTCCAGTGATGGTGTGACAGCAGCCCGCCATGAGGCCATATGTGCACATTTACAAAGGTCGTCTTACTTAGCCTCGATTGGGTAAGTTGGAGCATTGGAGGAGAGTGTTGGATGATGTTGAGGCTATCACATGGCGCCCCTATCTAGATTGTGAGCATTGGAATGATGACGATGTCTAGTTTCCATATCTCTCTCAGTCAATGTTACTGATTGGTCAGACTCATTGGGTTTTGGAGATATTTTTGTTCAGCAGGGTACTCCAGCAGTATGGTATTGTATAGGGCATGCCCTAGGGTGTTGCCCATTATAGCCATCGTCAGATAGATTCTACATATTGGGGACCCTGTCTTTCATATGATGTCGTCGTTTAGGAGTACCAAGGTCTACAACCTTTAGTCTGGGAGATTTATCATGATATCATCAAGGCACCTGTTACAGCAGATTATGTAGAGTATCTAGCTCTACATCCCTTTCCATGGATTACCATTCCTTCTAAGGAGGAGGTTGTCATTGAGAGCAGTGGTGACAAGGAGGATAGTAGTGATGACGAGGGGGGTGATGACGGTGGTCATGATGGAGGAGGTGGTGGTGCAGGTGGTGGATCAGGGGTAGGTGGGTCGGGTGCTGGTGGGTCAGGTCCAGTTGTAGATGTGCATGATTATATGGTGCCTCATAAGAGGCGATCACTGGTAGCTCCTACAAAGCAGCATGTACAGATCAGTGTACCTTCCCAATAGCAGCAAATGCAGATTGCAAGCCTACAGGTGCAGGTGCAGACTTTACATGGGCAGTTGATATAGGCACATGGTTTATTGGTTCAGAAACAAACCCAGATCCAGACATAGGCCTAGGCTCACACATAGACTCTAGCTCAAGTACAAGGACAATTGGTAGCCGCTCAAGCACAGATTGCCTCATTGACAACTGAGAGAGATGTAGCTAGATAGGTTGCAAAGTAGGCACATATTATAACTGAGAGATTATAGAGATTGGCTGATGGTACATCTGTGGCCGATTATGTGAGAGAGGTTCTCTATGTGGGTAGAGGCGCAGAGCATTACAGAGGTAAATACCATGATGTTGTCCCCTCTGAGCATAGAGTTAGTTATGCCCAATCTCGATAAGTCAGGATCCAATCCTAGCGTTGGTGTGACACAACCTCCACATAAAGACTCAAGAGATCCTGGTACATCTGGTAGGGGATGTACTAGCCTAGAGATGCCTACACCATCTAGAGCTAGCACCACATAGCTCCATGATGTTATTTTATGATAAATATGAGACATAATGTATACTCTGATTTTTTGATTCATAGCCATTCTTGATGTTGTATCTCTTTTCATTTCAGACATCAATGTATACTTGACATTATGATTTTGAGATCTATATAATATGTGACAGATTGATCGATCTATATGTGTTCTATATGGTTTTGTGATGGATGCATTTAATTTCTTGTTCTATATGGTAGTGATGATCTATATGATACTATTATGGATGCATTTGATGATCATGATGATATGCAATGATTTTATGATGTTTTTGATTTGTGATGTTTTCATGTGATTATGAATAATGATGATGTATGGATGCATGGTGATAGTTGTATGATGATGGATATATGTAAATGATATGAAAACACATCTATATGTATGATTTTGGATATGATGTTTCTATGATATATGACATAATGATATAAATGAGATATGATGCACTTTTTATTTTTTGATATTTCAAATGTAATTATATGATGCAATGAATGTATGAATGAATGATCAATATAATGGTACTTCGAATGCATGATATATGATATGATAAATGGATGAATGAAAATGTAAAATCATAGAGATTTGTTTTTGATAGTTTTCTTATGCAATTTTATGATGTGATGCACAAATGAAGAAAGACATGATCAATGCAAATTATATGATCAAATGTTTGAATAATGAAATGATATAATAATGTTTCTAATGTATGCAATATAATTGATTATTCAGCTATATGATAATAATGATGTTTTGTTAATGTCAAGTATACTCAATCCATTTATGAGAAAAGATAACATCGTTTTTGAATCCTTTACCAGCTTTTGTAACAAATACTCTGTAGATGTAAAACTAACATGAATGACAATCTAATTTACCATGCAAATCTATATGTAAGTATTGGCATCTTAACAGTCCATTTATTTTTCTTTTTATCATCATGGAGCTTTTTAAAATGTTGAAAGTGAGTACAAGCATCAATGGTATAATTTAGACCATGATGACCTGAGTACTACTTTCATGATTTTTGATATTGCAAGGTAACACAAGTATCTAGGTATAATTAAACCAAGATGACTTGAGCATTTCTTGCATAAATAGACAAGAATAATAATTTTATTATGTGAATTGGAATGTCATTAGTGATACTTGGTAGAGCACGTCTCACAATAATTCACACAATAAATAATTAATTCACAAACAACAGATAAAGAAAAATATAATTCTTCTTCCTAGCTTCTCTAGTTCAATACATCATCGAGTTGCTCCAAAGAAATGATAACCAAGATCAAAGTACAACAATTTAACCTCTACTTAAAGTATTTCAATCATTATTCAAATTAGATCATCCATTTTGATTTGTTCTGATTGGTTTAATCTCAACTATCTTGATGTGGATGGTTGATTTTCTGAAGTGATCCAATATTTGATGTATGTTTCATGTTGAGTTTCCCAATGATCATTTTGTTTGTTGTGTTGTCATAATGTTGTTTGTCTATTTGTTTAAGCTCAAGTTTATTGCCCCTAGTGAGTTCAGGATTTTTCCCCCAAGCTAGGGTGTGACACGACCACTTTGCCAAGATATGTACATGATGTTCTCTTTTCAAATGATAGGCAGAAAGATGATGGTGAAAATGAACGACCAAGTCATGCATCAAATAGATGGAAAATCTAGTTTAAATCACAAGTAGCGCTTGTTTCCAGGTTTTCACTACATGTTTTTATTGCACTTTTTCATATTTTATAATTTTTTTGTATTTTCTCTTTTTTGATTTTGTTTTTTCGTATTTTCTCGTTTCTATTTTTTTTTGTATTTTTTGTTACCTAGATGCCTGTTTGCCAGGTTTTCATCAAGGCAACCATTTTTCCAGAACCTTGAACTGTGCACTAGGTGATTCAGGTATAGAACTTTCTGAGATGGATATTGTTGATAGGTTCATCGAACAGATCCCCTTCAGGTGTAGAAAGTCGATAGGCTCTAGATCCATAAACTAATATGATTACAAAGGGACCTAGCCAGTTAGGTTCAAACTTCCCTTTCTTTTCTTTGTCCTGTTGATTTCTAGGGTTTTCCTTTAGGACCAAGTCACCAACCTGAAAGACTCTAGACTTTACCCGGTGATTGTAGCTTTTAGACATTCTCTGTTGATATGCCTTCAAATGGTTCACAACTTGTTGATGACATTCATCCAACAATTCCAGCTCTTGAAGTCTAGACACTCTATAATCCTCATCTCGAACATTTCCTTTAAGTGACACACGGAGTAATGGAATCTCAACCTCGATGGGTAGTACGACCTCTAGTATGACCTCTGATCTGTAGACCAAGGCATATGGTGTTTCTCCTATAGGTGTTATGATGCTGTTCGATATGCCCAAAGAGAAGGTTCAATTGAATGTGCCAATCTCATCCAACATTGTTGACGGTCTTCTTCAGGATTTTTAGAATAGTTTTATTTGAGGCCTCTGCCTTGCCATTTCCTTGAGGATAGTATGGTGTTGAAAAATGATGTTGGATATGAAACTTCTCACATAGTTCCTACACATCCTGATTCTTAAAAGGTTGACCATTGTCTGTGACAATCGACTGAGGAATTCCATACCTACAGATGAGGTAGTTCAGTATGAAAGAAGATATCTGCTTCCCAATGATGGTTGTTAAGGGAATCACTTCTATCCATTTTGTAACATATTCCATTGTTGTTATTATAAATTTGTGTCCATTGGATGAAGAAAGATTAATCTTTCCTACCAGGTCCAGTCCCCACTGACAAAAAGGCCATGTTGAAGTGAATGGTTGCAATTCTTGCACCAGTGCATGTATTAGATTACCATGTATTTGACATTTTTTGCACTTCTTAACAAATTGAAAAGACTCCTTCTCCATGTTCGGCCAGTAATACCCCAAACAAAGGAGTTTCTTCGCTAGGGTTAGTCTGCTTGAATGAGTTCCACAAATACCTTCATGAACCTCATGTAAAGTTGTCTCAGACTCGTTATGTTCTAGACACCGAAGAAGAGTACCATCTAGACCTCAATGGTAAAGTATGTTAGCAATTAATGTATGTCATGCGGATTGGCGAATGAAGTTGCATTTCTGGTTTCTAGAAAGATCGGGAGGAAGGATATTGTCTTTTAGGTAAGCGTAAGTCTTTCCATAAATGGAGGATTCAATGTCAACTAAATGGCATATGGTTTGAGAATCTAGATTATCATAAGCAAGGTTAAACACTTGTTCCACCATAAACTCATAATGACCTCACTTTTCTGGTAACTGTAAAAGAGAAGCAATTGTCGCCATAGCATCAACAACTTTGTTTTCTACCCTTGGAATCTGTTCAAACTTGATATCCACAAAGTACTTTTTGAGATCATCTATCATCTTCTTATATGGCATCAACTTCTCATCTTTGGTTTGATATTTGTCATTTACCTGATAAATGACTAGTTGTGAATCTTCATATACGTGTAGCTTTGTGATCTTCCATTTAGCTGCCACATTGATGCCAATAATTAGCACCTAATACTCAGCTACATTATTTGTACATGGAACATTAGTATATATGACCTTGGGATGGTGTGTCCTTGAGGTGTAACAAACAAAATTCCCACACCAGACCCATGTTGTGTGTATGACCCATCAAAATAAAGCCTCCATTGTTGTGTTGTCACAGTAAGAATGTTTGCATCAGGAAACTCAATGTTCACTAGACGATCATCTAGTAATGGAGCTTCAGCTAATTGATTGGCTATCACTTGACCCTTGATGGCTCTTCTATCCACATATTGGATATCAAATTCACTCAAAATCATGACCCACTTGGCTAGTCTTCCTATTAAGGAAACCTTGCTGAGTAAATATTTTAATGGGTCAATCTTTGCTATGAGTCTGACTATGTGGGTTAACATATAATGTTGCAACTGTTGGGTAGCAAATACCACTGCCAAACAAGCTTTTTCGATGAAGGTGTAATTTATCTCATAACCATTCAGAGTCCTACTGATATAATAGATAGCTTGTTCCTGTCCCTCAGAATCTTCCTGTGCTAATAGAGCTCCTAAAGAAATGTCAATTGTTGTAATGTATAGTAATAGGGGTCTATTTTCTATGGGTGGCATCAATATGGGGGGTGACATCAGATATTGCTTTATTTGATTGAAAGTTGTTTCACACCCTTGATCCCATTTGAACAAGACATTCTTATGTAGCAAGTGATTAAATGGATGACTTTTGTCTGCTAATTGGGAAATAAATCCCCCGATTGATTGTAGCCTGCCCTATAGAGACCGTAGTTGATTGATGTTCTACAGTGGCGGCATTTCCATTATTGCCTTGACCTTAGCAGGATCCACTTTGATACCCTTTTCTGACACTATGTATCGTAGGAGCTTTGCTGATGTAACCCAAAACACACATTTCTTAGGATTTAATCTGACATTGAACTTCTCTAGTCATGTAAAGATTTTGTCCAAAATCTCTAGATGTCCTTCTCTGGTATATGATTTTTCTAATATATCATCCACGTAATCTTCCATAAAAGTATGCATCATGTCATGGAAAATAGTGGTCATTGCACGTGATATGTTGCACCTACATTTTTCAACCCAAAGGGCATGACATTCCAGCAAAATGTTCCCCATGGACATGTGAATGCGGTCTTCTCCTGATCTTTTGGTGCTATTTTGATTTGTTTATACCCTGAGAAGCCATCCATTATTGATAACATGGAATGTCCTACTGTTAAGTCAACAATAATGCCAATGTTTGGCAAAGGAAAATCATCCTTTGGACATGCCTTGTTGAGATCTCTGAAGTCGGTGCATATTCTGATACTATTATCTGGTTTAGAAACAAGTACAATATTAGAAATCCACTTAGCATAGTCAATAGAACTAATGAATCCTGCATCTAACAACTTTTTCAGCTCGACCTTTACCATTAAGGCGATATGTGGATGCATTTTCCTTAGCTTTTGTTTCATAGGTTTTATCCCAGATGATAGAGATAAATGATGCATTAAAAGATCTAGATCTAAACCTGGCATATCAAAGTATGACCAAACAAAGTTAATGTGTCTTTCTTCAAAAAATTTGGTAAAATTTGGCTTTTCCTGTTAAGTCATTGATGCTGCCAGATGTAGAGTCTTTGCCTTTTCCATTGTGCCAAGATTGATAGACTGTGTAGGCTCCACCAATACTGATGATCTTTCATGATAATGCTCTAGAAGAGTGTCAAATCTCCCATCTTTGAGTGCCTCAGATAGGTTTTCACTGTCAAATGCATTCTTTATTTTTACTTTTTCGAGATCTAATGCTACCATGTAATGGTTTTCATCATTAGATCCATTATTCCTATTTTCAATTTTGCAATTGGAAGATTTGGCACCCTCCTGATTCGAAGTATCGTTACGAGATTTATGAGTAAAACTTGTGTCAAGTGTGTCACTACAAAGGAAATTAATGATAACATCATCATTTGCAAGGATAGGTATATCAATAGGTTCAGTTGGTTCCCAGTCGATAAGTTCAGGATGCAGTAAGGGTAGAAAGTCATCGGATTGGTTAAGGTCAGCGGCAGTAAAGGTTTTGATAGCAATGTTGTCAAAAATTTTAGTGGTAATGTCAAGGTCTATGATATTACTCTCTAATTCATCTATCTCACTTGATATCTATCCATCCTCACTTGAGTCATCGATATTTTGTGATCCAAATACAAGGGGTCTAGTCCCTGAGCTTTGTCCCTTATCGTGTGTGGGTGCATACTCTTTGATGACATCAATTTTTATGTCCTTGCATGATGTTTCTGATAAAGAATCCCACTCATACTCATTAGAATTTGTCTCAGAACTATCCCACATTTGAAGGATTCTTTCAACAACTTTATGAGTGCTTTCTTCTTTTGTTTCCCCTGTATAACCCAATCCTGTTTTGTCTTTTGGCTGAAGTGTGAAAGGTTGAATGGGTTCCACAATTCCTTCTTTCCTTTTGCCAATAGGTCCTTGTCCTTCATATCCCATTTTCTCTAATATCATTTTTCCTTTTCCATATTGATTTGTCTTTATACTAATGTTTATTGATGTAGAGGCTTATTCATCTTTATAGAGCCAATTGAGGCTTTATCTTCAGATTCTTCTTCTAGAGTATCTTTCTTTACAAATCTATCATCTAAAACTATGGTAGGTGTTGATGATTGTTGTGTTGATGTTGATGGTTGCCCATATGTCCTTGGAGATGGCAACAATTGTGAAAAACATAAAGATTGCTCAATGGAATACTCTCCCATGCCCTTGTCTTTTAACTGGATCTTGTCTTTGAATTGTTGCGATAGAGAATCTAGTTGAGCTTCATTGTTTGATGGAGTGGCATCAACAATACTTGTTTTTTTCTACTGGTCCTTTTTCTCAACCCATTTAGATATAAAATTTAGTTTATTTTCACTTTTGGATGAACTAGAAGTGTTTGCTTCCCTATTATGGGGGACCAAAGTGTCTTGAGTTGTTTTAAGCATGTTACAAGTTTGAGGATTATTTTAATATGCTAAAATAATGACTTCTTGTCCATTGACCAGAAACTTCAAACATTGATGATAAGTTGAAGGTATTGCTTGCATTTCATGAATTCGGGGACGTCCCAAGAGTATGTTATAAGTGAGCTCTTTATCTAATACTTGGAAAACAATATTCTTCACAATTGGTCCCACTTGAATAGGTAATACAATCAATCCTTTGGAGGATCTCTCTTCTTCGTCATAGGCCTTTATTGTGATCTTCCTTCTGGCATCAATAGCATTATCGACATAACCTAGTGCATAGATCAATTTTAAAGTGCAAATGTTTAAACCAACTCCACCATCTATTAGGACATGTTTAACACAATGTTTATGGATTAAGACTTCTATATGAAGGGCTGCATTGTGCGGATGATTGAGTGACACATCATCTTGTTCTGAAAATGATAGGAAGTGAGGAGTGGTTAAGTGTCCCACCATAGCCTGGAATTGACAAACATCCAGATTATTGGGTACTATTGTGGCCACAAGGGCTTGTTCCAAAACCTCCTTATGAGATGGTGAGATTTTAAGGAGTTCTAAAATTGATATTTGTGCCAGTATTTTCTATAGTTGATCGACGGTGTTGTATTGATTTGAAGGGGTAGCAATGGTCTTAGATGAAACTCCTTTCAATATTACCTTGGATTGCCCCCTTGTTGTTACGTTGACCGGTTGATAATCTTGATTTTCCCTAATTTTTATGACATTGATCTGATTATCGAATGTATCCATGTTTAGGATTAGATTTATGGGTATGATGTCATTGATTTCAATGTTAGCAACATCATTATTCTCAACTATAGAGATACAATGAATAGTGTTGTCATAAATGTAGTTTACATTTTTACCTTTACCATTTGTAAAAGAAGATTCTCCCTTTTCATAATTTGGTAAAGGATTTTTAAATGCACCATGATCATTGTTTGTTTGAGGTCCTTCTACAAATACTTTCTTGTTGTCAATCAAATCTTGTACTAGATGTTTCAACTGCATACAATCATTTGTTTTATGTCCTTTTTTTTACGAAAGTTACAATAGTCAGCATCATTCCACCAAGATGGTTTTACTTTTGGTTCCCAATTTCTTGCTTCAGGTAAGGTGATAAGTTCATTTGCAATAAGTTATCTCATTGTTGATTCTAGTGTTTGTCCCAATGGTGTGAATATTCGTCGATTTGATGGTCTTGGATATGATTGTGGTTTAAATTCTCCATTGTTTGGGTTGTTTTTTTTACTGACATTATGATTGATATTTTGGTCATTATGTTGATTGACCTTTACAATAGTTGTTTTCAAATTAAATACTGGTTTTGCATTTTGTGTGTCATTTGTAGCATCATTGTTTCTAGTATTTCTATTCTTTTTCCAAAAATTCGGTTTATCATTGTTGCCATAGTGATTTGAGGAATTTGTATTGTTTGATCCTTCATTGTAATGTTTTATCACCCCTCTTTTGACTAAGGCTTCTTTGATCTTGAGTCCATTTTCAATCACTTTCTCAAATGTTGGTGGACATTGTAGTTCAAGCCTATAGCTCATGTCATTAGTTAGGTTGTCAGTGAATAGTTCCATCTTTTCTTCTTTTGGTATAGAATGAGGATATCTAGCAAACAACCTTGGCCATCGTTGTAGAAATAAGAGGAATGTTTCACCTTTCTTTTGTTTCATGTTGTAAAGGTCTTTTATTGTTACCTCATGTTAAATATTAAAGGAAAATTGTGAGATAAACCTATTGACTAGTTCCTCAAAAGTTTGAATCCCTGGTTGTTGTTTAGAAAACCATTCCATACATTGGCCTCCTAAGCTCCTTGGAAATAACCTCATTAGATATGTGTCTTCTTGCACAAATTCTAAACTCATGGTTATAAATTCCCTCACATGATCAATTGGGTTCATTTTACTGTTGTACTTGTTGTATTTTGGGAATTTGCAATGTCTAGGAAATGGTATCATGTCCACACTTAGATGAAAAGGATAAGGACAAATTTAATGTAATGAGTACCTCTTCGTGGTTCCTTTTTGCATATCTTGAAGTTGTTGTTGCAATTTTTTAATTTAATGTGTTAGGGCAACCACTTGATTTGTGTTTTGTCTGTTTTATGGTTCAATTTTAGTTGTTCTAGTTGCTTCTTTTAGTTGATTGATGTCAAAGTCCTTTGGAAGTTTTGCTCCTAGTTCAACTAGCATCAAAAGGTATTTTTCCATATCTTGTTCTAAAAAAAATTCCATAAATTTATGGAAATTAGGATCTTGTTGTCTTGTTTGGATATCCTCTTGAGTTATTTCATTTGGATCATTTTGGTGGAATTTGTGAAAGGGATTTTCTTCAGCCATGGTGTTTGGTGTTTCAATTTCCTTTTCTCTAAGTTTTTTTCTTTGTAACCTTGTTAAAATTGGCATACAAGTGTTTGTTATTCTCACTAAACTTTGATCTTTTTAGATGAGTTTCAAGGATTTTAACTTAATTTGAATAGAATGATAAATTCTATTGATGTTCAAATAAGTTAAAAATCTGATTATTTTGTTTCGTTTCATGATTGTAGGATGAAAAAATCCTAATAAAAAAACTCAATGTAATAATCCAGAATTTTGTGTTTGATGATTTAGACACTTTATGGTTGTAAGATCTTGGTTTAATTTGATAATTTTTTACTTGCAAAATCCTATTTATTTTGAGTTTTGAGATACTGTTTAGACTGAGAAAATGTTTCTATTCTGACAAAGATCCGAGTTTTGATGTCAAAAGTTTGATAGTAGTTTCAAATAGCTCTATGTTTTTTGGTTCTATGGATGCGCTATTATAGAAGGAAGATGCACTGAAACAAACTATGAATGCACTACAAGATATGGCAAATGCACTGTCAGATAGGATATATGCGCTAAAACAAACTATGGATGCACCAAGATACTTGTAAATTTTGACTAGTAAATTTTAGTGACAGACTGCAGATGCGTTGTAAGATTAGTCAAAAGCACTGAAACAGTTGTTGGATGTGCTATTTGGACAACATATGTGCCAAAAGACTGGGTATATGTGGTAAAACAAACTATGTATGCGCCAAGATACTGGTAAATTCTGACACTGGTAAATTTTGGTGACAAATTGCAGATGCGCTATAAGATTAGTTAGATGCATTGAAATAGTGGTTGGTTGCACTATTTGGACAGTACATGCACCAAAATATTGGGTGTATGCGCTAAAACATATTGTGTATGCGCTATTCTGGGAGTGTTCACAGTGTTGTCTAGTTTTTCTCAATAGAAGAATGATTTATGGGTGTAATTTTTTGAATCATGAATATTTTGATAGGGTATCTTGCTGGTAAATCTCTGAATTTGATGATCTACAAGGATGATACCTTCAAAAATGATCTTTCACGTATGAAAGCAAGTTTGAAAAATGATGGTTTTCTAGAAAAAGCCTAATGTTTCCAAGTTTTTCTTCTATTGTAACAATTGATTTGGGTTGTTGGAATATTGTATTGTTGGTTGTGGGATGAAAGACTAACGAATAGGTTGACTATGATTATGTTTTTGTGAAAGAGCTCTTCATTGGAAATAAGCTTGTGAATATAAAGGCTCTAAAGCAAAATCATCAGTATGTCATCTAGCAAAGTTATGATATCTATGAATGAAAGTTTGATGTTCAAGTAAGATTTTTCTATTTTGATATAAGAAGTGTCCCCTTTCCAAAAGTTTTTTGTAGCCAAGTTGCTTCTTTGGTTTCTTGATTCTTTTTGTAAGGGGTTTTTTGAAAAATGTAGTTGATTTCCAATCCCTTAACATAAATTGCACAGGTTGATTTGTTAAACTTTTTGTGTTTTTCTGGACGATCTTATCTGAATTAATGATTTGAAAACATAGCGAGCAATTATAAAACAATTGTTTTTAAGTCCTAGAATCTAAACAATAAGTGTATGTTCAAGAATCAAACATGATCCTCCTTGATTTCCATTGGTATTTGACAAAGAATACACTCCAAGTATACTTACTCTTAAGGTCAAAAGTGTCATCATAATACTCAACAACCCACATCTTAAAATTGCGTCGACTCACACAGCCGTGTCACCCCATAGAGGGCACCCGTGTTTTTGTCTTTTCCAGGCGTGTACTCAAAGTTATATTTCTCGATCCCTTGAGCAAACGGTCCTTGGCAATTATATGGTGAGTGTCTTGGGGGAAAATTCTTCCCTCCCCTTGCATCGTGAGTATTACAATGTTCGAAAACTGACTTTAGTTGGATTCTACACTAAAGTTCATAGATAGGGTATTCATTTGGAGCAGCAAATGATAAAATCCCTCAGGAAACCTCCCAATCTTTAGAAAAAATATGTTGGGGATGGTTATCTTGCACACTTCCTGTAAATGTGGGTTTCCCCAAATTTACTTTTATTTTATAGTGGGTTGGAAAATCTGGCTTTGGTTGTTCCCACTTAGGTCATTCCCGTAGGGTGAGTACTTTTTCCCACTATGATAGGCCTTCTAAAGGATTTAACAAAGCATAAATTGCATGAAATCAAAAGATGAGTTTGGCATTTTGATCACCCAGTTAAGGGGAGAGCATAGGCCTATCACTGTACAATCACAACAGACAATATTCAATTTTTAAAGCCCAAATGACAATTTTCTATTCTATGTGAATATATTGCTTCACAAAAGATATGATGTTTATTTTA
Organism: Sequoia sempervirens; assembly: GCA_007258455.2. Lineage (NCBI taxonomy): Eukaryota > Viridiplantae > Streptophyta > Pinopsida > Cupressales > Cupressaceae > Sequoia > Sequoia sempervirens. The sequence goes on from VDFB02281492.1 coordinate 412,910,224, forward strand.
ACCAAAATAGCAATGTATAATGACTACCCTAGGAATGGTGTATTTTAATCCAAATGACTACCCTAGGATTGGTTCATTTTAATCCAAAAGTTGTAATGAAACCACTGGTCGCAGTCGCGTCAGATCTAGATAGAAAAATTACAAATGCGCTAGAACAAAAGTCATATGCACTACAAAATTGTTCATATGCGCTATAGAATCAATCAGATGCGCTATAGAATCAATCAGATGCGCTAAAATAGAGTGAGCTTGAGGAACAGTTCGCTAGAAGTTCAGTCAAATGCGTTGGAACAGTCTTCGAATGCATTGGAGTTTTTGATGAATGCGCGGAAACAGTTGTCGGATGCACTAAAGTATCTGGTGGATGCACCGCAAAATCTCTTGATCGCACTTAAAGAAACACGCCAGAAGCTTACACAGACACTTTCGAAAACAAAATGTTAAATATGGGATTAAGGGTCCCACGGTGGGCACCAAAATGTAAGTGTGGAATAAGCAATGAGTAAAATAACAAACAACACTTCTTAATAAGACATTATATCAAAGATTCAACAATATTTAAACTAATTAAAATAAGAATCTACTGAAAGCGTCATATTGTTCTCTATCTCTAAATATTTATTAAGTCACAAGGCTCTTAGATTTTGGTAAGCATTATGACTGTTAAAATGCTAATCTAGAGAATGAGATGCTGCTAAATACAATAATCTAATCCTATATGATGATGGCTAAATGATATGATGAAGCTACAGTAATCTAAATGGACATGAAACTTGATAAAAGAAGCTATAGTAACCTATGATGTAGTCATGATACTGATTCTAAAATGCTATGATTGCTATTGCTAAATGATAATTGCTATTGCTAAGATGCTTGATTGCGCAATTGATATTTTTGTAGAGTAAGATTGCACAAAGTTGGGATCCATTTCCTGTAGAAAGAGGCTGTATTTATAGATTCCCGACAACACATTTGTGAAGGGGCAATAAGTAAAGGTCTGGATTTGATCCTGAGGATTGAATAGTGAAGGATGAAGAAGCCTGAGCTGATCATGGGGATTATTTCTCCCCACAAAAACACTCAGCCAGAAGATAGGAAGAATCATTGGAGAAAGATGAAGAGGATTGCCTACAAATTTGTCTCCAATTTTCTTGTGAAGGTTGAGATGAATTAAATTAGATGTTCCATATCAAATTTGGTAGGTGAAATATGATTAGTTGTAGAAATATGTGCATAAATTTGAATGTTTTGGATTTGTTTCAAATTTAGGAAGAAATAACAATTATTAAAAGAAACAAATGTTTCTGATATTGTTTATTTAATAAAAGAGGGATAATGATAATTAAATAAAAACTATTGAAGTTTGATTATTTAATTAAGAGAGAATAAATCAGAAGAATATAGATGTAAACTATATAAATAAATATTTCTATTTATTCAATAGTAGAAGAATTTGATTATGATAATTAAAAAAAACAAAATGAAATTCATTTATTTAATTAAGACGAAATAATAGAATAAAGATTGAATAATTTAAAGGATGAACTATATAAATAAATATTCTTATTTATTTAATAGTAGAAGAATTAAAGGTTAATTAATCAAATAAATCGTATTTAATTAATTAGATTTTCCAGACCATTTTTAGGTGTATACAGTTATTAGAGATGAGAGATAACCCCTAGAATTTTCCTCCAAATTTGGTATGTAAGACTCTACAAACAAGTCTAAAATACTTGTTAAGTAATCATCCCACAAAGATGAATATGAAATACTATGATTTACCGGATAGAAAGAATCACTAGAAGATCTCAAAGAAGCATCTCTAAACTTTGATGAAACAACAAAAAATGGGTTTGTGATCTCAATAGGAGAAGTGGGAGGTGCAACAGAGGTCTCTTATGTTGCACCATATTCAATATCCTCTAATATATCATCATCAAAGGGTAGATTATCAAAATCATCAAGTGGAATGAGGCAATTTGATGCAAGATCATATGTGAATGGAGGATTATGTGGATCTCCATATATCTCATAAATTTTGGTTCAAAGTGTGCTTGGGCACTCAATCCCTGAGATTTTCCAAAAGATGCCACCACCAATGGTTGTACCAATAAATCCTATGGTATGATCATTTTTATTAACCCAAAAAATTTCTTTCAATGTGTATCTAACTTAGGGATGAGTCCATAAAAATGAGGCAAAAGATTTAGCCACCTAGAATGTGTCAAGATTCCTTTTTGCCAAGATTCATAATTGTCCTTATAATTATTATAAAAAGATGAGTTGAATAACTCATGACTATTATAATGATGCACTCCTCAAATGATAAAATCATATATCAAAGCATATTATTTAGCTAAATTTAAGTGATTTGATAAAAAAAAAACCTTCCCAAGTACCAACATGTCTAAGTAATCCTCCAATATACAAATATGAAAAACATTGAATAAAATATACTTAGGGCTAAATATAGAAAATTGCATGGATGGCTTGATAAAACTCATCAATACCTTTCCAATATTCCACAAGAATCATAAAAATCAAAGATCTAGGCAAAAATTTATGAGCTTGGGAGCCAAAAATGAAGATCTAACTTCAAATAGCAATCAAATATTCTAAAAAATTTGATAATGAGATCTACACCACTAGAAATTTCTTGGAACTAGCTTTTTGGTAATATCTTGTTTTCCAAAATTCAATATTCAAGTCAAAAGTTATGACAATTTAAAAAACTACTTAGTTAAGGCTTGAGGGGCCATAATTTGTTGGTGTGAATAAGGTATCTTACCTAACTAGTTCACCTAATAGGTCCTATTCACATGTTAAGTGTACTTAGTTCCTATGGAAACTTTCTAGAAGGTTGTTAGTTGTCATAAGATCTTATCTTATCTTTTGACATTTAATTCTAGTGTCCTAGGTCATTTGATAATTTTTTAGGTAGTTGTCTCATTGTATAAGATTAAGACACATGTCATGATATTAATTATACTCTCTCAACCTTGCCTTTATAAGAAAGGAATCTCATATATTTTATATATTCAATCAATCAATCAATCTTGCATGTGTAATCAAGCAATTTCATCTTGTCATTTCTCTCTTGTGGAAGATATTTTGGTTTGGCAATTGATCTTGGGGTGTTGAGAGTTCATATTCAAATCCTACATGCTATTAGAGCTCCAGAGTTATAGACAAGGCCCATATTTGAGGGACATATTTTGGCTTGAATAATTTGTTGATTTTATTTTGGGGTTTCAAGGTGTAACGAATGTCATAGTATAGGTTAACTACACATGATCCATAGGAACTTGAGGCATATTTAACCCAATAAGCATCAATCCCAATAAAATCATTCATTGTAAACAAAGACAAATAAGCCATTAAAACTAACATTCTAAATCATGAAAGCTCGACAAACCTCTAATCTAAGACATTGAAACTTATCCTATTGGGGGAGTGCTTTCGCATTGATGTGGAATGGTGACCCTTTCCCAATCCCTTGGATAATGAGCTTGTTTCAATCGATTCTATTGAAGAGAATGATGAAACTGATGAGAGATATGTGATAAAACATGATTTAAATGCTAAATTAACATGATATATGCTAAGATGATCGATATGGGTGTATGCAAAGCTATTCTAAATATATGCAAGCTTCAAATGATTAAAATCCTAATTACAAAATATGCTAAATGTATGCACCTATGTTATCATGGAAGTAAATTAAGCTAAAAGGATGCTAAATAAGTGCTAAATATGAGTGCAAGTGAAAGTGATTTTAACAACATAAGTTTGCTTTTAAAAGATGGATCCATTTGTCTCCAAATAGTGACCTATTTATAGGAAAGCAAATGAGAAATGAAGTGTTAAGATCAAAAAGGCTAATCAATGGTCAAAGATGGAAGAAGTTGGAGGCATGGATCATGGATTCTAATCAAGGGATGAGAATCAATAATGAGATTTAATCAAGGGTTCTAATTCCTTCAAACAAACACACTTTTAACCTGTACAAGAGGTCACAAGTTAACTTGCACAAGAAGTTTTGTAAAAATATTCCCTTTTCAAATGAGTGGGGAGAAAGAATATTCTCATGGGTGAGGAAATAGATATTTACAAATTAAAACAAAGTTTAATTGTGCAAAAGGGGAAGGAATATTCTATGGAAATATTCCCCTTTTGGAGGAATGTGCAAAGGAATAATATTCCCTTGCAAGTGGGAGAATTAGTAATTTGATAATTAAAACAAAGTTTCAATTATGAAAATTAAGGGAATTATATGATATTCATTAAATAATTGATTTAATGGAGATCGAATGAAAAAACAATGATGGTATTGATTTGATCTATCAATGGTCACAAATAAAAGGAGGATTAAACATGGATCAAGGATTCTCATCAATGGATGTGAATCAAAGATCACATGGATCAAGAAAAGATCAATAACTCACAATCATGCAAACAAACACACTTTGCAATAATTTTAAAAAGTTGTTCCAAAGTTTCTTTGGAGTAATCATTACCTTTTTTTTGGAGGAAAATAGGAGAATATTCCTTTGGCATATTCCCTATGCAAGTGGATGAGAGGGAAATTAACAATTTAGTTAATTAAAACTAGATTTGAATGTGCAAGATGAGGAATGTGAGGATATTCATTAAATTATTGATTTATTTAATGAAATGGAGATGCAAATGTGATATTTAATTGAATAGTTTAGGTTATTTAATTAAATAAGAGGACTTAGGGTTAAAATTAAATAATTTTTATTATTTAATTAAATCAGATGAAATGTCAATGTGAGAGGGGGTGAATTCACTCAATTAGGTCAATTAGATTAATAGGTGAAAATGAGACATATAATTAAATAATTGGGCTTATTTAATTAAACAAGCGAAAAGAGGATGGGTTTGAGGACGAAATGATGTTAGTTAGCCAATATGATCCATTGAGACATTTTTAGGTGTCTACATTTTGCCCCTCTTTGAAGTAATGCACTCATTGCATTGATTCAAATACTGGTGTTGATTTTGATGTTGATGATGATGCAAAAATGGATATCAATGATTTCTTTGAGATGTTGATAGCCAAGCTAAAGTTGATTGATTTGATTAATTGATTGATAACATTGTCGAAGATTCACAACAATGCAAGGATAGTGTTGCCAAGATATGAACACAAGGATTGATAGGGAAAGATATATCCCAATGATGAATGATTTGATAAATTGATCTAGATTTGCTAGTGATGCTAGGAACAAAATTCATTAAATGATTTGATATCGATATGATCAAAAGATGGTTGGTTTCCCCCTCAAGAGATTGATCAAAGAATAAAATGTTTTGATTAGGCTCACGATAGGTGAAAATCAAACATTGAATCAAAGAGCTGCAACTTTGCAGTTTGTTGAGTTGAAGATGATATAGATGCCCCACTATGCCCCAACGGAAGAGGGATTGTTATTGTGATAGCTCAGGTATTGATGTAGATAGATTTAATGATGTATAGATAGTCATCGGCTATGGGTAGCCTCATGTATATTTTGATATATCACACATATTCAAAACTTGGATAGAATTGTTAGTAAAGATAGAAGAATAAGAAGAATAAGAAGCATAAGATGAATGGATTGACCATTGATTTCGAAATTGATTCAGAATTCCAACAAGTCTATGAGTCATTGAGACTTTATTAGAGATGGTGATGAGAGATGCATGATGATGATGATTTTCTCATATCTTGGGATTGGGATTTTCCATCATTCCTTATTTTTGATAAAACACATAGACACAATGCATCAAGGTATTGATAATCAAGATGGCATTGTATCTAATGTAAATGGAATTTGACTCTACAAATAGATAAGATAGTTCTTGTTCACACCTTGACATACAAAATCCTCATTGGAATGTAAGTTAGAAGTTTTAGAATATATTAGACCAAAACATACACAATAGTCAACAATGTACTCCAAACAACTTTCCTACACACAACTTAGCAAGTATGCGCCAATAATATTTTACAAGAATATCCACAAGCACAACAAACAAAAAGTAATGATCGATGCCCCATTCCTTTCTCTCTAAATCATTGATACATCATCGAGAGGTCCTTGGAATGGGTTATTAAGATAAATCATAAGAAAATATCAAAGACAAACAATCAGTGTTATTTATATCTCCTGTCAGTTTAATTTAGCTAAGGTGATTTTTGATGCCGATGTCCATTGTAGGAAGGATGCATCCTAGGACATGTTGATTAGGTGGTTTGATTAGGATAAAATTTATGATAAGTCGTTGATACAAACTCCATTGACATGTTTACCTATGATCTAGACTATAGATTTTGACACTTGGGTTCTCACTTTATGACTTGTGATACTTGCTTTCTTTTTGTTTTGCCAAAGGTTGAAGATGGCAATTAATTTATTATGAATGGAAGTTTATTGTGGGTGAAAGTGAAATGGGATGGATGGTTTTGGATTTTTTGGAATATTTCAATGTTTTTGGTATTTTTGAAAATGTTTTGAGGTTGTTTTTGCTCTTTTGAAAGTTTATGTGAATGTTTATGTTTTTTCAGTTATTTGAGGTTGTTTAGGGTTTTTCAAGGATATTTGATGTTGTTTAGGTCTTTTGAATGTTTTCTGAGTGTTTTTGTATTTTATGAGTTTTTAAATGTTTTTGGGATTTTTTGTTATCTGAATGTTTAGGGGTTTTTTGATATTTTACAAATGTTTAATGTTGATCCTATAGGATCTAGACTAATTAGTAAATATGAATGCTTAAATATAACAACTTAAAAGGAATTATAATTCATGCATACATTATAGAAATTATGCATAAAACTGAAAACTTAAGGTGAAAATCAGAACATGAGAGAAGGAGAGAAAAAGTGCAAACAATCTGATAACAGAGTTCATCACAAACGTGACGTCTCTGGGTCCTCTCCAATAGAGTGAGACCGATCCGATTAATCTCCAAAAAAGATTACAAATGCACCAAGACCATTTCTTCAAGCACTTCGGCAGCATAACAATACTCCGTCGTACAAAAATGGCTCAAAAATCTCCACAAGACCCCTCTTTTGTATCACCTGTTTCACTTTTACATCACTTAACTGAACTCCTAAGAGCTTACATTCCCCCTTTTATACATAAAATTAGCCTAATTAGGCTTAACAAATGAAATAAATGAATAACTCCCCTTAACAATTCGTGCCATGACTTATTTGTCTTCTATGGCCTTTTGGTTCAAGAGGTTGAAAAGGATTTTTGTTTGTTTTTGGCCTTATAGGCCTTTTAGTTATGAATTCGGCCTTTAACACTTAACAAAATGAACCGATGCTAACAATATATTAAAAGCCATCGGTGGGCTGTCGGTGGTTTGCTATTTTGTTATAGGGTTGGTCAGGGGTTCCAACCCTGCCAACCATCTTTTGTTTTCATATCCGCCGCAAACTCTAATCAAAACAAAAATGAGCAATATAAAAGTTAAGAAAACCGTTGGCGGTGCAACGGTATACCGGTCGGCCCCTCTCCATAGGGAAACCTCTAATCTTGACAAAGAAATGGCAAGCTAAATACGTGTCACACAGGAGAGTACAACGTGTGAAACTCTGATTGGACCATTTAATGCATTTATGTGGCCAAGTACTTTCTGAACTCTTGTGGACCAATATTTGTCTTGCCACGTGGATGTTAGCGTCATCATATGGATGACACATGTCCAACTACAGTTAGTCCCTGCTGATTTGCACATATGCTAATGTCATCATGTATAGATCTTTGATGGCATCCTTTGTACCTTCAAGTCAACAGAAACTTTGACCGGCCATATCTCCCGCGTACAAGCTCTATTTTCAATGAAACGAACTTTGTCAGAATCTTCTCGACGAGCACTTCGTGATGAAGCCATTTTTTGTGAATTCTTTATGATGAATTTTTCTGCTCCCTATTAGCCCCTGGTACGATGTTTGACCAAACCTTTGACTAGCCATAACTTTTGCAAACAAACTCCTTTTCGCCCCATTCAAGTTGTGCTAGAATCAGGACATCGAGCTCTTTTTGATGGTGCTAAAATATGGAGTATTAGAACATTTCAATTTTAGTAGAAAATATCCCACGGTCCGGAGCCTCCCACTAGGGCACTGGACCTCCAAAAGTGGCATTTATTCAAACATCAAGTGAGGACTTGGCCTCCCCACTTGTCCTGTATCCTCTGTACATTTGTATACCTGACTCACAATCACAACAAAGACAACAACATTGTTGAATATAAACATCATTCTATCACTTCCATAAGCATCTTCATCAATTGTCATAATCACTAACCAAAAAACATTGACTAGCATCAAGCTTAACAAGAATGCAGATATGATAGAGAACAAATCAACAACATATTGATCTCTTACAATAGAAACATTTTTACCCAAGGGACCATCAATGCTTTCAATCACCATTCCCTCATGTTGTACTGTGGGTGCATCCTACGACATTTGACCCTAGTTAGCTACTCCAAGTTCTTGTCTAGAACCATCTGTGCTGACAGACATAAGAGTTAAATCTTTACTTGCATTAATCACCCTCTTTAACTGCCCTGTGTTTGTAAAAGAACGATCAGTCTTAATCCTGTGAGAATGTACAATATACTGAATGCCATCTTTAAACAAATGATAATGATTCGCTTTCCTATAGAAAATGGCCTTTTGATCCATATAGATAGGGCTACCAGGAACTATCCACGGATATCTAGTGGAACCATCAATGTACTTCATCCACAAACTTACTAGTGATTACCAAATCTCAAGTGCATTGTCTTGTTACTTACAATTTATCATTCATGAATCTAGCCTAGTGGATAAGGTTTCTTATGCAATGTAGTTTCAATCCCAAGTTCTTGACAACACTTTTAGAAATTAAGTTAACTTGAGAACCACTATCTTTGAGTGCATCAATTTTAATGTTCTTAGCAACAAACCTTAAATGAAGCGACTCATTCCTTTTCACATCTTAGGAGACATCATTAACTTTAGAAGTAGAAGCACAACTATCAAGAGCATTGGAATAGGGCTTTACCTTTCATGCCATTTTACATTATCTTAGTTCATCATCGAGTCAGGCCAAGATTACATAACTTAACATTTGTGGCTTTCTCCTTACCCTTTTGTTTGATTCTACTCTGAGCCCCTTAGGCTTCAATTAGGGATACAACTTCAAAATGATCTTTATCATGACCCTTCTTGTCTAGTAAAGAGAGCAAAGAAATCCTGTCATCCTTAGCATTGTGGTACGTCTTCTTTCCTTTCCCTGTCTCTACAACCTTAGAAAATTTCTTTACATCATTATCAAACTTATCAATGAAAGAACCCTTTCCCCTTGACTCTAAGTGTGTAGCTTGAACATACACTTCATCCAAATTACAAGGGTTCAAAACCAAAATGGAATGTCTAAGATATGAATGAAGACCTCCTATGTACTTTAATAAAGTATCTTGGGTGTACAAAGGTACATTTAGTGCAATAGCCTTCTTTCTGAATTCATGGGTGTACTCTTGGACAGTTTGACCTTTCCCTTGCCTAAACATTTTCCAGTCCATCATTAACTGTTGCATATGTCCTAGGGGATAAAACTGCTTCTTAAGAGCATTAACAAACTCTGCCCAAGTTAAACTGACCCTACCATGCTGTGAAATTTCTGCCTTAGTCTTACTCTCCCACCAAGTTAAAGCTGTACCTCCTAACCAAAGAGTAGCTAATTGGATCCTATCAACATCATCTAATAGGTTTTGGACTCGACAATAGACTTCAACTTGTTGAATCCAATCATCCAATTTTTTAGCATCTAATTCACCATAATACTTTGGTAAGTCAAATTTTACATCCAATTTGATCTTAGGCTTATACCCACTCTTGAAAAGATTAAAAGAAATAGAATGAGGAGAAGATGGAGAAGAAGGAGAAGAGGGAGGAGAAGGAGAAGAGGGTGGATCTGGTTGCTTGTCACCATCTCCATGATGTTTCCCTTTCTTGTCTTTACAAGCATCTTGCTTCAATGAACCTCCTTCAAGTTCCTTCCGCTCTTGTCTCTCTTGGAAAAGTATGTCCACCTTAGCCTTCATCTTGAGGAATGCTCTACGAAACTCCTGCTCACTGATTTCTTCAGGAACCTCCATTCCAGACACAGACATCTTTAGAAAACTTCTCCGCTTCCCGATCTCAAGATCAAATTCTTCAAGCTTGCCTTCACCCTTCTGAATCCTGGATCTTGTTAGCATTCAAAACAAATATGCAATACTAGCCACCAAAAGCTTTGATACCACTTGATCTGTATAGGATCTAGACTAATTGTGAATCTGAATGCTTAATTATAACAACTTAAAGGAATTACAAATTCATGCATACATTATTTAACTTATGCATTAAAGACTTAAGATTTAAAATCGAGGAATGGGAAAAGGAGAGAAGAAGTCTTAAATATAACAACTTAAAGGAATTATAATTCATGCATACATTATAGAAATTATGCATAAAAACTAAAAACTTAAAGGTGAAAATCGAGGAACATGAGAGAGAAGAGAAGAAGTGCAAACAATTTTGATATGAGTTCATCACAAACATGACTTCGTCTGGAGTGGCTCAAAGGTGAGACCGATTAATTAATCTCTCAAAAAGATTACAAATGCACCAAGTCCATTCCTTCTAGCACTTCGGCAGCATAACAATACTCTGTCATACGAAAATGGCTCAAAAATCTCCACAAGACCCCTCTTTCGTATCACCTGTTTCACTTTTACATCACTTAACTGAACTCCTAAGAGCTTACATCCCCCTTTTATACATAAAATTAGCCTAATTAGGCTTAACAAATGAAATAAATGAATAACTCCCCTTAACAATTCATGCCATGACTTATTTGTCTTCTATGGCCTTTTGGTTCAAGAGGTTGAAAAGGATTTTTGTTTGTTTTTGGCCTTATAGGCCTTTTAGTTATGAATTCGGCCTTTAACACTTAACAAAATGAACCGATGCTAACAATATATTAAAAGCCATCGGTGGGCTGTCGGTGGTTTGCTATTTTGTTATAGGGTTGGTCAGGGGTTCCAACCCCACCAACCATCTTTTGTTTTCATATCCATCGCAAACTCTAATCAAAACAAAAATGAGCAATATAAAAGTTAAAAAAACCATCAGCGGTGCAACGGTATACCGGCCGGCCCCTCTCCATAGGGTCATGGGTTCGAGCCCGTCGAAAAATTTTGTTAAACAAAACAACCTCATGACGCCGATGAAGAAACGACCAAGCCACATGTCGCACCAGGAGGGTTCCACGTGGCGAGCTCTGATTGGACCATCTGTCTGACATGCCACTGCTAACTGTGCTATGGACTGCTAACTGGACTGATGACTATGTTGCCACATGGATGCTGACGTCATCGTACGGATGACACGTGTCAACCACGGATTGGTCCACCTTTGATTTGCACAGTTGCTGACATCATCATGTACAGATGCTAATGTCATCACTGTACCTTCAAGTCAACAGAAACTTTGATTGGCTGTATCTCCCATGTACGAGCTCTGTTTTCGATGAAATGAACTTCGTCAAAATCGTCTCAATGAGCACTTCGTGATGAAGCCATTTTTGGTGAATTCCATGACGATGAATTTTTTTGCTTCCTGTCAGCCTTTGGTACACTGTTTGACCAAACCTTTGAATGGCCATAACTTGTGCAAACGGACTCCTTTTCGCTCCGTTCAAGTTGCGTTGAAATCAGGATGCTGAGATCTTTCTAATGGTGCTAAAATCTGGAGATTTGGAGACATTTCAATTTTCAGTGAAAATATCCCTCGAATCAAATGTTTTCAAATTTTTGAATGTTTTTGGCTTTTAGAGGTTTTAGACCAAGAGCCTAACCTAAAAGATCTATCCTAGGGGCCTTGGGGGTTGATCAAAGATAAGCCTTTCCTACGTTATACACATAGAGACCACGTAGTTCGATTGACATGGCTTATTGAAGATGAGATATGAATAATTGATGGAATGTCAGACTCCTAAAGGACTGACCTAGGGTGTCTCGAGGGCACATCAATGATGGCCTTGCCTACATTCAAGCTCAGAGACCCATAGTTTGACAAGGTACTATTTTTGGATTTTTGATGTTTGACCCTTTTTAGGGTTTTTTATGTGTTTTGGATGTTTTGGATTTTTAACTTTACAATTTTTGAATGTTTTTTTATTTTAGCTGTACGATATTTTGCAAATGTTTTTAGATTTTGATGAATTTTTATGAATGTTTTTGGGATTTTTGATGAGATTTGAGGCAAACGATACCTAGATCATGATGTTGATGTCACATTTTAAGATATGAGACATGGATCAAGAGTTATTTGAAAACAAGAGTGCAATAACCTGCCCCTAGTGTCTAGCAATCTTCATAATGTAATGGATAACCATGACAAGTAATGTATATGCGAAGAGTTTGATAGAGTTTTATCATGCTAGATATGGGCTATGAGACTTCACAAGATAAAATGGTAAAGGGCCTGTCAAAATTTTTCCATGAGTAGAGTTGAAGTATACGTCGAATCTTTGTCAAGATCAAGATAAAGTGGAATATCTGGATAAATCTGGATTGGATGGATGGAGGGAACAATGGATTTATCATAACAAGGATGAGATGCTTCTGTCTAAGAAGGATCATATAGATGCTCAATTTTGTACTCATGACACCTGTTTGCCAAGTTTTCATCATGGTAATTTCCCAAAGTGCCACCGCAGTGGTTTTCATAGGAGGACGATTTTTATTTTTACTATTTTCTTGATTTTTTGATTTTTTTGATTTTTTGAAGATTTTACCCTCATGTTGAACCACCTGTTGGTACTAATGTAGAGGCCACTGTCATAACATGCCAGTGATATCCTTCTCGAAGAAGCTACTTTGCTAAGATACAAGCACTTGAATGCAACCTTGAAGAAATCTAATATGCCTTATGGATACCAGAATTAACCTTGTTTGTGTGCACACATCGCGATAAAAGTGCCTTTAGAATCCTTATGATGAAGAGTAGTTGCCAATGCATGGTCAATGCGAGAATTGGGTATTGTGAATGGAGTGTATGGTGTCATATATAAAGGAATATGATATGTATTGGTTCATGGTTTGGAACCTTTGACTCTCCAAACTTGGGAAGATGAGCAATGATGGGTGGGAATGGAAGTTTTCATGGAACTAGAACCAACCATTGGATATACTTCATTCCTTGCTTGAGAAGCTCACTTTTGATTTTGAGGATGCTTTTGATGGATACCTTTCCCATTTTGATTTTTCCTTATAGTTTCTTTGACTAATGGATTTTTAGAGGGATGATTTTGTTTATTTTTCTTTAGTATCCATTTGTATTTACTTTTTCCTTTTTGCATTACTACTTCATTTTCTTTGATGATCTTTGCCTTGCTTTGATAGGAATTCTTCTTTTTGCATTGGTCCCAATTTGCATATGAGATGATGGGTGAATGCCAACTCAATATATGTCTACTTGTAGCATTGATAGTATTTTCATCATAAGGATCCTTCGTGCCCCATATGTTGATCTTTGTTGTAGACAAGATTACCCCCGATGTTGTGAAGGTATTATCAATACCTAATCCTTTTCCCTAATAATGTAGCCTCTAATCCATAGCCACTAAATATGACTTGTCATGAACACATGATATTGCTATGGGTTCATGTTGTTTAGGAATATGAACTATTTTCTCTAGTTCTATGACACCATTCTCTGTTGATAGTGCTTCAAAAGATGTTGATGCTGACTCAAAAGATGTCGATGATGCACAATCACTGTAAGAATTAAGAATCTCAACCATTACTTGCTCTTGTGTAGGAATATCAAGAGTAGGAGACTCATGTTTTGGATGAAGAATGTCTATGTTTCCATCAGAAAGAAACTTCTCAGGAGTGATATTGGGGAAATATTAAAATGGTTTGGAAGATGTCCCTTAGTTCTTGGTGAAACTCTGGGGATATGGGTTCTTGATCTTGACTCGATTTAGAGTAACTTTCGTTATCCTCAGAGCCTCTTCTTGACATGATCCTTGGGTGGTTGATGCATCATTTACAAAAGAATATTCACAATAGTCGATAGGTATGGATGCAATAAAGGATATTTCTGGCTCTTTTGTATTTTCTTCAACATGCCTAATTGAGTCATATGTGGGAGAGATATCATAGTCTGATATCCACTTGATGTCATTATGGTATAAAATACAGCTAAACATTGTTGATCGTTTTGTACTTTGTTTTAAAACAATATATTGATGCGTGTTTGACTCCTCATGTTGTGATAAGTAAATATGTCCCATTGTGGTATCATGGGTATTGTTTACATTTTTTGAGGTTGATGTCTTTCCTAAATCTTTTGCTTTTGTATGGTCAGGCATAGGGTTTGTATAAATTTTCATATTTTCATTCCCAGATTTTTGATTGACATGAATGTCTCCTTGTTCAATAAGATATTCTATTAGATGTTTGAGTCTAAAACAATTTTGTGTGTTATGACCTTTGTATCGGTGAAATTCACAAAAATGATCATCTCTATAGTTATGAGGTTTGACTTGTGGCTCTTGATATTTTGAGAAACCTAGAAGTGTGATAAAAGATTATACTCTATCAACCTCTTCAACGCATCTTCCATTGGTTCCCCTAAGGATGAATTTTCATTTTGGAGCACTGTTTGTTCTTTGTGGCCCATGTTGTGTGTTTAGGGTTTGGGTGTTTTCTTGTCTTGGGAATAGTTAAGACCAATTGTGCATCAACACCATCACTAGTAACATTCTTGTTCCTAGCCCAAAAATGGGATTTGTCATTAGAACTAGTGGGTGGGTGGTTGTCTCTATACGCTTGTGTGTTTCCCTGTGAGATTAGGGCTCTCTCGATGTTGAGGGCCCTAGGGACAAGATCATCATAAGTGGTGATACATTGCATCTTCAAGTGGAAGGATAGATATAGATCAACATTTGCTATAATAATCCCCACTTGTTGCTCATCGGGAATGGGCCACTTGCTTTTACTTGCTCTTTGCCTCCACCTTTGTAGGAAGTTAGCGAAGGATTCTCCTTTGTTTTGCTTGAGTGTGTATAACTCTTCTAAGCTCACATCCATGTAAAGATTGAAGGAGAAGTGATCTATGAATCTATCAATTATTTCTTAGAAGGTTTTGATTCTTGGAGGCAATTATGAAAACCAATCCATGGCAAGACCTATTAAAATTTGTGGGAAGAGGCACATTAAGTAGGAATCATTATAGGCCACTCCATGCACATGACATTGAATTCCTTGATATGGTCCACATAATTTCCTCTCCCTTTGTATTTATCAAATTTGGGGACCTCAAATCCGGGAGGAAAAGATACCATTGCGATGTTTCAATCGAATGGATAAGGACATAGGTTTTGTTGTGTATGGGGCTTCTTCATCTTTCCCATTCAAAAATCTTGCATTTCTTGTGATAACACCTTAAGTTGTGATGTTACATCGTCTTGTGGGTTTGGTGGAGGAACATATGTTGCATATTACAGGATGGTGGATGAAGTGTATGTGGGATTCTGATATGATGAGGTATTGTATGGTGCGTATGATGGTGTGGGATAAGATGATGATGGTGTAGGCATATATGTTCCTAACGTGTTCGGGTTGACAATGTTTTTTTGAAGGTTATAGTATAGACCCTATTGTTGTTATTGTGCGAGCACTTGTTTTTGTTGGGCATATTGGTGAGCAATCAATGCTTGTTGTTGGGCTTGTTGTTGTGCAACTAAGGAAACTTGTTGAGCTTGTCATTGTTGTTGTGCTACTAAGGACGCTTGTTGTTGTTGTTGTTGTTGTGCTGCTAAGACAACTTATTGAGCTTGATGTTGTTGTTGTGTTGCTAAGGCTGCTTCTTGTTGTTGTTGTTGTTGTTGTGTTGCTAAGGCTGCTTGATGTCATTGCTATGCTACCAAGGTTGCTTGATGTTGTTGTTGTGCTACTAAGGCTACTTGCTATTGTTGTTGTGCTACTAAGGTTGCTTTTTGTTGTTGTTGTTGGATGGCTTGTTGATAAGCCTATGGTGCTTGTTGTAAAGCTAAGGCATGTGCTTGCAATGTAGGATCGTTTGATTATTGAGACATCTGCGATGGGTTTTGGGTGTTTATGTTTTGTGTGGGTTGCAGGTTGTTGATGAGAGGTTGGGGGTTTCCTTTGTTCAAAATTCCTTGTAAGATAGTGGATTGAGGTGGAGGAATGTAAGTTTGAGGTCCCATTTGATTTTGCATGAGGTGGGGGACCAAGGGGAAAGATGATGTTGGTGCCATTTTGTATTGCGATGCTAATGGCACATTCATACCTTGTAACTGATTGGAAGGGTTCCCTTGACCGAAGGGTAGGGATTTTCTTTGTTGTATTTGAGGTGGTATCAAGGTATTACCTTGGTTAATGGGATTCATAACCAAGGTGTTGTTTTGATTTGGGTCAATGGTAGATGGGTTTAATGTGGATGGTGGATTGAATTGAGTAGCTTGGGTAACTACTTGTTTTGATGTGTCAATAGGGTTGTTGGAACCACTTGTCAAGGGTTGACTTTGTGTGAGAGTGTTAACTTTCCTTTGTTGTCCTACTTGATTCACTTGGTTCATATTACCTTGTGTATCATTAGGCATACTTGGGGTATTTGTGATGATGGATGAAGATGGTTGCACTCGAAATGTCGAGGTTGTTGTAGAATTATGGAATGTAAGTGGTTTGGAAAAGGTTGGTGTCCAACTTGTGTTTTAGGGAAGGTTGGTGGTTAATGGAATGGTCATTTTGTGAATACCTAAAGTTGTGTTTGTTCCTAGACATGAAGTGAGACCAAGGTTGGTTCCTAGCCGAGTTGCAAGACTAGATTTTAAGGGTTGACTTGGCACAAGGGATGTCTTGTGTCAATGATTTCACAACAAAATATGGGGAAATTGGAGCCACATTTTTTAAGGCTTGATGTTCTTATTTGTACTCCATGATTTCCTCCTTAGTAAGTCCAAATGGATTGTTCGTGACATCTTCTATCTCATACAACCCTGATGGAGATGAGGGTTATTGTGATGGGGTAACTTGACTTCTTGGATCAAATTCTTGAGGATTTGGATCACTTGAGGTGAATGTGACTTTGGTTTTCTCGATGATTCTCTTGTGTTGTGATCTTGTCTTTACCATAAATTTTGGGTCACTTATGGGAGAGTTATGTTGAGATTTGTAATGTGTAAACTTTCTGGTTGACTCAAATCTAGGTAGAAGGGACGTTCTAAGTCTTTTTGGAGCAATGATGATAATGGGAGATGAAAGGTGGATGATGTGGAGAATGATCTTTGCAAACGTTTTGGGACAACACTTTTGACTTGAGTTTGACGTTTTGATGTTTGGATAAAGGATTTTTATGAACTTGGAAATATTTAGGTTAGAATCATGACCTTCAAGATAAACTAGTTCAAAGATGATAACTAACTCAACTAAGTGCATGGAAAAGGATACATTTCACATACGAAGTCACTAAGTTAGGGGTTGGTTTGATAGATGTTCAAGTTAAAGAGTGTTAGTGTATTCAATTTTTTTGCAAAGTTTGGTGAAGTGAAGGATGAAATTCGATGGAGGGGTGAAAAAGGTGTTTGACCCAATGTTGACTTAAAGTGAACCTTTGTTTGATAAGACCAAGGTAGTGAGAAACATGCTATACCTCTAAAGTTTCCAATCCTAAAGACACAATGTTTTAGATAGGTTCATTATCATGAAAAAGACCAGGGTTTTGACCAAAAAGGAACATATACAAGTCTGGATTGTTCCTTGAAACATGTTTATAGAAGTTATATACCAACTTGGTTCTATTTTGGTGAAGTCTTAAAAGGTGTTTTTTGAGAGATTTTGGAGTAAGATGCCTAAGTTTGAAATGACAACTTGTAGACCTTCTTTTGGGGATTCTGATTTTGCATGAGATCATTTAGAAAAGTCTAAGATTATGAAAAAGAGAGGATATTTATTGCCACATGGGTGGTGGTAATATAGGGCTTCTAGCCTCAATATCAGTTTGTTCCTCTTCTTTGTCTAAGATATTTGTTGTGTTTCTCCACTGAGCTAGTGTTTCTTTGGTTTCAAAAGTGAAGCTTCTCAAACTACTAATTATATTGGTTTGTTCTCCTTCAATGAGTTCAAAGTTTGGTTGAATAATAATAGGTGTAAGATCAGGTTGTTCAATGGGAGAAATCGATCTCCAAATAGTCATGTGGGATTCAATTTGTCAAGTTTATCTTGCTTAAGTGAGTTTATTTTACCACAAACATTTGTCTTGGTTATGTTTTCAAAATAAATGTTTATGTCAAAAACACCATAAATTTCACGAGATCCATTTTTTGAAAATCATGAGGTTGAAGCCATAATTTCCTATGTTAACTTTGGGAAATATGAATTGAGATATAAGTCAAAATATTTAGAAATCTCTAAGCGTAAAAATCCCTAGGACAAACATTAATATCAAGGCTATTTTAAAAGGTATCCATATTTAGACCAAAGTGTTTGAAATTTTGAGGAAGATTGTGAATGTTTGTTTTGTAACGTTTTGGAACCAAGCAAAGTATTAAACTGACTCATAAGTATTTACCATCCCAGGTTCAGAAGATACTACTTGTTGAATCCCCACTTGGATTTCTCCAAACACTAAGACAATGCTAATAGTTAGAGATTTGGCGACATTGACTCCCCTCCACAACACACACTTCTCGGGACCACCATATCTCAAAATCCTTAAAATATAGAGATCAAAAGGATTTTTCTATTTCAACAATTGAATAGTAAAATGTGGGGCAGCTTCAGAATGACCACATTAGCAAGTATGAGGGTTTTTGGCTTTCTAAACAATGATTTTTAGTAAGGGCTTTCGTTCAAGGTGGCCATACAAGTGGCAAGATTAGCTCAAGATTCTTTAAATAAAGAGGCCTCCCAATCTCTTCCTAAGAAGATATTTCAACATATCACAAGGATACTAAGGGTGACACTTGTTGGCATGACACATCCACACTTGTTGTTTATGACTTTCGTCACAAACACATTTTTATATAGGGACTTGAAAGAGCTTGGCTTTAGCTCGTTACTGCTTGGGTCGTTCCCTCCTTTCAAAGTAGGGAGGTGGGCCCTCTAAAGATAAACAATAGTAAGGAAGTACATTTGTAGTTTGATCATCCTAGTTTGCATGAAACAAGGAGAGAACACACACCATGCCTTTTCCCTACACTAGCAAGGTGTTCATTTTTAAACCAAATCAAAAGATATGGGTGATTATACAAAATTTTAAGGAATGTTTTTGATTCTCACGATGTTGAGTGGTGCGAGAGAAGTGCATACACATTCAATAACAAAAGTTTAAATCAAAAACATAGAAAACACTTGTTCATTTTAACCCCTAAAGCTAAGACAACTTCATTTTATGCACTAAACGAAATGTTAAGTTGTCTTGTTCAATTTTAAGCCCAAAATAAAATGATGAAATGAGGGTTCAATTTTAGTCTTGTTTGAGTGTTCTTTTTAAACCCAAATGAAAATTAGTGTGGTCTTAAAGCATAAAATGAAAAGCATGATACATGGGTTATAATTGCCCCAAAAGCATCAAACACTTGTTACAATTATAAGATTCAAAGATGAGAATGCTTCTTCACTTCAACTTTTATTTTTCAACTGCAAAACCCAGTTAGCCTAAAAAAGTGTCATTGTATCTATAAACACAAGGAAAACAAAAATCTAGAGAGAAATTTGTCAAATTGATTAGTTCAATCCCTCCTAGCACAAAAATGTGACCAATGTCATAGTATAGGTTAACTACACCTAATCCATACAAATTCGAGGCATATTTAACGCACTAAGTATCAATCCCAATAAGATCATTCACTGTAAACAAAGAAAAAGAAGCCATTAAAACTAACATTCTAAATCATGAAAGCTTGACAAACCTCTAATCTAAGACATTGAAACTCGTCCTATTGGGGGAGTGGTGTCACATTGATGTGGAATGGCAACCCTTTTCAATCCCTTGGATAATGAGCTTGTTTCAATTGATTCTATTGAAGAGAATCGATGAGAGATATGTGATAAAACATGATTTAAATGCTAAATTAACATGATATATGCTAAGATGATCGATATGGGTGTATGCAAAACTATTCTAAATGTATGCAAGCTTCAAAAGATTAAAATATTAATTACAAAATGTGCTAAATGTATTCACCTATGTTATCATGGAAGCCATTAATGGATTCTTTAAGCTAATGATGCAATTAAATTAAGCTAAAAGGATACTAAATAATTGCTAAATATGAGTGCAAGTGCAAGTGATTTTAACAAAATAAGTTTTCTCTTAAAAGATGGATCCATTTGTCTCCAAATAGTGACTTATTTATAGGAAAGCAAATGAGAAATGAAGGGTTAAGATAAAAAAAAGGCTAATCAATGGTCAAGGATGGAAGAAGTTGGAGGCATGGATCATGGATTCTCATCAAGGGATGAGAATCAATAATGAGATTTAATCAAGGGTTCTCATTCCTTCAAACAAACACACTTTTAACTTGTACAAGAGGTCACAAGTTAACTTGCACAAGAAGTTTGAAGTTAACTTACACATGAAGTTTTGAGTTAACTTGCACATGAATTTTTGTAAGAATATTCCATTTTTTAAATGAGTGAAGAGAAAGAATATGCTCATGGGTGAGGAAATAGATATTTTGCAAATTAAAACAAAGTTTAATTGTACAAAAGGGGAAGCAATATTCCATGGGAATATTCCCCTTTTGGAGGAATGTGCAAAGGAGGAATATTCCCTTGCAAGTTGGAGAATTAGTAATTTGATAATTAAAACAAAGTTTCAATTATGCAAATTAGGGGAATTATATGATATTCATTAAATAATTAATTTAATGTAGATCAAATGAAAAATAAATGGATGAGATTGATTTTATCTATCAATTGTCACAAATGAAAGGAGGATGAAACATGGATCAAGGATTCTCATCAATGGATAAGAATCAAAGATCACATGGATCAAGAAAAGATCAAGGGCTCACAATCATGCAAACAAACACACTTTGCAACAACGTTAAAAAGTTGTTTGAAAGTTTGTTTGGAGTAATCATTACCTTTTTTTTGAGGAAAATAGGAGAATATTCCTTTGACATATTCCCTATCCAAGTGGATGAGAGGGAAATTAGCAGTTTAGTTAATTAAAACTAAATTTGAATTTGCAAGATGAGGAATGTGAGGATATTCATTAAATTATTGATTTATTTAATGAAAAGGACATGCAAATATGATATTTAATTAAATAGTTTAGGTTATTTAATTAAATAAGAGGACTTAGGGTTAAAATTAAATAATTTGAATTGCTTAATTAAATCAAATGAAATTTCAGTGTGAGGGGGTGAATTAACCCAATTAGGTCAATTAGATTAATAGGTGAAAATGAGGCATTTAATTAAATAATTAGGCTTATTTAATTAAACAATTGAAAAGATGATGAGTTTGAGGATAGAATGATGTTAGTTAGCCAATGTGATCCTTTGAGACATTTTTAGGTGTCTACACAAGGACCTCATGGTTGAATCTAGGGCTTCAAAGAAAGTCAAGATTGGCTTTTATTTTGTCAAAATCTAACATTTTGGCCCAACTATACAAGGGCTTCAAGTATGGTGAAGGTTGCTAGATCTAGAAGATACTTGAAATTTTAGAGCACTTTGGGTTAAAACAGACCCTACCATCGTGTTTGAAAGGCTCAAAAACCTAAATATCACTTATTAAATCATCAAAATTGGACACTTTGTCCCAAGGGCATCATAGGTTTTTCATCTATCATAATTTTTTGTATGGTTGTACAAATTTATACTCGGTCATATCGTATAACATCATTGACAATAGTCTATAGTCGACAAATATTTTGTGCACTTGAGTGACATTAAAAAGAATATTCTACATACTTGTTCTGCACTTGGTCATCATTTGGTGTAATTCTAGTAAGAAAGTTGGTTTTATTTATTAATAAAACATTTCAATTCAATTTTCATTGTCATCGGTTAGTTATCCTTTACTGCCCCTATTCATGGTTTTAAAGCACTTGTGGTCACCACCTATAAGAAGGGGCTTAAATCCCTAAGCAGTGTGACCTTTGGCTCATCACACCCAACTTTTTTTCCATAGTAGAGTCATTGTCATTGGCGATGGTAAGAAAATTTAAATATAAGTGTAATGATCATATGGGTGCTCAAGGGTTGATGGCCTAGGAGCCCAAAATTGACCACCTAATTCCCTAATTGGGTATTTTTTAAATGACCGTAACTTTTTGCCACATTCTCCATTTTTCTAAAACGAGATATTATCATAAAGTTAGTTTAGTGTATTTTGCAATGGAGAAGGTTATTTTGTAGTTTATGTTGTTTGGTACCAATAATTATTGTTTGAAGTCAGATCTTCATTTTTGGCTCCCAAGCTCATAACTTTTTTCCATAATCTCCAATTTTCATGATTCTTGTGGCATTGGAAAGGTATTGAGGAGATCTATCAACCCATCCATGCAATTTTCTTGTTTAAGCCCCAAGCACATTTTATTTCAATTATTTCCTTAGTGGTATGCTGAAGGATTACTTGGACATCTTGTCACTTGGGAAGGTTTTGTTTTGATCCATGCACTTCATTTCAATTCCAGATCATGTTTCTATCTCTTGTTGCTTCAATAATATTCCAAGGTTACTCCATATCAAGAGTTTTCTAGTGTTCCTTGGCATCAGGATAGTAAATCTTTGTTTCTATTGCTTTATTATGATTCTAGAGTTTCTCCAAAAATTGAGAGTTTCTGGTGTTTCTCAAATCAAACTCATCTTATCCTTTATTGCTATAATTAAGGTTCCAAAGTTTGCTCCATAGTGTGCTTCTAGGGTTTCTTTGTAGCAAGTTATCTCATTATGGGGGGCTATATAGTCTCTTTTCTTTCCTTGATATGAAGGGTTCCAATCACTTTTATCTTTTATCTCTTTTGGAGAGGAGTTTTCTCCCACTAGGTTTTTCTCCTTTTCTTTGTTTTTTAGAGATTGCATTCTAAATGGGTACCTAACATGGCCTAATTGCTAGGACTCATAATCATATTCATGTTTTGCATCATTTTCATAAAATCTACTTCTCCCTAAGTTGTACTTAAGGGGGTTATTTGTGTGAATAAGATACCTTACCTAACTAGTTCACCTAGTAGGACCTATTCACATGTTAAGTTTACTTAGGTTCCATGGAATATTTCTATAAGGTTGTTAGTTGTCATAAGATCTTATCTTATATTTTGACATTTAATTTTAGTGTTCTAGGTCATTTATTAATTGTTGAGGTAGTTGTCTCATTGTATAGGATTAAGACACATGTCATGATATTATCTAATCCTATCTCTCAACCTTACCTTTATAATAAAAGCATCTCATGTATATCATATATTCAATCAATAAATCTTGCATCCATAATAAAATGATTTATTCTTGTTATTTTTATCTTGTGGAAGATATTTTGGTTTGACAATTGATTCTAGGGTGTTGATAGTTCACATTCAACTCCTACATGGTATCACAAGATTAAGCCTCCTAGGGGTTGGTGGGCAATTGCCCCATGCAACTAGATACTGGCAAACTAGGTTGAGCATTGATATGGTAGTTGTTTAACTATCAATTTTAACATAGTCAGATCATCATTTGGCCATCAAATTTAAGATATTTACCCAAAAATTTAAAAAAATCACCAAAATATGAAGTATTTTATATGAAAATAGTGGTTTTTGGGCCCTTTGGACTCAATTTTGAGTTCCTTTTTGCCCTAGAATGCACCTAGAAAAATATCATACTTGTTTATCTCTCATATCTAAGAAGGGGCTTGTAGATTTGAAGCTCAAATACCATGTTAGAGTCACCAATGGACTCAAACCTCCAAGATCACTTGAAAACCAAAAAGATACCTTTCACAAGAGAGCAATAAAAGAAAAATATTGCTTGATTATGGGCACAATATATTTGATTAAACCCAAATATTATTACATGGATTGAAATAAAATATGATGCTTTGATTACATAGGCAAGGTTGAGAGATAAGACAACACACGATTGTGACAAGTGTCTTAATTATATGTAATGAGACAAATAAAGTAAATGAAAAGATAAGATAAGATCACATGACACCTAAGACTTCTAAAAATATTCCTAAATCCTTAAGTAAAATTAACACGTGAACATGTGTGAAAAAGACCTATTAGGTGATCTAGTTAGGTAAAATACCTTGTTCACACCAACAATAGTGTATTAGGAACTAATAAAAATTGATATTGCACCTTGTAAGGTTTATATTGACTATCACAAATCTAATATAATGTATCAAACCAATATGACATAATTTGAGCCTAAGAATATGCTTTACTTTGCTTTCTAGATATCTAAATCTATCAAGGTAATGTCTAGAGACATTTTTTAGGACTTTGTTGATTCAATTGTGAATAGGTTCTCCTAGTTCAAACCACTTAATGGATTTAATTCACACTGATTAGAAATATGATAACACTTTAAGAAATTTAAATGGCCTATATGATGATTATGTGGTTTTGATTTTCGTATTGCATATTTAGAATATAAGTACGCTCTTATTATTCTCTTCTATCATGTTCCTTGTCTTATAATTTCAATTTTATCTCATATATTCTAAATAAAAGTTGACTTATAATGGGTAGTAAAGGGGGGATCAAGTTGGATCATGAATTTCCAGGGTCATTTTTGTACTCCATAGGTTGACCTTGGTCAATCTCTCATCCCATAAAAATGATTTGAATGGATAAAGTAGTGACATTGAGGAAAAGAATGAATATATGGAAATTAGTGTAAGAAAATGTGAAATATGGATGAATAGGGATCAAATTTTAAGTCAAGTATAACACAAAAGTATACCACTTGCAAACATGTTACCACATTAAGACATTCCCATCAAGATAAGCACAAGACTAAATGGAAAAAAAACATGGTTATGCTAATTTCACCATTATACCAATTAAACATAGTTTGTTTACACATTTAAAAATGTAACATGATTTAAAGGGTTTGATGGTGAATCTCTATTACAAAAGTAATCATTTTTCTTACCAATCAGCGTGTTCTTATTTTCAATTAAATAACATAATATAAACAAAAAATAATCAACTTTATAAAGTTCCCATTTTTTTATAAGGTAAGCAAGGGATCTATAGGGGCCCTCCCCTAAAGATCAAAAGAATGACATAAGAGATGAATAGAAAGACAAAAGGGCTGTGAAAAATAAATAGACACTAAAATCTACCAAAAAGGGAGCCAAGAGGTAAGCATATAAATCATATAACTAGCAAAACCTCACATATTCAATCTATATCAACAAGAAGGTCTTGAAGGCCCATCCTCCTTGGGAATAACAAGAACACCTAGTTTTAAAGACAATCTACAAACAACATTGGAAACCCTTGTTTTATAAATAGTGGGAAGGTGTTAAGAGAAGCATACGTCTCAAATATACCATCATGCACCCCCACATCTTAATTTTCAAGATATTAAACCAAATCTTAACTATAGAGACTAAAATTGGCTTGCTTCTTCAATAGTATTTATAAACAATCTTATAGATTCTCTACCTCGTATTGAAGATGGATAGAATTGGAATATTCCCTTAGCATGTCATCATATGCATTATCCCCTAACAATATTAGATCTTCATCTATAATGGTTTTGATAAGAATCCAAGATAAAGATGAAAAAATAGGCACACTAGCTTTTGTTTTATGAATAAAATCCTCCAAGACTAAGGCCCTAGTGTGAACTATCCTAAAATTATTATTGCAATATATTTCTATAAACTTGGGAAAAAACTTTTCCTTGACGTGTATTCCTTAAAATTATGATATATGTGGTGTAAATTTATAATAAATAATTTATTATTATAAAGGTGAAAGATCCATTCTCAACACTTCCCCCCATTAGCTTTAGAATTATTTTGACCATTTGTCCCAAATTGATAAAATAGTGTCCATACAATATATTTATGTGTAACAATTGGAATCTAGCCTATTAGAACTCAATCCTCTAATTTTACTTTTTGCTTGATT
Source organism: Sequoia sempervirens (assembly GCA_007258455.2). NCBI lineage: Eukaryota > Viridiplantae > Streptophyta > Pinopsida > Cupressales > Cupressaceae > Sequoia > Sequoia sempervirens. The sequence goes on from VDFB02281492.1 coordinate 412,936,397, forward strand.
CACTTCTCTTTATGCATCTAGTCCTATTTTGACCCATTGTTAATAATCAATCTAAGACATCCCAAATGGGCCTCCACATGCTATAATGTGTTATAATTTCCAAATCTCCAAAAGGTGTCTAAATTTTTAGGTTGTAGGTTTAAATTTATAAATGAAATTTGTCGAAGTTATCAAAGTTTTCTCATTGAGCATAGCTTTCAAATCACCTCCACATCCCTTTGTTCCTTATCGAAAATTTGAATTGTCATCTCCCATCATGAAACCTCACCTTCACTCCACTTTTCCTTTATATTAGTTGGTTCATCAGACTTCCCCTCTCGAAGCACCCTCTCTTGGTAATTCCCAAATTTTGATCCTTGTGGTATAGGGTATGACTTTTCCTTGACCCCTAAAAATTCAAAACTCCTATTAACTCTTCACTATATTTTTACTTGTTCACTAAAGTGGCTTGAAAAATCCATGTGTGCATAGAAAAGGTCAAGCTATGCTATAAAGGTACTAACAGTTGATAAAAAAATTATTTCACCACTTAACTATTTTTCTAATTAGTTTTGACATGAATTGTGGTAATTTTTTATGGAAAAAATTAGAAAGCAATTAAGGTTTCACCTAATAGCTCATTTTTCCTTGCACATATTCACAATCATTTAAATATTATTTTGGTACCATAGACTCATAATTTAGGTAAAAATAAATGCTACAAAAACCGTGGAAATATTGATGTAAGTGGTTGACTCATTGCAGGTATAGATGTGAGAAGAATAAATGATGAAAGTGACCTATAGTGTATTCAATACAATGTTTATGATTTTTTTTAGCTCATTGTCTTCATGCCATCCCCTAGTGATACAACTAGTTTCTAAAATGAATCTACAACAATGGGACAATTTAAAGGGTATGATTCTTCACATGCGGCGTCTCATGGTTGAAGTCTTTATATTGATGATGATAGTGAAAATATGGATCCTAAGTTTGATCTAAAAATGGAATGCATCAACATATATGAAAATGGTGTATGTTTTCCACCTAATATCCAATAACAATGAAAATAATGTTGATTATGAGACTTTAATTTTTGGTCATGCCTATGATGCTATGTATGATAGTGATATGCCCAAGTTTGAGTCCTTTATATGGTTTCAACATACAATTTATGAAGATGTTAAGTTACAACAAATATATGAATAGGAAAATTAATATGTTACAACCCAATTTGATAGTGTACTTGAGCTTGAGGAATTCCAATTTAGAATGCAAGATGATTTCATTCCATATGTTGGGCAAGGGTATGGTCCATAATATTTTTCTTTGTCATTTGAGTTCGAGGCATTTTAATTTGGCCTTGATTTGTATAAGGAGCAAGGAAAAATATTTGAATGGTAGATGTTTACTTGCATCCATGTATAGTTTTGTTTACTTGTTTACTTGTAATTTTACTTGTATGGTATGACTTTTCCCTGACCCTTAAATATGTGAATGATAGATGTTTACTTGCATCCATGTGTAGTATTGTAGCCACCTTAGTGATTACTAAACTGCATTTCATTGGATACAAGGTGTTATTCTTGTATATTACATTTATATTGTCTTATTTTATTTTGACATGTAATACCTTGGTGTCTTTGTGCAACCATGACCCTTGTTTGTTAGGGTGAAGTGTAAGTTGGTCCTAGTCATTCTTTTATGGCTCCCCATTTTGGTCTACCTAAAGAGATATCTAAATTATCACTATGCCTGCAAGTGACACATGTCCCCATACAAATCTTGTTGGGACTCAATCATGTAGTGCCAATTTTTTTATTTAGTCCCTTCCCTTTGTGTGTTTGGACCTATTTTGATCCATTACTAATAATCAATCTAAGACATCTAGTGCGAGTTCTCATGTGCCTATAATTTTTTATAGTTTCTAAATTCCTAAAAGGTATCTAAATGTTTAGGGTGTAAGTTGAAATTTTTAAGCCTATGAAAACTATCAAAGTTATGAAAGTTTCCCTACTAGGTGTACCTTTTTGCTCACCTCCACTTCCCTTTATTTCCTTTGGAACTTCAGACTTTCATCTCCCATCATGCTACCTTGCCTTCACTCCATTTTTCTCTTATGTTAGTTGGTTTAGAAAAAATTTCCCTCCTTGAGTTCCCTCTCTTGGTCATTCTTGAATGCTAATACCCATGGTATGTGGTATTACTTTTCCTTAACCCTTGACAATTCAAAACTCCCACCAATTTTTCACAATTTTTTAACTATTCACCAAAGTGGCTCATAAAGTCCATGTGAAAGGTCTAGATATGCTAGAAAGGTATTGACAACCGAAAAAAATTCACCACTTGAAGAATTTTCTACTCAATTTTGACATGATTTTGAGGTATTTTTATGGAAAAAATTGAAAATTAGTTAGGTTTTTTCTTAATAGCTAATTTTTCCTTGCACCTACTTGTGATCATTCAAATGATTGTTTTGGTATCCTAAACTCATAGTGCAAGTTTAATAAATGCTATAGTATCCATGAAAGCATTAATGCAAGTGGTTGAGTCATTATAAGTGATATTTTGAGAAGAATAAATGATGAAAATGACCTGTATTATATTTAATATGAGAATTATTGGAGTTGATAGTGAAGCCCACAACTCCCAGAGATAATTTACAACCAAAAATCCTATCACAAAGAAGAGATAAAAGCAATGGATTTTCTATGCAACCAATAGAGAGTGGTTGATCGAAAAAGCAACTGTATGTGCAACAAATTAATCTAAATTTTAATTGAAATGATTACAAAGTACAAATAAATTCTTATAAAAGCAAAAGCACAAAACCTAGATGAGGATTTGGTTAGATTCTTACAAGTGTCCTAATCCTATGTAATGAGACAACTTGACCTATAAATAGTGTAACAACCACAACCTTATAACAAGGAATTCACTTGGAGTTTTAACCATAAAGTAAAAAGTACTCATTCCATAAAAAATAGGACATACAATTTTTCTTCCAATAATTGAAATTGCAACTGAATATCTATTATCATAAGCATAATATAACAAATTCATTTCACTTTTCAAGCTAAAAAGAATAAACAACTTTTCCTTTTTACATTTCCCACATGAATGATTTCAAATAGATAATATATAACATTTAGCATTTAAGGAACAAGGTCAAAGATCCATATTTGGATACTTTATTTCTATCTCACAAGACTTGACATGTTGTCTACAAGAGGGAGAACATCACCTAGGTTATTTATCTCTAATCATGGACCAACGGTCCCCTACACACCCTCCTAACTAGAAGTGGCCCTTCCCTTTAACGAAGGTAATAGTTAAGAATCCTCTATTAATTGCCATATGAGCTCTGGTGTTGTGCCCTACTTAACCAATATCATCAAAAAAATGTGGAGACCTTCCAACTATGAATGAAAACTCTGATTGCGTTAAGTATTCAGAACGCAGTGAACTAAAAAGTGCAAGTAGAGACTATTGCACTCACTTTGGCTAAACTATTTGTAATATATATATAATCACTACTTTCTTGGAGTGAATTCATTCGTTCGCCCACCCTACTTGACTTGTTGAACTTAATTTGACGTATGATTACAACATAATGTAGACCTTTGGTTAACATTTCATACAAATTTTCATTTAAAAGTGATGCCTTTATCTAAGTCTTACTCCTAGAAACATGTCAATCTTGACCATAATACTGCTCCTTGACTATTGTCCATCTTGAGTATAGTATTGCCCCTAGACACATGTCAACCTCGAGCATAGTACTGTTCCTTGTTAAGTCATAACTTATTTAGATTGGTTAAGTCTTCCTAACTTTGGAACACCCATGTTACGTTCATGTAACATGTTGAACTTTGGCAACTGCCTCTTGTTTAATGTTCTTACCTACTATGTGGATAAACAACTTGAATGGTTATAATTTACTAAACTTGAATACCCAAGTTACATTATCATAACTTCTTGAAGCTTGGAAACTACCACTTATTCAATTCCTTTGTATTAACCATGACAATATCTGATCTCCCATTCTATGCACAAGTAGTTGATACTGATGACCCACTATCTTTGACTAGACTGTCATAACCCAAATTTATTGCATTTTTAACTATATTATGATAAATTAAATTATTTGGGAAATTCAATATGTTGAGTAGAAAATTTGATACTTTTGAAAAGATTGAAAGAAGTTGACCATCATTGACTATGTGATATTTTGAATTATCTTATATATTATTATGATATGAACATTACTGATGAATCTTGGCAAGTGTAAGTGTGTGCAGTTGTAGGATGACAAGTTGAAGGATGAGAACATGGTTGAAGTAGGATCATTTAGCTAGATCGAATGGTAAGCTAGATGGAATTTGGATGCACACACCACAAATGGCATGATGACTTGCATTTGAAACTTCTTGCATATATAGAAGAACGTAATTGCATGATTTGAATTGTCCCAATGTTTGTAAATGGATGACTTGTACAAAAAGAAGACTCATGAATTTAAGTTTGAAATTGTTTACTTAAATTCTGTGTTTCGAGAATTTGGAAGAAAACGAAGGTATGTATTTTAAAGAATGATTAAAAAGGTTGAGAATTTCATTATATTAAATTAAGTAAAAGTCCATTTTTGTTCATATATATAGTGATGCTCAAAATGAAATAAAATCTCTTTATTTAATTTAATGTTGGCATATGGAACCCATAAACCTCTTCGGATGAATAATCTATATATATATATACACAAGTATGTACATATGTATATATGTACACACACACATGCACGCACGCACACAGACACACACACACATATATATATACCAAAGAATAATTTTAATCAAATGTGAATGAGAATGAATGTCATATATATATATATATATTCCTTTCAATTAAATTTGATAATTGATATTACCCATATAAGACTATTTGAATTCAAAGGAAATCGTAAGAAAACCCACAAAAATCATGGTTTGCCTTAAGCATTAAGTAGATATTCAAATCAGGAGAGTGGGGCAGCAATAATCAATGTTGATTATCATTCAAAAATAATAGATAGTGGAGGGTAGTAAAAGAAAGAAAGTTGCTAACCTGGGGGAGAAATCGATGAAACACTCACAGTGATCGAGTGGTGGTTTTGAAGCTTTGAAGGAAAAAGCCGAAGAAAATCTTTGATACTAGAGGTAATTAGGTGATTTTTCAATAAAAATGTTGCTCTTAATTCCATTTTATCGTATTTCTATTTTCCTATGTGATGGGGTTGGTCATTAGTACTTTTTTCAGTTGCTTTTTATATACTTTCAAACACTTTACATATCTTTTCTAAGTACTTTTTAGATAAAAACTTCCATAATATGCTATCATTTCATAACATACCTTGCAACTTTGAAACTAGTTGTGAATATGAAATATGGTGATAATATTCGTAGTATTGCATGACTTAAACATGAGAATGTATGCATATGAATATAATTATGTGATTTAATTATGAAGGTTAGTTGTATATATATGTTGTGTGGATTAACCTCTCTGTAGCTCAACATGTGGTAACAAGAATGGAGCATTTGTAGCAATAACTAAAGCAACAAAAGTTCAAACAACCTAAAGTGCAAGAAGCTGTGGAGTTGAACATGAACAATCATGGAAGGAATAAATATTGAAGGAGGATACTTGTTCTAGAACTCTAAATGCTTGCTTATGTGTTTCACATGCAAGCTACTTCATTGAAGTTCTTAGTTGAATAGGTCTCTTCTTCCTTTTCAATTAGAACGAATAAGTTAATCTTAATTTCATATCCTCATATCTAGGAGTAGGATTAATTGTTGCAATTAGTTAGTAGTTTGAATAAGTCTCTCCCCATTTTTGCATAAAGTCAGGGGATGATTTCATAGAAAAGTTAGTTGGTTGTTACAAGTTATTAAGCAGTTAGTCATTTTCCAGTTTCAAGTAATCTAAAAACATGTCGAAATGCAATTACTGAATACAATCCACAAGAAGGATTTTGTTTGAATATCTAGTGATATGCAATGAATGGAGTTGTAAGTTACATGGATGTGTAAGAATCTAAGTTAGATTTGGTTCTAAGTTAAGTGAGACAATTCCCTAAGCTAGCCACTCGAGGTACTGCCCCTCACTTCATTTATTTACTTATTCATTTTGCATTCTTGTTAATTCTATTTTTATTGTTTTATAAATGCATTGCAAAGTAAAGTAGAATAGTTCTTACAGTTGATTACAGTAGTTGTTGTTCATGAATAGTTGTGTAATTAGTGAATCATAGCACTCTGGAGATTAGAATTGGATATTCTATTATTTTGAATAGTTTTAGATTGATTCTATACTTACTTGTTATTAGCAGTCACCTGGAATTTGAGTTAGATTTGGTTCTAAGTTAAGTGACACAGTCCCCTAAGTTGGCCACTCAAGGTACTTCCCCTCACTTCATTTATTTACTTATTCATTTATGCATTTTTGTTAATTCTATTTTTATTGTTTTATAAATGCATTGCAAAGTAAAGTAGAATAGTTCTTATAGTTGATTATCGTAGTTATTGTTCATGAACAATTGTGTAATTAGTGAATCATAACACTCTGAAGATTAGAATTGGTTATTTTTTTATTTTGAATAATTTTGGATTGATTATGTACTTGTTATTAGCAGTCACCTACACCTTATGTTGTAGGTACCCATAGCCATTAGGTCCTATAACTATTTTTATTGTTTTTGCAATTCTGTAAGATTCCAGCAAAGTAGAATAGTTTGAATAAGTTTGCATGGGATAATTTAGGTGAACATGAGTCCATGAAGGCACATATAGTGCAGTACCATCATAAGCTTACACACCTTGGTTGATGATTTAATGTAGTCTTAGCAATGTGAAGTGGACTGTTCATCCAATTAACCCTTTGAATTGAGTAGATTTTTCCAAGTTTACAATACATTAGCTTAGACTCTACACTATGCTAAATCGATTTTCTATCATGTCAATTCATTGTGTTGAATGAGGTTTTATCATTAAGAACCTTGTGTATTATATTTGAGTTGTATATTCATTGGATTATAAGCATGGCTCTGTTGTTACTATTCCCAGGTTGGAAAATGCATGTAACGACCACAGCTCGGATGGTCATCTATAATAAACCTTGTAAGATTTAAGTCATTGGTTTGGTGTTTAAGAAGCTTGTTTTCCAAATAGAAAGCTCTTCATAGGGCTATTAGGATTTCCTGATAGACCTGTGAATAAAGCATCGTGTTGTGTAAATCGCTTCCACCCTTTATGGGTAGGCCGAATCTCTCTCTCTTAGAAGATTATGATGTATATTTTATGTTGCTTAGTATTACTCTTTTAATGGTTGCCCATTTAGGGCAGAGCTAATACCTTTGAATTGCTTAGATCAAAGGGCATGTCAAAGCTACACTTGATGTCTTGTCTCCTTGAGCGATGGTGTACCTATGTCACCATACTGTGAAATGTTTATTTTGTTGTCTTCTTGCAGACCCAAGAGTTAGTATGTGTAGTGAATGCATGGTTTCATAATGCCTAGTACTTAAAGGACATAGACTGAAAGATTAAGTTGATTTACTTAAATTTCTTGCATGTTATGTATAGTTAACCAATGTTCATCACGAACGACTCTCAAGTGTCCTTGGGACAATTTTTCGTATAGCCGAGGGTAAGATCTTAAGGCTATGACCTCGACCAGCCTATTTTGACAATAGTATGTCATTCTCAGAACAATAGAAATATTCTAGACAAGTGAATGGGGTTTGCATACTGAGCTCGAAGGAATTATATTTCTGAACATTTTAGTATTATTGATAACGGTTAGCAGGTCATTTGAGCTCTTTCATATGTTCCTTATAAAAGTTATTATTAGTTTTGTTGGGTTCTCTTTTTGTATGAAAATTTATATACATATGTTTAGAATGATATGTTTGTATCAACAAAGCAAGAGAAACTTGGAGCTATATCTTTAAATCATTTCAAATTACATCATTTCATTTCAAACTGTAACAATTAGTTGTAAACAACATCGTAATAGTGAAAACAATGAATGCTCTATTATGATCTACACCAATGAGTTATAAACTGTGAAACTTTTACTTGAAACATCATTGTTCTATATTTTTTTAGCTGAAACAACTCTGTTATGTAAATGAATAGCTTGGAACAACATTGTTTTGTATTTGTTTAGCTGAAACAACTTTGTTCTATAAATGAATAGCTTGAAACAACATTGTTTTGTATTTGCTTAGCTGAAACAACATTATTCTATAATTATTTAGCTGAACACAATCGTTTTGTTATAAAAAATGAACACATTAGCATTGTTATGTAACTATTTAGTTGGAAACAACATAGTTTCATAACTATTTAGTTGGAAATAGTGTAGCTTTGTACTTTTTTGTTGTAACTAGTGTTGATCTGTCATAATTCGTATGTGATCATTTATGAACAACATTATTTTGTTATAAATTGTGATTATTTAGCTGTAAACAACAACATGTAAATGTGTGATTTCATTAGATCAGTTTGTTATCATAGCATGGTTGAAACAAATGACATAACAATATGTAGGAAACTGTTCAATCAGATTTGTTCTTATGACCCTTATTTCATGTAAACTGATAGACAACATGATATGTTGAATCATTATTTGAATGATAGAAACCAAATCTATTGGTTTTGAATTCAGAATGTATGCACAAATTTTTAACTTAAGTAGGCACATATATGTGTATGCACGTAGACCTTTGTCTACGTACATACACATACTTGTGGCATACCTTCTTTAGTTACATGTATGTATTTATTCTTAAAAGAATAATTAGATGTGATGAAGGTAATCTAGTGACATGTGCTTTCAATGGAAGGATAATGCTTGATCAATTTCCATTAAGTTTATTTTTGAATTATAGATTGAGTAGAACAACAACACCTAGTAGACTAGAGCACCTTGTTGGATGTTGTGGTTGTGTTGATGATATGTGGTTGTCATTGATTTCAACACTATTAGCACAAATGTATTTGAAGCTGTATAGGTCGAGGATATTGAGAAAATTGTAATAAATGAGTTCCAGGTTGTCAGTGGTGAAGTGAAGTTCAGTATGGTGGTTATTTTTGTACGTTGTTGATCAGGGGTTGTGGAATAAAGGGTTTGTTGTTGAGTGTATCTAGTTTATCCATGTCGAGTTTCAAAGATCCGCATTGATATTTGATCGAGTTATGAAGATTTTCATTCAAACAATTTTTTTGTTTCTTTAGTTGGTGTTCCTAATTGAAGATGATGTTATTTTAGTTAGTTCAGTTGCTGCGGATGCTTCTCTTGTGATTTGTGATGCTTTTTGATGTTTCTAGATCATGCTCTATCTTTGTTGCACATCTGCATTGATCGTTGTGATCGTGGTTGGTGATTTTCTCTTGCGTGTTCATGTTTTTCTTGTTCTTGGCCAACATAGTGTTTGTAGCATGTTGTGGATCTTTGAGGAGAAATTAATTGAAGTGTCTTCATGCTGGAGATGTTGATTTGGGTCCTCAGTAAGTTGTGGCCGACCTTGATTGATTCACATTGATAATCTTTAATGTTTTGGGCTGATAGTGTATATTCATTTTATTATTTCTTTGTGGCCGACTTGTAGCGATGAAATTTCATGTTGGGGATATATAAGAGCGATTGTTTATTCAAATTTAAAAGTGAAAAAGGTGTGCTTTTGTGTGTATTCATGAATAATGTTCTACATCATTCGAAGGAAAAGCAAAGTATGACAAATTGTGAAGAAGTGTGAAGAAGAGTGAAGAAGTGTTCATGTGCTTAATTGGAACTATAATCAGGCATTAGCAGATGCTATTTTCTTAGTTCAAAAACCAAATGGATTTAATATTAATCTCTTTGTAAGAAAGTGTGTCTTCCTTTGTAATTGAGCAATGAGCTCTAGGCAGTGTACTTGAAATCATGTGCATTCCCCATATTTCATTCTCATTATACTTTTAACAGGGTATAATCTTGTGGACTGACCTCCATTGTGGTTTTTCCCCTAACAGGGTTTCCATGTAAAAAATCTTGGTGTTATGTGTGTTTTTGATGTGTTGATGTGATCCAGGTGGATCTTCAGGACCTGAAATTGAAGTGTTCCAATTTCTCTCATAAGCAGCGCCATCACATAGAGCACAAAATTCTAAATCTGGTGCAACTTGAACGGACGAAAAAGGAGTCCGTTTGTGCAAGATATCATCGGTCAAAGCTCGGTCAAAGGCTGGTCAACTCAGCTATCAAGGATGAGGAAAAAGGTGGAAAATTCATCAACACAAAATTTGGCAAAAGTGGTACCATCACGAAGAGCTCATCGAGACCTTTCCAACGGTGTTCGTTTCATGCAAATCGGACATCGTGTGCACGAGTTAGAGCCAGTCAAAGTTTCTGGTTGACCAAGGTACCATGAGGTGCGGTTGCTGACGTCACCATGACGTCATCCTGCTGACTTGGCGAATGGGTCATCATACAGACGATGATGTGGACCAATGGGGTCTTGACACGTGGCAGTCCGTATAGTCCGTACATGTGACGTGGCATGGTGACATGGCTAATGACGTCATCAAAGTTGGTGAATTGGGTGATGACACATGTCCTTCTGATGACATGGCAACTAACTGACTGTTGACACGAATGCTGACTGGGCAGCTGAGTCATCAGATGACAGGGCGGACACGTAGGCTAACGTGGATGCTGACTTGGAATTGTCAGCGAATATCTCCCTAACACGTGGCCTCTCTCCTTCGTTGGCATTCGTTGGGTTCGTTGGCAAAAGGGTTGGAAGGCCCGCGTGGGGCTCGAACACATAACCACTCATAACCCGAAACTGCCGCTCACCATTGTGCCAAGAAATCTGCACTCAAATATATATGGTGTATGGTTTTCTTTTGTTATAATTCCGTTGGAATTTGGTTGACAAAATGGCCGACGGGAGTTGAACCCCGCATCGGTCGGGTGCTAAAAGTTATTGCCACCATTGGGCTGCCTAACTCGTTTGGAATATTATGGGCACGGGTTTTATATAACCAATTGTTTAGGCCGAAGCCTAAACCAAATAACCAACAAATGGTTATTTGTTAAAAAATAAACAAACAACCTCTAACCTCAAAAGCCCAAATAAGCTATAAACAAGGGCTCGAAAACAAATTTAATTATTTTAAGGGGGATTATGGTTTACATTTGTAAAAAAATGGGGAATAGGTTATTTATTTTCCATTAAGGGGAAAAATGCCAAGTCAGGTGGTTTTGGTGGTTTTAACCACATAGGCCCAACTTCAAGTATAAAAGGGAGGAGTCTTGGAGTGTTTTTCATCATCACTTTTCAAGTGAGTTCATTCTCCTTTTGTTTTCCATTCTCTCGGCTGTGAGAGCCTTTTGTGAGAGAGAATTTTAGTGGGAGTTAGGAGAATATTTATAGTGATGTACTGTGATGTTCCGAGTCTTGTAGTAGATCCTATTAGGCAAAGTTAGTTTTCTTCCTCTTTGTTATTCATCCCTAGCCTTGAGAGCTTTTGAGAGGGGTGTGAGTGAGAGACTTTTGTATGACTTTGTGGAAAGGATACAAGATATTGTAAAGCAGTGTTACAAGAGGCTCTAGTGGAGATTGTACTGTGTTTCAGAACATTTCAATAGATTGGTAACTCGATTGAGCTTGGCCTGGAGACGTAGTGACATTTGTGGCGAACTCCGTAATCAAATCAGTGTCTTCTTTACTCTCTCTTGGTTCTATGTTTTGAATTCTCTCTTAATGTTCCTGCTACTCCATTGTTGATGTCTTTATGCCTTTGTTCATAATCACTTAAGCAACGTTTGTCATAGATCCCTTCCGCTTTACGGATCATGATGATTTATATTTTCATGGTTAATAATCAGATTAGAGAATAAGGTTAATAAGTTGAATAAGTTTTGAATTTTTGTGACAACTGATTCACCCCCCCTCTTAGTTGTCTACCCTTGTATTGCCAGCAATTGGTATCAGAGCATGTTCCTTGGAAGAATTTTAACATCTGAAGGTGATCCAGGATGGCAAGTTACAAGAAGGATAGTCCAAGATTTGATGGAACAAATTATTCTTTGTGGAAGTCTTGAATGGAGTGCCATCTAAGATGCATTGGTGAACACTACTGGAGCATTACAAGTAATAGGTATGTTATTCCACTGAATAATACATATGTTGAGTATAATATCCAGGCTAAGGAAGCTTTGTTGAGTGTTTTGACTAATTCTGAGATGACAAATGTTATGGATCTGAAGATTGCTTATGAGATCTGGAAAAAGTTGGAAACCTTGTATGAAGGTGATGCTAATGTGAAGATTGCTAAGTTGTAGAGTTTGAAAGGAAAATATGAAAGGTTGAGAATGGGTGATAATGAGAACATTAATACTTTCATGCAAAGAGTGAATTAACTTGTGTCTGGTATTAGATGTGCTGGTGGAAAGATAGATGAATCTGAGATTGTTGCTAAAGTGCTTAGATCCTTGCCTGATTCTTACAAAGTCAAAGCTAGTGCTATTGAAGAGCTCTAGACTATAACAAACATAACCACAGATACATTGGTTTGTAAGCTGACTACTTTTGAGTTGAGCAAATTTGGTGATGCCCTTCCTAAGGTTGAATCTACATTCAAGGCTACTACTTCCAGAAGAGATAGACAAAGATATGATCTAGGTGAGAGTTCATCTAGAAAGACATTCAAGTATGAGGATGAAATTAGATAGATTGAAGAAGAAGAAAGAGAGCTAGAAGAGATAGAAGCACTTATTGTCAAAAGAGTACCAAGAGGAAAAGGTAAGTATGAAGGAAAACTACCTCTTAAATGCTTTTCTTGCAACAAGATAGGTCATTTTGCATCAAGGTGTCCGAAAAGAGCTACTAAACCAAGACATAAAAACCCTAGATTTAAGAAGAAGTGTTACTATGCTGTTGATGAAGGCATGAAAGATCATGAATCTGATAAAGGAAATAGAAGTGATGATGAATGGGTATTCATTTCTATCAAGGAAAATAATCCTGTATCTACTTTATTTGCTAGTTTTACAAATGTGGAGAAAGCCCTAGCTGCTCCAGTTGAAGAAAAAGATGAATGGGTAATTGACAGTGGATGTTCACATCATATGATAGGAGACAAAAGTAAGTTTGTAAGCTTGGAAAAGTATGATGGTGGTGTTGTGAGATTTGGTGATAATAAAGCAGGTGTGGTCCGTGGAAGAGGTTGCATTTCTCTTGATGGTAAGCATGATACTAATGATGTTTTGTATGTGGAAGGCTTGAAGCATAATCTTTTGAGTGTTGGTCAAATGGTTGATAAGGGATACAATCTTCAGTTCAAGGATGGAAAGCGTAGAATATTGAGTTTCAAAAATTAAATTGCATCAGGTACAAAAACAAAAGGTAATATCTTTCACTTGAGTGCTACTAGTAAAAGTTGTTTGATTACTCAAGTTGATGAAAGTTAGTTATGGCATAGGAGGTTGTGTCATGTTAACTTTGATAATATTGACAAGATAAGTTCCACTAAGGCTGTGAGAGATCTACCTAAGTTTGTGAAACCTACCAATGCAATATGCAAGGAATGCCAATTGGGAAAGCAAACTAGGATTTCATTTTGGAGTAAAAAAATTGTTCAAATGAATTTTTAGAGCTTGTGCATACTGATCTGTGTGGTCCCTCTAAGGTCAGAAGTTTACAAGGTTACAAGTATTTCATGTTAATCATTGATGATTATTCTAGAATGGTATGAGTTACTTTCTTAAGGGAGAAATTTGAAGCAATGGAAAAGTTCAAGATCTTTAAAGCTATGGTTGAGATAGAGACAGGTTTGAAGATTAAATGTCTGAGATTAGATAGAGGTGGTGAATTCACTTCTGGTGAATTTAATACTTTTTGTGAAGAACATGGAATAAAGAGACAATTATCTACACTGTGGACCCCTCAAAAAAATGGAGCTATGGAAAGGAAGAATAAAACAATTGAAGATGTTTCTAGAACTCTGATGCTGGAAGGAAATGTTCCTCATATCTATTAGAGAGAAGCCGTGAGTATTGTTGTGTACACACTCAACTAGGTACAAATCAAAGGTGATATTGGTAAGACCCCATTTGAGCTATGGACTAGTCAAAAGCCTATTGTTAATTACTTCAAGATATTTGGAAGCAGATGTTATATTAAGAGAGATGAAGACATAGGAAAGTTTGATGCTAGGAGAGATGAAGATATCTTTTTGGGTTATGCTACTAAAAGTAAGGCCTATCGGTGTTACAATAAAAGATTAAAGAAAATGGTTGAAAGTGAAAATGTTAAGGTTGGTGAAGACTTTGGTACACTATCCAAAACTTGTGGATATGAATTTGATGATCAAGATGATAGTACAAACAAAGGAAAGCAAGTTCAAACTACAAATCAAATGCAAATCAATCCGGTAAATCAAGAAAATGAAGAAGGAGAAATTGGTGAAAGAGCAGAAGAGCCTGAAGTTGAAGAAAATCCTAAGAAGACTCTGAGGTATGTAATATTGAATCATTTAGAAGATCACATTATAGGTGATAAGAAAAAAGGTGTCTAGACTAGGAGAAAGATTGCATATGAGTATTGTTTGATTTCAAAGACTGAGCCTACTAGTGTGAATGAAGCATGTAAAGATGAGCATTGGATTGAAGTAATGAAAGAAGAGTTAAAATAGATTGAAAATAATGATACATAGATTCTTGTTCCCAGACCTAAGGATAAGAATGTCATTGGAACCAAATGGGTCTTTAGAAACAAATTGAATGGGCTAGGTGAAGTGGTTAGAAACAAAGCAAGACTGGTATGTAAAGGATATTCACAAATGGAAGGAATTTATTTTGAAGAGACCTTTGCTCCTGTTGCTAGAATTGAAGCTGTAAGATTATTTCTTGCCTATGCTGCTCACAAGAACTACAAAGTTTATTAGATGGATGTAAAATCAGCTTTTCTAAATGGTGAATTGGAAGAAGCAGTGTATGTTGAGCAACCTGATGGATTCCAGTTGACTGATAAAGAAGATATGGTGTGTCAGTTGAAGAAAGAATTATATGGACTCAAGCAAGCCCCTAGAGCATGGTATGCAAGATTGGACAAGTATTTGTTGAAGCTTGGATTTAACAAAGGTACTACTGATAGTAATTGTATTTCAAGATTGATCATAATAAAGATTTGATTGTTGAAGTCTTTGTTGATGATATCATTTTGGAGGAGATGATGCTTTGTGCATGAAGTTTGCTAATGAGATGCAAAATGAATTTGAGATGTCTATGATTGGTGAGATGAAATTCTTTTTGGGATTGCAAATTACTCTATTAGATAAAGGGATTTTTATATCTCAATCCAAGTATGTGAAGGAATTGCTGAAGAAGTTTGGTATGGAAGATTCAAAGCCAGTTGGTACACCCATGGTGACCAGATGCAAGTTGACAACAAAAGAAGATTCTCTGAAAGCAAATTAGACAAGATACAAATCAATGATTGGTGGATTGCTATACTTAACTCAAACTAGGCCTGATATCATGAATGTTGTATGTATTGTTGCAAGATTTCAAGCTAATCCGAATGAATCTCATGTGACTACTGTGAAGAGAATTTTTAGATACTTGAAGGGAATTGTTGATCTTGGCCTATGGTATCCTAAAGATGATGATCTTACTTTGAGTGCCTTTACTGATGCTAACTGGGCAGGAGATGTGAATGACAGAAAAAGTACTAGTGGTGGAGTATTTTTCTTGGGTAAGAGGCTAATTTCATGGTTAAGCAAGAAGCAGAATGCCATTTCCTTATCTACTGCAGAGGCCAAATACATTGTTGTTGCTAATAATTGTACTCAAGTCCTGTGGATGAAATAGATGTTGAAGGGTATCAGAATTATATATGATGAGCCTATTGCTATATTCTGTGATAACTCAAGTGCTACTAACATTTCCAAGAATACAGTGCTGCATTAAAAAACAAAGCATATATCTATCAAATTTCACTTTTTGAGGGAGAAGGTAAGTGAAAAGGAAGTCAGATTGGAGTATGTGCCTACTAAGGAGTAGATTGCATACATCTTTACCAAGCCGTTGCCTAAGGATACTTTTGAGTATCTCAGAGGGAAGTTAGGGGTGATTACCCCTCCTAATCAGAACTAAGGATGCATTGCATTGCATCAATCCATGCATTTCATAGTCATATCTTGTCTCAGATTGATGTTGCGGTGGCTGCTACTCAGGGGGAGTAGTTAGATGTTCAAAAATTCAAATATGTGGTTCAAGCTTAGAGGAATTTGTCATTGATTTCAAAGGGGGAGAAGAGTCATGTGAAAAAATAGTGATTATTTGAGGAGAAGAGCCTTATGGGGAGAAAGATTATGTGAAAGAGTTGAGGAGAAGATGAGTCAAAACATAAGTAGGAGTTAGTTGCGTTGTTGGTGTTTTTCACATCATGTGTTGCCATCAATGCCAAAGGGGGAGATTATTGGATGTTGTGGTTGTGTTGATGATATGTGGTTTTCATTGATGTCAACACTATTAGCATAAATGTATTTGAAGCTATATATGTTGATGATATTGAGAAAATTGTAATAAATGAGTTCTAGGTTGTCAGTGGTGAAGTGAAGTGAAGTTCAGTATGGTGGTTATTTTTGTATGTTGTTGATCAAAGGTTATGGAATAAAGGGTTTTTTGCTGAGTGTATCTAGTTTATCCACGTCGAGTTTCAGAGATCCGCATGAAGATTTGATCGAGTTATGAAGATTTCCATTCAGAAAGTTTTTTTGTTTCTTCAGTTGGTGTTCCTGATTGAAGATGATGCTATTTTAGTTAGTCCAGTTGTTTCAGATGCTTCTCTTGTGATTCATGATGCTTGTGGATGTTTCTAGATCGTGCTCTATCTTTGTTGCATGTCCACATTGATTGTTGTGATCGTGGCTGGCTATTTTCTCTTGCGTGTTCATGTTTTCTTGTTCTTGGACGATATTGTAGCATGTTGTGGATCTTCGAGGAGAAATTAATCGAAGTGTCTTCATGCTGGAGATGTTGATTTGGGTCCTCACTAAGTTTTGGCTGACCTTGGTTGATTCACATTGATAATCTTTAATGTTTTGGGCCGACAATTTATATTCATTTTATTATTTCTTTGTGGTTGACTTGTAGCGATGAAATTTCATGTTGTGGATATATAAGAGTGGTTTTTTATTCAAATTTAAAAGTGAAAATGGTGTGCTTCTGTGTGTGTGTGCGAATAATGTTCTAAATCATTCAAAGGTAGAGTAGAGTGTGAAGAATTATGAAGAAGTGTGAAGAAGAGTGAAGAAGAGTGAAGAAGTGTTCATGTGCTTAATTGGATCTGTAAGCAAGAATTAGCATATGCTATTTTCTCAGTTCAAAATCTAGATGGATTTAATCTAAATCTCTTTGTAAGACAGTGTGTCTTCCTTTGTAATTGAGTAGTGAGCTCTAGGCAGTATGCCTAAATGCATGTACATTCCCCATATTTCATTCTCATTATACTTTTAATAGGGTATAATCTTGTGGACTGACCTCCACTGTGGTTTTTCCCCTAATAGGGTTTCCACATAAAAATCTTGGTGTTATGTGTGTTTCTGATGTGTTGATGATTTATATTTTCATGGATAATAATCAGATCAGAGAATAAGGTTAATAAGTTGAATAAGTTTTGAATTTATGTGACAATTGATTCACCCCCCTCTTAGTTGTCTGCCCTTGTATTGCCAACACACCTAAGGGGAGATGCTACTAGCCGGTAGTTAGTTGTTATGTGATAAATTGATGTTGGAATTTACCTTCTAGGAAGGGTGTCGAGATGGAGTTCAAAGATTATAGGTTTTCTTTACCATAACCTATTGTTTGTTGTTGCAACAATATTTTTATGCTTGGCCAAGAAATTTTGTTCATTATGTACATATGGAAAATGTGATGACACTCTCTACCATTCCTAGCATAGATCTTGCATTCTCTTTTCTAACTTGTAGATAGAAATGTATGTTGATGTATGGGCACACACCAGATTCCACCTTGCAAATTGTTCTCTTGCTAAATTTTTTGTGTAAGGTCGAGTATTCTTCTAGTTGGAAGAATTTCGGGGAAGCATAAGCTTCGTGGTTGGGCAATAAAGCGCTTAAACCATGTTCTCGTCCACCAGTGGAGGCGAGCATCAAGAGGAACCTTATATGTATTCAAAGACTATTTATTCTATGATGTAACTTGATGTAAAACCTTGATGTAATATTGGTACATTGTATTGACTTTATGGCCTTAAGAGCCAAGTCAAACTTGATATTGTAATTGAATTTTGAATTGAATATATATTATATTAACTCATTTTAATTAGACATGTGTTGCTATGATTGATTATAGCTTCTTAGTTATGTATTTTTAATTTGAATATATTTATGTGTCATTGCAATTATAATCATTTAAGTAATAATTTAGAATGGGTTATTACATTTGGTATTAGAGCTTAGGGTTCAATTCTAGGCCTTTTGAGTCTACCATAGTCTTGACTAGGGATAGTTGAACCTTGACCAAATTTAGTTGTCCTGAGAATTGACTGAACATGGATTGAATGCAAGTATGGGAAGGTCAAAGGTAGGACGAAGGAAAGGGAAAACTGTTAGGACCTCAAATACGAAAGCCATAGAGGGAGAAAGTGCTAAGAATGAGGTTCACTTGGAGATTCTCGATGATGAAACTCTAGCTTAAGCCCTTACGTGACTTAAGCTAGAAAGAGGCAAGAAGATTGAGGAGAAGCAAGTACCTAAGATCAAAAGGCTCTTTGCAATCAGGGACTGGCCTCTAGGGTGTGGATCCAATGCACCCTTGTTAACTAAATAGGAAAAGGAGAGCTTGTGTGCTCAACCATCCTCTTCTGTGAAACTTGATATAAATTCAGATGAGGAACTAGAGGAATGTACTCTTTCTAATGATGAGAAAACTAAATGATGTAACAAGAAGCTTTTTAAATAAGGTGTATTGACCCATCCTTATTATAAATAAAACAAGATGATATTTTTGGTGCATTCAATGAGGAACTCCAAAATATGTTTTCAATGCTTGTATGTGTATGTCCTTGATGGATGAGTGATATATGCATGTGTATGTAGTGAAGAGTAGAATCAGAGCATTTATTCATAGAAGCTAGTGTTAAGATGCGATAGACGTGAAATGTGATGCAGGTTAAGTGTAAACATCATGGTGACCACCAGGCAAGAGATGAGTGTAAGTGGCCCAGAAAAAGGACCGAACAAGAGATTGGAATAAATTCTAGAGCTCATGAATAGGCAAGAGGATCGCATGGATCACCAAGAGCAAGATTCTAGAGTGGCACACAAGGAATGTGACCACAAGAATGCAAAAGTCAATCAAGGAGACGGTGGTCCAGGAGTAGGCCCTTGAGGTCAAATTGAGGAAGAGCTTGGAAAGGACCTCAAAAGAGTGGCCCAACCTAAGTTTGATGGAAAGGCTATCAAAGCAGGAGAAAAAGCGTGGATTATTGAGATGGAAAAATACTTTAGGCTTTGAAATATTTTTGACTGAACTAAAGCGACATGGGCTACATATCAACTCTCAAGTGAAGTAGCGACTTGGTGGGATGATGAGAAATTAGAAAGGAATCTTCAACCTGCGGAGATCACTTGGGAATTCTTCCTTCAATCCTTTAGGAAGATATGGTTATCATATCTTTTCTTCGACAAGAAGGTGACATAATTTCATAATTTAACCCAAGGGAACATGATTACGATTCAGTATTGGGAAATGTTCACCAACCTATTGAAGTATGTGCCTTAGTATCAGGGAGATGAACATTTCTGTATCCAAAAATTCATAATGGGATTGAGACTCCACATAGGAGTTGAAGTGGATATGCATGATCCTCTTACCATGAATGAAGTCTTCCAAAAAGCCACCAAACAAGAACAAAAACTACAACAGTTATCCAACCTCTGTAGCGATTCAAATCCTAAGTTGCGGTATGGGAAAAATAAATTTTATAAAGGGGACAAGAGCCATTAGATCCATAATCTCAAGAGGGGAAGTGAGACACAGGAGAAGGGTGAAAATGGTAACGGTGGAAAGAACAAGAAGGAAAACAAAAACAAGGGTAAAGATAACCAAAAGCAGAAGGGATTCAAAGAGGACAAGCCATGAGGTCACAAAGGGCCTTGTGATGGATGCTATACTTTTGGAGGCAATCATTATTCTTCAAACTATCCTTCGCAGTAAAAGTAGTGAAAGGAAGGGAACTATCAACAAACTCAACATCACCAGATCCATGCTACAGTGGATAGCAAACAAGCAGAGCATCAAGCCTTGCTATTTTAGCTGACGGGTAAGCTCTATGGCCGAATTGTTTCTATTTTAATTGATACTCAAGCTATTGAATGTTTTATAGATCCTAGAGTAATTTCCAAGATACCAATTAGACCTGGATACATGGCAAACACATGGATAGTCTAGTATGGTTATCAAGTAGAGTGGAGGGTAGATACCTATCTCTTTTGTAATAAGTTAGAACTTCCAACCTTCCAAACCTAGGTCAACCTATATGTGGCACCTTTAGGCTTATATGATGTGATTTTGGGAATGAATTGGTTAACCGAGCATAAGGCTATAGTGAAATATGAGGATAAGGTAGTCAATTGTCTAGATGATTATGGAAACCCAGTCAAGATTTGTGGAGTGAAAATACCCTTAAAGCTTAGACATATTTTTGCTATGCAGCTCAAGAAGGCTCTTCAAAAGGTGTGTGCAATCTATCAGTGCATATCAGTAACCATGACAACAAGGAATCATATTTAGATGAGTATCCTATTCTCAAGGAGTTTTAGGATGTATTCCCCAATGAACTCACAGAGTTTCCTCCAAAGTGGGAGTTTGAATTATCTATTGACCTTGTACCAGGAGATGAGCCTCAATCTAAAGCACCTATCGAATGAACACCACCGAGCTCGCTCTATGAGTTGAAAGCTCGGTTAATGGAATTGCTAAATAGAGGGATCATTAGACCCAATGTGTCTCCTTGGGGAGCACCAGTCATATTTGTGAAAAAGAAAGATGGAACCTTGCATCTATGTATAGACTATCGGATGTTGAACAAGGCAACCATCAAGAACCAATATCCATTCCCGAGGATCGATGAGTTGTTTGACCAGATGAAGGGAGCGACAATGTTTTCCAAAATTGATCTCAGGTCGAGGTACCGTCAACTAAGAATTAAGAAGATATTTCAAAGATCACCTTCCAAACTTGGTATGGACATTACGAGTTCACAATGGTACCTTTGGATTGAATAATGCACCAACAACTTTTATGAACCTCATGAATAGTGTATTCAAAGACTGCTTGGATGATTTTGTGTTGATCTTCATTGATGGCATCTTAATCTACTCAAAGTTTGTTGAAGAGCATGATAGGAACTTGAGGATAGTCCTTTAGTAGCTAAGGGAAAGGAAACTCTTTGGAAAGTTGTCCAAGTGTGCATTCTATCAAGATAGGGTGCACTATTTAGGCCATATTAGTTTAGCCGAAGGAGTCTCTGTAGACCCTAAAAAGATCAAGGCAATCATGGAATGGCTAGTGCCTCAAAGTGTGTCTGAAGTTTGTAGCTTCATGGGCCTCGCATGATATTATAGGAAGTTTGTGCAAGAATTTTCCCATATTGCATCTCCTATTACAACACTCCAAAAAAGGGAATGTGGTTTGAATGGACCGAGAAATGCCAGCAGGCATTCCAACTCATGAAGGAGAGGCTCAGGACAACACCAGTGCTAACCATTCCTAATCATAATGGGAGATTCATAGTAATCACCAATGCTTTAGGAGAAGGATTGGGAGTAGTATTAATGCAAGATGGACAAGTGGTAGTGTACGAATCAAGGAAGCTTAAGCAACACAAGGCAAACTACACACCACACAATTTGGAATTGGCCGTAATAGTTCATGCCTTACAAATGTGGAGGTATTATCTCTTGGGGAAACCATTCAAACTCAAGACAAAACATTTGGGATTGAGATATATTTTTACTCAACCAAACCTCAATGCGCGACAAAGAAGGTGGTTGGAATTCCTTAGTGAGTATGAATTCAGAATTGAGTACATGAAAGGAAAAGAGAATAGAGTGGTTGATGCTCTTAGTAGATGAAGACATCTGAAAACCATGGTCTTGACAAGGTCTAACTTGAGAGAACAGGTGATACAACATCTGCCAGGGGATGAGCACTATGAGAGAGTGAAGAGTTCCCTAGCAGAGAACCCATTAGATAATCAATTTGAGGGGTATGAGATTGAACTAGATGGCATTTTGAGATATCAGAGAAGGATGTATATTCCAAAATTTGGAGAGATGAGGAAGTTGGTATTAGAGGAGGTTCATAATGCACCTTATTCAGGACACCCTAGAGTATCCAAGATGATCGCATAATTGAAAATTTTGTACTTTTGGTCTAAGATCAAGAAGGATGTAGCAGGGTACATAGCCAGATGCTTAGAGTTCCAACGAGTCAAGGTCGAGCATGCACACCCAGTTGGGCTATTGTATCCTCATAACATACCTGAGTATAAATGGCAGGTGATTCGTATGGATTTTTTATGGGGGTTGCCGTTGAACAAGAACCGACATGATGTCATCTTGGTTGTGATCTATAAGCTAACCAAGGTTGTACAATTTATTCCAAGAAACCTTAAGGATGGATCGTTGACCTTGGCTAAGAAATTTGTCCAGGAGATCTTTCAGTTGCATGGAGTGCTAGAGACTATAATTTCTGATAGAGACACTTAAATGACCTTAATATTTTGGACGACCCTGAATGCCACATTGGGAACCAAATTGAATTTCAGGTCGGCTTATCATCCTCAGATTGCTGGATAGACAGAGAGGGTGAATCAGGTAGTCAAAGACCTCCTTCGAATGTATTGTATGGACCAACAGTATAAGTGGGAAGAATATTTTCCATTGGTAGAGTTTTCTTACAACTCTTATCACACATCTCTAGGTATGGCACCATTTGAAGCTCTTTATGGGAGAAAGTGTTGTACACTTATCAGTTGGGATAAACTAGAGGACAAGATCATTGTAGGGCGTAAAATGATGAAGGAAATGGAAGAGCAAATGAGAGTCATTAAGGGAAAACTGAAAAAGGCAACAAACCGACAAAAAATTTATGCCAACAAGAATAAAACCCTTAGTCAATTTACGACAGGGGATAAAGTTTTCTTAAGAGTCTGGCCTCATATGAGTTCTATTGCCTTTGGAAAGTCTTCCAAGTTGGCCCCAAGATATGTGGGACCATTTCTTGTAGACTAGCTCTACCACCTGCTCTGGCTCGACTACATAATATGTTTCATGTTTCTTTACTTAAGCCATATCATCCTGATGTAGCTCATGTGCTTGATTGGAAATCCTTGCAAGTACATGATCCAGGAGTGGTGCTAGTGGAGCCCATTAGAATCCTGGATAGACACAATGTTATGTTGTAGAGCAAAGATATTACTCAGTTTAAGGTCTAATGGGACCAGTACTTTGAAGATAGTGTTACTTGGGAGGATGTAGAAGAAATATAACACTCCTTTCCACATTTGCTTTCTTGAGAAAGAGACTTTAATAAATTTTTCTTGAAATTTTTGAATTGAAACAGTATGGAGTTTTTATTTGAAACAATTTGATATGATGTTGAAATAGACATATATGCTTTAATTTGATTGATGTTGAAATAGACATATATGCTTTAATTTGATGTAATGTTGAAATAGACATAAATGTTGTAATTTTGATTAAATAAACATTGGGACAATGTCTCTTCCAAGAGGGGAATGATATCATAACCAAAGTTTATTGCATTTTTAACTATATCATGAAAAAATGAATTATTTGGGAAATTCAATATGTTGATTGGAAAATTTGATACTTTTGAAAAGATTGAAAGAAGTTGACCATTGTTGACTATGTGATCTTTTGAACTATCTTATATATTATTATGATCTAAATGTTACTGATGAATCTTGGCAAGTGCAAGTGTGTGCAGTTGTAGGATGACAGGTTGAAGGATGAGAACATGGTTGAAGTAGGATCGTTTAGCTGGATCAAATGGTAAGCTAGATGGAATATGGATGCACACACCACAAATGACATGATGAATTGCATTTGAAACTTCTTGCATATATATAAAAGAACATAATTGCATGATTTTAATTGTCCCAATGTTTGTAAATGAATGACTTGTAAAAAAAAAGACTCATGAATTCAAGTTTGAAATTGTTTACTTAAATTCAGTGTTTTGAGAATTTTGAAGAAAACGGAGGTACACATTTTAAAGAATGATTAAAAAGGTTAAGAATTTCATTATATCAAATTAAGTAAAAGTCCCTTTTTGTTCACATATATTGTGATGCTCAAAATGAAATAAAAGCTCTTTATTTAATTTAATGTTGGCATATGGAACCCATAAACCTCTTCGAATGAATAATCTATACATATATATGTATGTATATATATACATATATATGTATATAAATATAGTATATATATACATATATATATATAAATAGTATATATATATAAATATGTATATATATATAAATATTTATATATATACTATATGTATATAGCATATAGTATATATATACATATATATACTATTATATATATACATATATACATATACATATATATATACACATATATATATATACTATTATATATATAGTATATATATATACACACATATATATTATGTATTCGTACATATATACATACTCATGTGTATATATATGAACCAAAGAATAATTTTAATCGAATGTGAATGAGAATGAATGCCACACACACACACATATGTATATTCCTTTCAATTAAATTTGATAACCAATATTACCCATATCGAACTATTTGAATTCAAAGGAAAATCATGAGAAAACCCATGAAGATCGTAGTTTTCCTTAAGCATTAAGGTGATATTCGAATCAAGAGAGTGGGGCAACAATAATCAATGCTGGTTACCATTTGAAAGTAGCTAATAGTGGAGGGTAGTAAAAGAAAGAAAGTTGCTAACCTGGGGGAGATATCGATGAAACACTCACTATGATCGAGTGGTGGTTTTGAAGCTTTGAAGGATAAATCCCAAGAAAATATTCGATACCAAAGGTAATTGGGTGATTTTTCAATAAAAATATTGCTCTTCATTCCATTTTACCATATTTCTATTTTCCTATGCTAAATAGAATTGCTATCAATGTCAATTCATTGTGTTGAATGAGGTTTTATCATTGAGAACCCTGTGTATTATATTCAAGTTGCATATTCATTGGCTTATAAGCATGGCTCTATTGTTCCTATGCTCGGGTCGACGAATGCATGTAACGCCCATGGCTCAAATGGCCATTTGTAATAAAACTTGTAAGATTTAAGTCGTCGGTCTGGTGTTTAGGAAGCATGTTTTTCAAATAGAAAGCTCTTCATAAGGCCATTGGGATTTCCCGATAGACCTGTGAATAGAGCATTGTGTTGTGTAAATTGATGCCACCCTTTATGGGTAGGCCAAATCTCTCTCTCTTAGAAGATTATGATGTATATTTTATGTTGCTTAGTATTACTCATTTAATGGTCACCCATTTAGAGTAGAGCCAATACCTTTGAATTGCTTAGATTGAAAGGACATGTCAAAGTAAACTTGACGTCTCGTTGCCTTAGGCGAAAATGTACCTATGTCACCATACTGTGAAATGTGTATTTTGTTATTTTCTTGGAGACTCAAGAGTTAGTATGTATAGTGAATGTATGGTTTCATAACACCTAGTCATTAAAGGAATAGGTTGAAAGATTAAGTCAATTTACTTAAATTGCTTGCATGTTATGTATAATTAACCAGTGTTCATCTCGAATGAATCTCAAGCATCCTTGGGACGATTTCCATATAGCTGAGGGTAGGGTCTTAAGGCTACAACCTCGGTCACCCTGTTTTGACAATAGTATGTTGTTCTCAGAATGACATAAATATTCTAGACAAGTGAATGGGGGTTTCATCCTGAGGCTAAAGGAGTTATATTTTTGAACATTTAGTATTACTGATAACAATTAGGAGGCTGTTTGAGATCTTTCATGTGTTCCTTACAAAGTTATTATTAGTTTTATTGGGTTCTCTTTTTCAATGAAAAATTATATACATCTGTTTAGAATGATATGTTTGTATCAACGAAGCAAGATAAACTTGAAAGTGTATCTTTAAATCATTTCAAATTGCATCATTTCATTTCAAACTGTAACAATTAGTTGTAAATGTCAGCATTGTAATAGTGAAAACATTGAGTGTTCTATTATGATCTACACCAATGAGTTATAAACTATGAACATTTTACTTGAAACATAATTGTTTTGTATTTGTTTAGCTGAAAAAGCTTTGTTCTGTAAATGAATAGCTTGGAACAACATTGTTCTATATTTGTTTAGTTGAAACAACTCTGTTATGTAAATGAATAGCTTGAAACAACATTGTTCTGTATTTTCTTAGCTAAAACAACATTGTTCTATAATTGTTTAGTTGAACAACATCGTTCCGTTATAAACATTAAACATATTAGCATTGTTCTGTAACTATTTAGTTGGAAATAGCATAGTTTCATAACTATTTAGTTGGAAACAATGTAGTTTTGTACTGTTTTGTTGTAACCAGTGTTGATATGTCATAATCGGTATGTGATCATTTGTGAACAACATTATTTTGCTATAAACTATGATTATTTAGCTGTAAACAACATGTAAATGCATGATTTCATTAGATCAGTTTGTTATCATGGCATGGTTGAAACAAACGACATAATAGTATGTAGGAAATTGTTCTATCAGATTTATTCTTACAACCCTTATTTCATGTAAAATGATAGACAACATGATATGTTGAATTATTTGAATGATAGAAACCTGATCTATTGGTTTTAAATTCAAAATGTATGCACAAATTTATAACTTAAGTAGGAACAGATATGTGTATGCACCTAGACCTTTGTCTATGTACATACACATACTTGTGACATACCTTCTTTAGTTGCATGTATTTCTTTATTCTTAAAAGAATACTTAGATGCGATGAAAGTAATCTAGTGACATGTGCTTTCAATGGAAGGATAATTTTTGATAAGTTTCCATTAAGTTTTTTTCTTAATAATAAATTGAGTAGAACAACACCTAGTAGACTAGAGCACCTAAGGGGAGATGTTGCTAGCGGGTAGTTAGTTGTTATGTGATAACTTGATGTTGGAAGTTACCTTTCGAGACAGGTGTCGAGATGGAGTTCAAAGAGTATAGGTTTGCTTTACCATAACCTATTGTTTGTTGTTGCAACAATATTTTATGCTTGGCCAAGTAATTTTGTTCATTATGTACATATGGACAATGAGATGACACTCTCTTCCATTCCTAGCATAGATCTTGCATTCTCTTTTCTAACCTATAGATAGAAATGTATGTTGATGTATGGGCATGCACCAGATCCCACCTTGCAGATTGTTCTCTTGCTAAAATTTCCATGTAGGGTTAGGTATTCTTCAAGTTGGAAGACTTTTGGGGAAGCGTAAGCTTTGTGGTTTGGCGGTAAAGCTTCAACCATGTTATCGTTCACCAGTGGAGGTGAGCGTCAAGAGGAATCTTATATGCATTCAAAGACTATTTAGTCTATGATGTAACTTGATGTAAAACCTTGATGTAATATTGGTACATTGTATTGACTTTGTGGCCTTAAGAGCCAAGTCAAACTTGATATTGGAATTGACTTTCAAATTGAATGTATATATATTGAGTCATTTTAATTAGACATATGTTGTTATGATTGACTATAGCTTCTTAGTTATGTCTTTTTAATTTGAATATATTCATGTGTCATTGCAATAATAATTATTTAAGTAATAATTTAGAATGGGATATTACATAGACTCTCTCTTGGTCACAACTAAAAATATTGACAAAATGATCAACATATATAAATAATAATTATTAATCTTAAACTGAAGATTCCTTCTTCGTATAACAGTCTCGTATGTCTAGTATTTAGTTTTAATGTAGTATCCTTTCTCAAATGTGGAGACTCACTAAGTAAACAACTCATATGGGTTGTTAGTAATTTTAGACTCAAATTCCCAAGTTACTTTCACGTATCGGGTCTTGGCTACAACCACTTGTTTGAATCTTTACCATAACCCTTGAGAGCAACTACTCTTGAGATATAATCTTTAATCAAATCTTGACCTATCTGGTCATAATATGGTATATTGATTACATATACTAATTTCCCATAGTGATGGTTATTTTTCCTTGAAGAATATAACTTTCTTTAGGTTTTAGACCATCTCAGTAAACATTGTAGTCTTGTTTACTAAGGATAAATTCAACAGACCAATTGGTTCTACTATCATAGGACTTATATTCATAAGTGCATACCCACTAAAGTGGTCTAAATAAATGGATTGATATAGCATCATGGATATTGGATTCCCCTATTATGTTCTGGTAACATATAGGGTCTAGGCTACTACCTGTCATAACCCATAAGGTTTACCATTCACCTACTCTTAGGCTTTTTAGATAGATAATGATGACACAATGGCCCATTATCTTGACATACACATGGTCATTCAGATAATATTGACATTATGTCATACAAACATGGAAATATCATTATTTGAGCTAAATAGAGGATTACTCTCTCTTACTTATGTTTTTAAACTTCCATTAACTATTCATAAGGTTGGGTTATCAATTCATCATAAGAGATGATGGGGTTTATGTTATGTAGTAACATCAAGATTACGAGCAATTAGATCATGTGCTCAATCCCCAAATTCTTATTACTCAAGCAACATAACACATTATTTATTCTCATTTAGCTCTTTAATAAAATACACAAGAAAATTTGCTATTCCCCTAGCAATTATACCATATTCTCTATTATGATCTCATATATATTTGACTATATTTGAAACATGTAAAAGTATCTTTTTGCTCATATTTTCAGAGATATCAATACTAAATATCATTAGTTAGTCTCCTATTTTCAGACTATGTAAGTTCATTTTCTTAAACATTCATAAGAAAATCTTTCTTTAAATATACTTAGCATTCTCATTATAAACTCTTTGATATGAAGATAACAAGTTGCAAACAAGTAAAACATGCCTGCAAATTCTGACTTTTAGCGGCAACTAGCTCCATCTTGAATGTTATAGCTTGACAATGCTTAGCTACACTCCTTCAATTAGTTTAATAGCTACTTACACCTCTATCTCAAATACTGCAACCTCTAATAACTTAAAAATACTATCTCACAGCTACTACTTCTTGTTATTACTCCTTTAAACTAATTTTGCTAGCCCAAAAATACTTAAGATAAATAGACACAGACTATACACCTCCTTCCTAATCCTTTCAACAACCAAAACAAAGAGAAATCAACTTGTATTTATAAGCAAAAGTTGCTCAGAATTAATGCCTCCCATTACTAAAGATTATGGAACCATATTTATGCTTGCACCACCCATTTTCTATTTTAAAAACTACCTCTTAAAGAGGCTCGACCAGCTCTAGCTATGCCACGATCTGAAGTAGTTTATCACCATTTATATTGCAGTTTTGAGTTGTTTTTAATGCCTATCTATAGGTGCCTCTATGGGAGTTGGTTACACAGCAAAAGAAGGTTCTAACACATGTTCATCGCCCCCCTTTTGGCCACATAGAATTCTGGTTTTAACAGCTTACAAAATCAGTTTGAAACATTAACAAAAGCTGGCTTGGACGCCCCATTTTGGAGGGGTCAACCCTTTCCTAGTTTGCTGATTTTAAATGTTGAGCAATGACTCCTAAATGGCAGCTCCAATGCCACTTTGTGGCTGCTCAAAATTTGTTATTAGTTGCTGATTATAGTGCCTTCAAATAGGCATGAGAACCTTTGAAAAATTCATGCTCATAACTGATTTTTAATTGCAGATTTTAATAACCTTTAAGATGGCTGAATACCAAGTCCAACACCTCCATTAAAATCAGTTTTAAATTACTATCTTTTAGCTATGTTTTGAGGCCCTTTTTGAGGGGTCTTTATTTTGGATTTTAAGCCTCAAGAATATGTCAATTATTATAAGCTTTCAATTGAGGCTTTTGCCTCTTGAAGAGTTTTAATTCATATCATCATTTCTTTGCAATATTTAATAGATATGATAAACATTCTTATTATATCACATATCTATTTATATATATTTATAGAAAAATAGTGAAATTATTTGATTTTAATGCATATATATATGATCATTTCTATATACAAATATCATAACAATGATATCGATACAATTACAATTTTGATAATAATAATATATAACAATTAAAATGTTAATAAATAAATACTAGTAATCTTATAACTTTCTATAAGGAAAACTAAGCTTGACTTGAATTAGGTTAACTTACCCAAGATACAAATTAAGACCAAAAACTTACTTAGTTTCAAAGGTGTCCATAACCTGGCCTATGCATAAACATTGAACTCAGATGGCATTACTATCAAGTCCTTGTCCATACCCTTCTTCTAGGTGATACTCTTCCTCTCCCTCTGGAGGGTGTGAAGTACTTCCGGTATATCCACTTAGGAAAAAAACATGTAGTTAGCTATAACATTTTCATCACATTTATATCATTGCAAATTCATCAATATTTCAACTAAATGAGTACAACCATTTTATCATGTATAATTCATCATAGATTTCATCTTTCAAAGTTTCATAATTATGTAAATCATTAATACATTTAACATAAGGTGAAAAAATAATTGTAATTCAAAGATGGAGTGTAACAAATAGCCCAATCTAATAATACAAAAACACTCCTAAGTTTAGCTTAAGTGTACAACGAAGAGTTGTTTGGGCCATTTTAGTGTCTATGGTCCCCAAGCCCATTAAACTAAAGAATAAGGTGTCAAACCAATCCTTGTACCATACCCAAGACTATAGCTATTAAAATTCTCTTATTGTTAATAATAATTACAAACATACCTCACATTTATGAATGCAAGTATACATAAGAAAAAATTAAGTTGATTCTATTAATGAAGTAATCTCAATAGTACATAAAATAATAATAAAGTAAAAGGGGCCTAATAATTAATCAATGATTAATTAATTATTAGGTTATTACCTATTTACTCCAACATCCCCCTTAAGATCAACTTAAGGAGAAGCTAACAACTAGATGAATAAATGCAATGAAGGATGCATGGATGGGTCTCAACTATAAGGTCTAATGAGGTATCCATGTACAAACAAATGAAATCTCTCATAACTAGAGAAAAGGAGAAAACCACATGGGAAAAAACTCCTCTCCAAGAAAGATAAAAAAAAGACTGCACTAGTGAAATAAGGATAGAAGGAGGAATCAGTGTGACCCCCCAAGGAGTGCTTCTACCATACAAGTACAATATATGTTCCTCCAATTAGAGAGAGAAAATGACGATATGAATCCCCCCTATAAAGAAAGAGCTCCTATACCAATGATGAATGTCTGAAGATAGAACATAATCCATTACTTGTAAACAACATTTCTCCCCTTAGGAAAAAGAAATCCTTTGGTGATTGGAGAAGCCATTCCCAAAAGATGAAAGAATTAGGAATCCAAATCCAAATGATGTGTGCCTCTAAAAACTACTCAAGTGTCCACATGTCAGAATGAGATGATGTCAATCTAAGATCTTGTGAAGAATAATGTAGAACAAGATCTAAATATGATGAAGATGATGGGCCAACAACAATGAAGTGGATATAAAAAAATAGGAGATGAAAGTCCTCAAAGTAATCCTCAAAATATACAAGGTGAGACTCTACAAAAAGGATGATATGTTTGCAAGATGCGAATCCCAAGTAGTTATGTTTAGAAGATGTTATATGTCCTATTGCATTGAACCAATAAGGGACAAAGATATGGTGATTCCACACTGATAAGGAATAACAAAATATGGAGATTAGGTCTTGATCTAAAGAGGGGGAAATGAAGACAAGTCTCTAAACTATTAGAACATGTAAGACCTATGATATATTCAAGCTCCTCTAAGTTATTATCATCAAAGGGTATACAATCGACATCTTCAAAAGGAATGAGCTAATCTACAATAGGATCCTTTAGGAATGGAGAGATATAAGGGTCTCCATTGATCTCCCAATGTCGAGTCCAAAGTGTGTGGAAACAATCAATGTCTAATACAACACAAATAGTGTCATGTTTAATACTAGAACAATCCAATCTTACAACATGATCATTGATAATACCTCATGTTGATGTACTCCATGATGTGTGATGTAGGAGCATCTCAAGTGTATAGGCTATCCTCATCACCTAAAAAAATTTCATTTGCTTTTTGTAGATATTTTTTTGGTTTTGCATTCTTACCCAGTGGGCATATTCAATGTTGATGTCAAATTTGCATGCTTTGGGAGCCTTTACCACACCCCTGTGATAAGTTGTATGAGCACTTGTAGTAGTGCGGGGAACCTGCTACCCTATGCTAGAGTTTTTTCAATGGTTGTGGTATCGCGGGGATATCACTACCCTACAACGGGTTTTATTAGTGGTTGTGGTAGTGCTGGGACATTGCTACCTTGTGAAGAGTTGTGTCACTTGCTTGTGGTGTCACGGGGAAACCACAACCCCTTAGCTAATAGTTGGGAGGCCAATGGTGCCACGATGACTGTGGAGTTGGAGTGTTAACCATTTCCACTGGCTCGCAATGGTCAAGATTCCTATTTAGCGATATTGTGGTGAGTATTGTGTCGAGTGACTACTACCCCACGATAGTTGTGGAGGAAGGTTGGTGAGATTGTGGGATGGATTATGGACTGTAGATCTTTTCCATGATCTAGGGCCATCATTCAACGAACGTAACAAAATGTCAATGATCATACTGGATTGGAGTTTAGTAGAGGAAATCAAGAGGATGAAACAAAGGGGAGGAAGAAGGATGGATGAGGGAGATTTGAGAATGAGTTGAGAGCTCGAGGGAACAGAGAGAGGGAGAGCTTGGGTGGAACAATAATGGTGAATTAGCAAGGATCGAATAGGAATTGGAGTGCTTGTATAAGAGTGGGAGTAGATTGTGTGTATGTTGAGAGAGGCCATGAAAGGCCAACTTTTTGTAATTTGTAATTAAGTCAATAAAAATCAAGTTTGTTTGCAATCGGTGTTTTATTGTTGAGGTAGAGTTTTGCTTATGAATATATTTTCTATTTTGAGTTCGTGGATAGAGGGGAGTACTCCCTTTGTATCAATGTGTCTAGTGTAGGTATGAGTCCATATAGATAAGGAAAATGATCAAGTCACCTGAGATGTTGCAAGATGTTGTTTCTCTGAGACTCATAATGACCCTTTTCCAAGATGACCATAAAATGATGAACAAAAAACCCATGATACTTCCTCAAATGAAACAATCAGAGAATAATAACCTTAGTACATGTAAAGTAGATCAAATGAAGTCATTTTAGGCAAACAAATCCTTTCTAGGTTGTAAGAAGTCCAAGTAATTAAGAAGAATGTGAAATCTCAAATAATTGAATAAATGTACCTAGGGAAGATTCTAGAAAAAATGTATGAATGGATATAAAGAGCTCTGAAATACCTTTTCAACACTATAGTAATCATGAAAATTGGAGATATAGGTGAAAATTTATGAGATCAAAAGAAAAAAATGATGATCTAAATTTGAATAAAAAATAAAATGGACCAATAACAAAATCTAATGATGAGACCTACACCACTAGAAATTATTTAGAACCAAGTTTCTCACAATATCTTGTTTTTTAAGTTTTGACATTGTATGCCCAAATTATGCTAAAAATTAAAAATAACTCCTTTAGAGAAAATCTAGACTAGGAGGAGGCAAAGGACCTATTATACAAATTACATCATGTTGATGCCAATAGGAATATTCCAAAAATATTTCTTCTAGTTGGAAAAATATCTAGTTCATGAAAAAAAATTGTTGCTTGAAAAGCTAAACTATTGTTAGAATATTCCACATAAATGCTCTCTATCAAAAAATTGAGAAGTTGTCAATTTTTGTTTTCGTTGACATTGTGAAAGCGGCGCTGGTGGTTTTGTTTATGCCATCAAGTGAAGTCTTGGTGACCAACAAATAATAGGGCATAAACCAATTAGCCCATCTACTAAGCACAATTGAAAACATTGTTGTGAACTAGAGCGTACAAAGCACATAGAGTAGTGTGTACCCTGATGCCTACAATTTTTAATTTTTCAAAACACTTGATTTTTTTTTGAAACCTAGAATTTTTTCTACAAAAACCAAATATTTTTAATCAATGTAATCCTACCTTGGAGCCTATAGGAGAAATAATTATAATAGGGGCTATACATATTTTTGTCTTGAGGTCCTTGTTGCTATTTTTTTCTTTTTTCATCTTCTTTAATTTTGAAGAAACAACATGTGATCCTTAGGTTTTTGGTTGTTATAAACTCAATGGTGATGCCCATTTCACTCCAAGATGAACCAATTTTTCTCTCAAGGTTGGATCTCTCAAAATTTGGATAGGAATTCATAAATCTAGTGATATGATACCATGTTGGAGTTGATAGTGAACCTCATAGCTGTCAAAAATAACTTGCAACAAAATGCCTATCACAAGGAAGATATCAAAGCAATTGATTTAGTATGTAACCAAGAGATAATGATTTATATAGAAAAGAAATTGTATGTGCAATGAATTAATTTGAATGATAATTGAAATGATTACAAAGTACAATTGAATTCTTATAAAAGAAAAAGTGTAAACCCTAGATGAGGATTTGATCAAATTGTGACAAGTGTCCTAATCATATGCAATGAGACAACTTGACCTATAATTATCCCAATATAATAATAAAAAACACTCCTAAGTTTAGATTAAGTGTGGTAAAGTAAAAGGGGCCTAATACTTAATCAATGATTAATTAATTATTAGGTGACTGCCTATTTACTCTAACAACAATTATGGTTTTTTGTAGCCCATTTTCTTCACACTATCTCTTGGTGATGTCTACAATTTTTTTATTGAAATGTCCATGACCTAACATACCATGTCTAGAGGTGTCATTAATTAAAATTTATTTTATAAGTTTGTGACATGTTCTCTCATGCTTCTTGTAGTTTTTTTAGCACTTTCCCTCATGGCTCTCATGCATTTTCAAATGTGAATGTCAAAAAATTGATTATTGTGAATAGAGTGTGTGGGTTTCTTCACATATTTTTTTTCATCATCTCATGACTCCCATCCTCTCTAGATTCTATGAAATAAATAATATATAAAAATTAATTGATTGTTCACACACACAATTGGTCATTGAACTAATTTTAGGGTCTAGTTATGCCTACATATTGTTCTAGGGTATCAAAGGTTGAATGTTTTAACTACAAATGAAGAGATATGTGCTATAATAGTTTAGGAAGGGTTGTATTTTATACATCTCTAGAAATGAATGTCTCCATGGTTGTTTTCAATAATTCAATGGAGTATTGTAATCATAGTTAGGTATTTTCTTCTACCACATTTATTGTCACAAATTTATTGGTAGTTTGGTGTGTGTGTGATAACACCTAATATATTCCAAATGTTTTCAATAAAAAATCTTTCAATAGATATGGGTTATTGTAGTTCTAGTCATGGATGATAAAGTATGTTTATTGTTAAAATATAATATTTCATTTTCATATGGCTAAAAACCTAGTTCTATTGATGCTTTACTGAGTATTTTATTTTTCCTCTTTGCTGTTATAACTCTATTGCCCAATGGATTTGGCATATGTATTTTCTTATTCAAGATCAAACACTCTTATTAAATAAAACCTTTGTTCTATTTAATTGTAGTAATATCTTAAGTTTAGATTAGGTTTTTGTATGTTGTTCAACATTCAATTTTACAAAACTAGGATAAATCTTAAGCAAAATACAACTATTAAATTATTAGAGAATTTGAACATGCATGTTTGCACCTTTCAATTATGTAAATTTTGATAAATAGATACATCTTTAGGGATAATAATGAAGCCAAAATACGTAGGTGCATATGTAAGGTATATTATTAGCTATGTAGAGGTCTAAAGAAACTAGTTGATCTTGACCTAATGATAATTATAGGGGTGAATTGTACATTTAGGTATAAATATATATTTTTTACATTAATTTTACATTTTATTTGATGTGTAAACCTATTTAGGTTACCTTTATGAACACCCTCTTTGGTTTAAGTTGAGCTCAAATAATAAGAGAGTTTACCTACTCCCATTGTAGGTTGTTGGTCCTCAATCATCCTCAATATGTTGACAAGTATCTATTTCACCCTCTTGAAGACGATGATAGCCCTAAAGGTGTGAAAAAAATGTTCTATAATTGTAGACCTATAGTTTTGGGACCTGACATAGCTTATATCTCATCAAATTATAAGTCCCTATACCCTAGCAATTTGGACCCAACATTCATATTTGTCATTTTCTTCCCTAGTTTACAAGTGCACACATAATTTTAACTCCCAAAATTCTAAAATTGAACTTTAATATGGGCCCTTGACTTAACTTTATAATTAGTTATTTCCTACCAAATCAAGAAAAAATGAAATTGTGGTTCTCAAGTGTTGTATAACAGGAAAAACCCTAACTCATTTTAGATCCATTATTTCATTTCTAATTATTACATTATCATTTAGAGAGAATTGCATCAACATTGAGGATCATAAGGAAATCATAGACATATGAAGTTTTTCCTAGCCACATGTCTTCCAATTTTAAAAAATCATTAAATGAATTCAAGGATTTGACTAGTACAACAAACTTTCATGGTGTTTTGGCACCATTGAGTCTGAATAATAAAGGTGATAAAATTTTTTAAGATCAAGATTGTAGGGATCAAGGCTACAACAAACATTCAATACTAAAAGTGCAAGGATCACATACAATGATGAGATTGAACTAAGACATAGTGCATTCAATCTCTTAGTTTGTTATAGCCTCATTATCTCAAATTTGATTATCAAAATAAGGATTATATCATTAAACACAAGTTACAAACAAAAATATCCATATAATAAATAAAGTTAAGCATTTGAATCTTCTTTATCAATTTTTACAAGTGGGTTAATGCATTGTTTCTGACTTGGTTATGTTATTTAAGATAATTTAATTATTAGTAGTTTTTTATATTTATTTACCCCAAACAACACTTTAAATGAAACATCGTATTTATTTTTAGTTATAAATTAAATATGCATATAAATAATATTTATTTTAATAAATACTATAATTTTAACATTGTAATATTTGCCACAATTATTTAATTTAATATTTAAATATTTTATAAATTTCATTTTAGTCTTGTCAAAGGTGTTATGGTCAATTAGTAGGCCCACTTGGTTCTCATGTTGGAGACCAAGTTTCAATTCTCCACAAGGACATCATAACATTGATAGAGCATGCTAGAGTGATATTTCTACTTTAATGATAGTGTATAATAGGCCAACAAGTGATGGAGGAAAAAAAGACCTACAAGACAAGATTGAAGGATAAATCATTCAAGCTACATGAATGAAGGATGGAGAAGATGAATAAAGTGTCTTATAAGAGGAGAAAGAATGCAATAAAATAAAGATACACTCAAGATGTAGGAGTGTCAAAGGAGGATGACTATAAGTTTGAATGTATTGCAATAGTCTCATCCACTAGTAGACCATCAATTAAAGTGGTATCCACACAAAATAAATTTTATGGGATGTGGGTCCCATGAAAAAGCCATTGCAATTCAAAGATATGGGATCCAATAATACCTCCCACTAATTAATCTAAAAACTATATTTTAATGTTTAGAAAAACTTTAATATAATTTTCTTTGTGGGGAAGGGTAAAAAATTATTAATCAAGAAAACTAGTTATGTACCCATTGTTGATGGTGTTTTCTGCACAACAACAACTAAGACAAAATATGATATTCCATCTCTTTTGAAAGGTAAATCTCTATTAGCAAGGCTCAAGAGATAACCCCAAGGTCTCTAATGTCAGGTCTTGACAATGCATAAACAACTTAGTGATAATGTGAAAATGTTGGTAATCACAAGGGGCCTTACAAATGAATAATGCTAGAGGCGTACTTTCATCAAATGCAACAATATGGTGATGCTTTCAATCCTAAAACTTACCCAGATTCAAAGAAAAGATCAAAAGACAAAGGGTTGAAAGAGATTCTATTCTAACTAACTCCTAAGATCAATCACAACAATGATGAATGCTGCAAATGGACAAATCCCCAATAAAACCAATTTCTACTTGATCAAGGACAAGCCCACAACTCTGTAGAAATGGTGCAATCTTCTAAGGAAACTGAAGATTTTCAGACTATGAATATTCATTCACATACCCAATAAAGCGCAATGTAAACAAGCACCCACAGTTGAACTTAACACAAAATAAGGCCCAAGCTAACTTTACACAACAAATTACAATCAACAAATTGCTAAAAGTATGGACCAAAGATCGATCAACATCACTAACATTTTACCATTATTGTAAAAGAACTAAAATCTAACATCTAACATTGAGAATTGAGAACAAGAAACCATAAACTGTCAAAGTGTAACACAAAGCTTGTCAAATCAACAATCCAATTACATTAACTTCTCCAACATTACATAACAATTTCCAGTCTCTCGTCTCTCCTGTAGCTATTGACTTCTCTAACTTAGCCAATTCTAGCTTTTATAGCCTCTAATCAACTATTCTAACCCCTAAATCTAACCCCCCTTTTACAAATGAGAAGGCACTAGCCTTTTATAGAAAATTACATTTTGAATCAATGACCTGGATTTAATTCATCCAATGGCTGCAATTGCACTTCTAGAAGCATCAAGCTATTACATTTAATTTGGGAGCTCATGGTACATCATCATCCAATTGTATAAAAGTAGTTACATCATGGAACAATGAGAAAACAATATTATGCCACCTTGTCATTAATAAAAATTCTGATTGGATGATGAAATTAGCTTCACATGTCTTCCAGAAACTCCTTCTAGCTGTAGACAGTTTGGGCATAGATTCATATGCAGGCCCCACTTTTAAAATTTGAATTGAACTCTTCCATATTTCCCTTTTGGCACGAATCCATATGCAAGTTCCCCTTTTGATTTATTTAATCTTGAAAAATAGGTATCATCATTAGTAGCTCACATGTTCAAAATCCAATCCAAATTAAACTTGAATAAAATTTTGGCCTTTTTTTAAAAAAAACTTACATATTTTAATGGGAACTTTCCATTTTCGAAATTTTTTCCATTTTGAGAAATTTTTATTTTCAAATTTTTTCCTCCATCTCAAGAATTTCATTTTGGGAACATTTTAAAATTTCAAATTTTTTCATTTTGGAAAAAATTTTCGAAAAATTTCCATTTTGGGAAAAAAAAACCATTTTGAAAAAAATCAATTTTTTTTACCATTTTTAGAAAATTTTGGGTTTTGAGGGGTCTTGGAATTTTCAAAATGGAAATTTTGGGATTTTGAGGGGATGAAAATTCCCGATTTCCCTACATGGTCAAAATCCCCTAAGCCTCATAACTTTTTTTCTAAAGGAATTTTCAAAAAATTCAAAAAGCAACACTACCTAATTTTTCATCCTCTATCCATGGGTGCAAAAAAAGAAAAAATTCCATTTTTGAAAATTTTTGGGTTTTGAGGGGGAATTTTCTAGAAATGGAAATTTTAGGATTTTCCTTTAGGGATGCAAATTCCTGAATTCCCTGCAAGATCAAAATCCCCTAAACTCCATAACTTTTTTTCTAGAAGGAATTTTCAAAAAGTTCAAAAAGCAACCCAGCCTAATTTTTTGTCCTCTATCCACAGGTGTAAAAAAAGATTTACATATAACATTGAAAATTCACCTCAAAATCCCCATTTTCACATTCCAAGATAGACAAATTTCCCCTATAGCCTCAAAATATTGTCCTCATCAAACCCAGTCTAGACTTAATCCCAAAATAACCTCCCAAGAAGAGCAAGACCAAAATTTGACCAAGCCAAGATGCAGAGATGCAAAAAAAAAGAGAGGGTCCCTTCCTTCGATGGGGCGTGTGTGCGGAAATTGCACAACACCCATCAAGTATATTTCCAAATGACATTCACCATCAAAACAATCCAAATATGGGAAATCCACTGAGGATAACTATAATACAAAAAAATCATATTTCAAACAATACAATACTTCCTCCTACTTAGCCTCCATCAACTAATCTATTGGATTATTTGAATTAGTTGAAATAAGCAATGAATCATTTGTTGATCTAGTCCATTTCAATCAACAATATTCTAGTTAATAGTTCCCTTTAAATCCCATTTTGCAAGGAAGTCAACCATAAATCCATTCTCTAGGGATGTGAAAAAAAGATCTCAAAATTAGAGGAAATAAGGAGAATCTTCTTGACCACTTGAGAAAGTCTCTATGAAGCATCTTCTAGATCCCTTTTATTTAGCAAAAAGACCAAAATCATAGAATCTATCTTAAAGACAAATTTTGACCATCCAATCTCACTTGCCCTTTCCACAACTTTTAGAATTTCCAAAGCCTCCATCCAATTATTGGAATTCATCTCCACATAGGAAGAAAAGAAGAATTGAATAAAGCCATTGTAGTCTTAGCCAATTCCTCCAATCCTTGCTAGACTAGGATTTCCATGGGCCAAGCCATTTGTGTTAATCCTTAAAAAATCATTAGGAGGAGGAGAACATCTTTCAAACTTGTCCACTTTCCTATAGGAAAGCCCTCCAAGACATGACATGGGGAAGGAACCAAGAGGACCAATATCTAGGAGTTAGGAAACATGACTAGATCCAAGAGGGATAATAGTGTCTCAATAAATAATTTGTCTTCAATAGTTTCTTTAAGCATAATTTTGATTTTATTCTATTCTTGCAATAGTAGAATTTGGTTACTCTAAAAAATGCATTGTGTAAACACTAAATCTGCATAAGCTTCAAACAATGACCACCATTAGTACTATTAGTCAATTTAAAACAAGCAAACCCAACATTCCTATGAAATATTCAATTATGCTACCTATGCAAACAAGATAAAGAGAAAAAAAAAAACTAAATGAAAGCACACGAAAACATGATCAAACCCTATCCCATAGTGTGAGTGGTTCTCCTTTGATGTGGAAAGGATGCCCTTTTCCACTCCCTTGGTAATCTTCTAATGATGAAGATGCAAAGATGCAATTGATGGAGATAAAAGTGCCTATAGTGCAAGTGCATAAGATTGTGGATGTTTTCCAAGTAGAAGTGGCTTTTACTTATAGGTTGAAGGATTGAAGAATGGAGAGATGGGAGGAATGTGGGACTAAAAGAGAGCCAATGAGATTGGGACACTTTTCTCAATGCTAATGGGTGAGGATTGAGCACACTTTGCATGTGGTTGAGATGTAAGAGGCACTAAATACATGTGGTTGAGATGTAAGAGGAATGAAGTGCATGTGGTTGAGATGTTTTGGAGGGAAATCCTTTGAAGTTAGAAAGTCAAATAAAGGGAGTCAATGAAGGAATATTCCTTACAATATGCTTTTGAGAGGATAAATGAGGTAATTGGTCAATTAAAAGAAACTATTTTTCATGTGCAAGTGGGTTAGTTAATCAGGGGTTGATTTAACTCTTGGAGAGTTAAAAGCTAGAGAATTTATTAATGAGGATTATAAGGTGATTAAAGTTAAGTAATTTAGAATTAAATTAACTTTGAGCGGGTTAGTGAATTTATGATATTTGATTTATGTAATCAAGTAAGAGGACTTTGGGGATTTAATTAAAAAAATTGATTTATTTAATTAAACATGCTGGACATTAGTGAATTAATCTAATAAACCACTTTATTTGATTAATAGAAGAATTTGATGATAATTGATCGGAATTAACTGCACTATGTTAGTTGGGATTATTTGCATGTCTACATTTTTCCCCTCTTTGAAGCAATGTACCTACTGCGTTGGTTCAAACAATAACCTTGCTGAGATCAAAGCTCTTTTTTTTTTTTTTTTTTCAGATGCCCTAGTGAAAAGTACACTGGTACACTGCCCCCTTGAGAGATTGGGAAATAAAGTTCAATTTTAGGTTTGATCTCATGATAAAGAGGTTCAATATGGATGTATGGATGGTTAGACTAATAGATCTGTATGATAATGACGATGAACATGAGATGAATTAAGATGCTGAGAATAACAAATCTATATTATCCTAAACGTCTTAAATGATGATGCAATGCATGTGAGATGAATGATGTGTCCTATTATGATGATATGTATGAGTATGCAGGATGGGTATGCTGATGTTTTATGAATGTAGGATGGATGCATGTCATGATAGCATGTTAGTGTGAAAGAGGATAGAAGAATGAGAGGGATCAACCCTTGATTCCAAGAAGATGCAGAAGTTCAACAAGTCTATGAATCATTGAGACTTTATTATATATGATGATGTATTGCTTATCCAGGGATTATGGATGTAAAGAGCATAACTTTTCTCATGTTTGATAAAACACATAGATATGATGCATCAATGTATAGACAACTAGGATGGTGTTATAGCTAGTGAGATGGATTTTGAATTGAAAAATAGATAGGAGTATTCTTGTTCACACCTGATATATGAAAATCTTGTTAGAACACAGCTTGGGTATTTCAAACATCTTAGACCAAAACATAGAAAGGAAAAACCTCCCAATGCAATAGTCAACAAGGCATCCAAAAAATCCTCCCTACAAATCGAACAAAATTAGTATGACCAAGGTTATGTTACAAGAATATCCAACAAGTACAACAAACAAAAGATAATGATCAATGCCTTGTTCCTTTCTCTCTTAATCATTTTGATTAGACATTATCAAGAGGTCATTGGAATGAGTGTAATAAGATAAATGAAAGGAAAAGATCAAGTACACAAACAAGTCAATGTTCTTCATACCTCTAGCCAAAGGGATGTGTTTTGCTTAGGATAAGTATCCAAAGTGATTGCCAAAAGATAATTCCCATTGTAGGAAGGATGCATCCTATGACATGTTAGTGGATGGTTGCAAGTTGATAGGCCGTTTGAAAAGGCCATTGATATAAGGTTTGATTGAAATGTTTGAGAATGATCAAGAGTTTGATTTTGCATTTAAAAGTTTGTTGTTTCAATTTTGATTTTGCATTTGAAGTTTGCTTTTTCTAATTGTTGTGGTTGTTTCTGTTTGTATTGCCAAAGGATGAAGGTGACGATTGATTTATTATGGATGATTGATTATTGTGGGTGAAACGAAATGAGATGGATGGATTTTTCAAATATTTGGATGTTTTTGATGTTTTTAAAATGTTATGAGGCTGTTTTTTGGATTTTTGGGTTATTTAAATGTTTTTTGTGTTTTTGTGTCTCAAGAGCTCATCAATGATGGCCTTGCCTATGTTTAAGCTTAGAGATGATGTAGTTCAAATGATGAATCAATGCTCTATCTTGGGAAGGGTAAATAACCTTTTCCTTTCAAACAATAAGCTTGGTGGCATCAATCCAGGTGAAATTTGTGGCGGATTCAAGAAAATAGTTTTTCTTGAATTTGTGTATTTACAACATTATGGGGTGTTAGATCTTTCATGGAATGCTTTGGTTGGTAGTATTCCTAATCAGATTGGATATTGCATTAAATGGTTAAGTTATCTTTATAGCCTAGAAACCTGCTAACTGTTCATGTTCCTCAACAACTTTTTCTTCTTGGAAATTTTACTCTGCTAGATATGTCTTTCAATATTCTTATTGGACCCATTTTACTTGAGTTTTTAAGACTTCAAAACCTCCAGGGCCTTATTTTGTCTAATAACTAGTTCACTGGTAGTATTCCAATAGAGTTGGAAAATATTTCAAGTCTTGTGAAGCTCAAACCAGTTGGGAATTTGTTGAAAACA
The DNA here is from genome assembly GCA_007258455.2 of Sequoia sempervirens. Lineage (NCBI taxonomy): Eukaryota > Viridiplantae > Streptophyta > Pinopsida > Cupressales > Cupressaceae > Sequoia > Sequoia sempervirens. The sequence continues at coordinate 412,980,382 of VDFB02281492.1, forward strand.
AAGCTAAGGTTGATTGATCTGATTGATAGATTGATGATGATAACATTTTTGAGGATATACAACAATGCAAGGATAGTGTTAAGAAACATGAGGATTGAGAATAATATCCCAAGATGATGATGGATTGATTGGATAAGATTTTGAAGTTTGGTTTGGAACAAAACTTATTTTGAATGATTTGATGTGATGTTGAAGTGCATGTTAGATAAAACTGATATTGATTATTTGGATTGATGTTTGATAAAATATAATGCTTGATAAAGAACAACTTGTCAAAATATGCCATAGGCTAGTGATTTGGATTTTTGGCTCACAAATGCTTTGACCAATTTGTTTTCACATTTTCCAATGTTTAGATCACCACATAAGTTGGAAGATATAGATCGTGATTTTTTCTTGAAGCAAGATGTAAATATTTGTCCCCAATGTCTAGCAATGTATGGAATTCCATGGGTGGATGCTTGGGTAGGTGTATGGATGGATGGATATGGATTATCTTGTGATAAGACAAGGTGTTCAAATAGAGGATTCTCATTTGGATAGTGCTTCATGGCTTAGATAATGTTGGGTAGGATAGGATCAATGATAATCATGCATGTCAAGATGTTTACCATAAGAAAGTGTAAAGTGTGCACCAAACTTTGTCAATATCAAGATAATTTGGAAGAGGGATGTAGATAGATGAAAATGGATTGGATAAATGGTGCATGGATGAATGGATTTATTATGGATAAGATGGATGGAATGTTGGATTTATTATGGATGAGATAAGATGCTTCCACCTGAACTAGCACACTTAGATGCTTGCTTCTACACATGATGCTTGTTTTCTAGGTTTTCATCATGGTAAATACCCAAAGTGTCGCCCATGCAATTTTCACTGGAGGACAATTTTTTTATCTTTACTATTTTCATGATTTTATTTTTTGATTTTTCTGAAAGATTTTAAGCTCATGTTGAACCATGTGGTGGTGTTGATGTAGATGATTATGTCATAATGTACCATCAATATCCTTCTTGAAGAAGTTACTTTTCCAAGATACATGCACTTGAATGCAAATTTTGAGAATCGTAATCTACTTTGTTGATACTGGAGTTAACTTTGTCTTTACACACACATCACGATAGAATGCCTTGTGAATCCTTATGACGAAGGGTTGTTACCAATACATGGCCAATGTGAGAATTAGATATCACGTGTGGAGGTTTGGATGGTGTTGTGTGTTTAGGAATAGGATATGGATTGGTTGATAGTTTGGAACCTTTGAATCTCCAAACTTGGGAAGATGAGAAATGATGGGTGGATACTAAAGTGTGCATGGAATTAGGACCAACTGCTTGATATAATCTATATGTCACTTGGGAAGCCTACTTTTTCATTTGTGGATGTCTTTGACAGATACATTTACCTTTTTGATTTGGCCCCATAGTTTCTTTGACTGATGGAGTTTGATAGGGATGATCTATCTTTATATTTTTTGGTATTCATGTGTATTTGATTTGTCCATTATGCTTCCCAACTTCTTTTTCTTTGATAAAGTTCTATGTGCTTTGATTCAAATATTTCTTTTGATGTTGGTCCCAATTTGTGGGTGAGATGATGGGTGGATGAAGATTCATGATGTGGTTGGTTGTAGTAGTAACATTGGTTTCATCATAAGGATTTTTCATGCTCCCTATGTTGATGTTTGCTTGAGATGAAGTTGCCCCTAGTATTGTGGAAATAGTACCTTCATACTTTGATTCTGCCTGTTTCAATATTTCCTATTTAGAAAGCATTCTCTGATAGATAACCACTATATATGATAGTATTTCAATTTGTTGCTCTATTGATTATGGAATATCTTGTTTGGCCTAACCTGTTTCCTTGAGTGGATAATGTAGGATATCTTCATATATGATTTCTTCAATCTAAATTTGGGATATATCTGATCTTGATGTCGATAACTTAGCCTAAATATAAGAATAAATAACCTCCCATTCTTGTGTAATAATGTCAAGAGTGGAGGAATATTGTTCTAAATGAAGATCATCTATGTGTCCATCCAAAGAAAGTATCTCCTGGGTAGATGGAGGAGTATGTGTTATATGGATATGATTATCATTTGTGACATCTTGTATAGATTGGAGAGTGTCCATTAGATCATTGTATTATCTTGGAGATACAAATTCTTGATCTTGAATGATTTTGGAATTGCTTTCGACATGATTTGGATCAAGTTCTTGGCATGGGTCAATTTCAAAGGATGGCTTGCTTACAAAGGGTTCTTGGATATATTCATTAGGAATGGGAAGGGGCTTAATATCCTCTTGATCTTTAAGTGGATGTGGATTAAGTATTGAGTTGAATATTTCTTCAATATCTGCAACCATGAGGTCAAAGGATGTCAATACGTCTTGGAAAGGACCATTGCTAGACTTTAGTGAAAGATGTTTATCATGATTTGGAATAAATTCTTGAGATATGTCCTCTAACTCATTGGATGATGTAGAGACATTATCAACATGATCATTGGTGGATGGATCTTCGATTATGTCAATAGGATCAAATAATGTTAACACTCCTTGAAATAGATCATTGTAGGATATTGTTGAGGGGTTTTGATCATGACTTAAAAGTGACTCTTGATGTATGTTGGTTTTATCGTTGGATGAGGTAGAAACATATTCGAGGTGCTCATCAAGGGATAGATTTTGATCATTGTCCTCAACAATTGTGGTGGAGATATTGTCATTGTTTTCAACCATAGGATCAAATGGTGTTAACATTTCTTGAATGGATCATTGTGGGATATTGTTGATGGGTTTTGATCATGATTAAAAAGTGACTCTTGATGTATGTTGATTTGATCATTAGATGAGGTAGAAATATCTACAAGGTGCTCATCAATGGATAGATCCTAATTATTATTTTCAACAGTTGTGGTAGAGAGATTGTCACTATTATCACTAGTGTTTGAATCCTGATCATTGTCCTTAATAGTTATTTTTGATTGATCAATAAGGTCTTGGATGAGATTTTCGAGCTAAATACAATTTGATGTTTTATGAATGTTTTCTCTATGATGCTGAAAATAATATCTACCCTTATTTTGAGGGAAGTTTATGACAGAGTTGAAAGAACTTACTTTTGGAAGAGTGATGAGTTTTGCATTAACTAGCTTGTGTAATGTAGATTTAATTGGATCTCCCAAAGGAGTGTATTCACGTTTATGATCTTTTGATATTTTTAATTTTTGAGATTGACCTTGTGGTGATTGGGATTGTTTTTGATGTTGTTGATCTTGATATTTAACCTCTTAACATTGGGGATATTCTTTTTGATGAGGTTGTGGAGACAACTCAATGTTTTTATGACATGGTTTAACCAATGGATGAGTGTAGATTTTGGGGTGGAGATGTCTCTTGGTGATATGAATCAACAAATTTTCAAGTATAGCTATTTGATTTTGCAATTTTTTTTCTTTATTTTGATCTTGACACCTTGATAGAGTTGATTTGGTTGTTGGTCAAGCATATTTGGAATATACACTTATGGTATTTGTATGGGATCATGAAAAAAATGATTTTGGATAATGTTCAGATTTGGGATGATGTTTAGATTTTGCATTATAGGTTGACATGGAACATTGTTGTGGTTGGGAAACATATTTCTTTGATTTGGGTAACTTTGATTTTGCATGAGGTTACCTTGACTTGGATCAATACATTGAGTTGTCAATATATTGCTTGGATTTTGAACCATTGGTTTTATTTGCAAACATATCTATCCCATAGTTCACCAAGTGTGTATTTGATACATTCATGTTTGATAAGTTTGCACTTGGTATATTCACATTTTGCATGTATGGATTGGATGGGATAATGTTTATTTGTTGAAGATTCATGTATTGATCATTTCGTTGATAGATTTGTAAGTTTTTACTTTGATTTAAATCTACCATAGGGAAGGGTGTTCCAAAATTTACATTGGGCATACTCACATTGAGGTTTGTAGGAGATAATCATCCCATGTACGGATTGTATAAATGTAATTTATGATAGCCAATTGGCATTGTAAGGCTTTGATAGTTTGGTTGACTTAGATCACTCATGATGTATGAATCAAGTTTATATTCCATGTTTTTCTTGTGTTTTTACCTTGTTGACCTCTAAGGAATTTAGGATCAATGATGAGATGAAGGATGAAAGGGTGAGTGATATGGGTGTTTTAACTTAAAGAACTTTGGGGGAATACTAGACTTTAGGATTTATTGGATTTTGATTTTGATTTGGTTTGATTTGATTTGGATAATGGACTTGTAGATCCCAAGATGTTGGATGTTATATTGGGGTAAACTTGTCCAAAGAGGGTGATAATTTAACTAAATTTGTGAAGAAGGATTCATCCACACACCTAGCCAAACAAAGTGATTTTGATTTTGATTGAAGGATTTACCATAAGTCTAGTATGAATAATTTTTCCAAGGTTCTAAAAGTTGTTTGTGATATGGGATTTGATTAGTGATGGTGACAAATGAAAGGGGTGATTTTGATCCTAGATGAACCTAGAGAGACTTTCTTTATAATACCAAGATTTTGAAGAACATGCTATACCTCTAAAAATTTCAACTTTATGCGAGTTCAATACGTTGGAAAAGACCTAGATTTTGACAATAATAGAATGAACATAAGTTTGGATTTTCCTTTGAAGCATGTTTGTAAAAGTTGTATACCAATATATATCTAGTTTCATAAAGTGCTAAAAGATGTTTCTTGAGAGCCTTTGGACTAAGACGCTTATGAAGATTGATAGATAGACTCAGTTTTGGGATTTTGAATTTGCGAGAAATCATGAGATCAAACACATATGTGGGGTCCAATTGTCTTTTATCTTGATTAAATGGATTCTTTTTACCACATCAATACTTCTTGCTTAACTTTCAAACTAAATGTCTATGTCTTAACTCCTTTTTTCATTCCACAAGGTCCATTATGTGAAAATCAAAGAATCAAAGGCATAGTTTTCCTAGGTTGACTTTGGAGAGAAAAAATTGAGATATGGGACCAAATATTTAGAATTCTCTAAGGATAAAATCCCTATGGACAAGTAGTAATATTTGAACTCTTCAAGGATATTTATTCTTCCAAAGGGTTTGAAATTCTGATTACTGGTTGAATGTTTGTTTCAAATTTTTAGATCCAAGCAAAGTATTTGTCTGACTCACAAATTGCACAAACCTAAGATAGAAATGGCTATACTTTACTGGATTCTCTCTTGGATTTCTCCAAACACCGAGACAAAGTGAATAGTTGGAGATTTGGCAACACTGGCTCCCCTCCACGACACACACTTCTCGGGACCACGAAATCTCAAAATACTAAAGATCCAGAGACCTTGAGGATTTATTCTATTTCTACTTTGAATAGTACAAATGTGAGGTGGCTTCAAAATAACCATTCTTGCACCAACAAGTATAAAGGATTTTTGGCCTCTTAAACAAAGGGTTGTAGTAAGGACATCTGGTTTAGGGGTTACAATGATAAAATACATCAAGAGGTCTCCCAACCCTTAGAACAAGGGCTTTATGCATCATAAAGATATTGGGGGAGAGTTATCATGTACCACTTCCCATCAATTGCAAACTTTCTTTGCAATTTCAAATTTATATAACGGTTCAGAAGAACTTGGTGTTAGCTCATTATCGCTTGGGTCATTCCCGGGGATGAGTACCTTTTCCCACCAAGGTAGGCCCTCTAAAGATAAAAAATAGTGAAGAAGTACATTTGTAGTTTGACCGCCTAGATTGCACTAGGAGGGAACACACACAATGCCTTTCCTTCACACTCGCATGATTGTTCAATTTTAGCTCCAAATTGAAATGTGTGGGAAATTTTAGACAACCAATGTCAATAGAATTCTTTTGATTCTCAAGATCGTTGAGTGGCATGAGAGAAGTGCATATGCATTCAAATGACAAAAATTGCAAAAAATCACAAAACAATGAAGGCACAAGTTCTTTTTAAACCCAAAGTAAAGATGAATTCATTTTAAAGCACCAAGCTTAAATGTGGGTTTTTCTTGTTCAATTTTAGCCCAAAATCGAAGTCTAGTAAGTTCCTAATGTTCAATTTTAATCCAACTTTGACAAAACTTGAGTTGAGGGTTAATTTTTAAGCCCAAAGATGAAATGACTTGTCCTAAAACAAAAAATGAAAGTGGGAAATGGATGCTTCAAGATTTTACAATAAGCATTTAAAAATCATTTTTTCAAGTTCAACTCCTACTTTCTTCAACTTAAATCTTCTTGTTATTTATTTTTATTTTTTCACCTTGCTACATTGTCATCTTCAAGAAATCCGCAAATCAGGTATCAACATATTCAAATTTGCAAATCAAATACCGATATATTAGAAACATCTAAGAAAACATATTACTAAAAAAACAAATGCTAATTTGATTGTTTGCAAAATAGATGCTAACTCAACTGCCATTGCAATTATTTTTGCTTTTAACGGTCTATTAGAATAAAGTTTTCCTGAACACTTGAATACATACGTATAACATTTACTGTTAATAATAAATGAAATACAACCTAATAACTATCTAATTTTAAAATTTTTTGGTCAGCTCAAAATATAAAATAAAAATATTTTCTCGTTTCCCTCACTTTTAACCCAACTGGAGAATGGTTTAGTGACTATGTTTAATGAGTGTCATCATGGTTGCATTTGCAACAAGCAATGTGGCATATTAAAGGAACCTATAAAAAAACCCACCTCAAATATGATGTCGCGCCTTTAGATTATTGTATCTAGTTGTATTTGACTTTAGTACTTCCAACAACATTCCAATAGTCGTGTGCAATAATGTTTATGGGTGTGATAGACTCGACTGTTATACTTGTTAGGCAAGAGCTAAAGATGTCAGTGAAAATGTGACTATCACCACAATTATAGGCTAGAGGCAACTTTACTTTTCCTTCATCACAAGTATTTTAGAAATCCTAGCTCTCTTAAGGCTAGCTCTTGAGTGACCATATCTAGCTGTTAGAAGCATTAAAACCTATATCATTGATTAGACTTGTGAGGCAATGTTGTTCACATTTGCAAAGAACACAAAGCATAAAAAATGTAAATGCAAACTTGATGGTCACTAACATAGCTATTTATTCACAAAGTTTTATGTAGCAAGATTTTTTATTTAAAGATGAATGGGGAATGAGACATGTGGGGTTTCTATGATGATGATTAGATCTAAGATTTGGGAAATTTATGTTAATGGGCGGGTTCAAGACTCTTAGGAAATCTAGGACAATGGGCAGGTCTAATGCTCATGGACAATATATTTAAGTTAATGAAAAAGGACAACCTTCCTCAATAAAATGGGCAAGATTGCGTTTGAAATTCATGTTGGATGGAAAGACAAAGGGTAAAAGCACAGAGCTGTGTCACACTTTATAAAGGAAATGGCCAACACTGATCCAACTTTTAAACTTGAATCACTAAAAAGTGGCATATATGTTTTAAATTTTGAGACGATGTAAACTAGTGAAATATGTATTTTTTAGTATATTTTATGTTTGTATTTTTTTAAAAACATTAAAAAATTATTTTAAACTAGTTTTTAATAAATTAACACTATAATTTAGTTGTTGATAAAATGTTGAAAAATGAAGTTGCATGGGACGTCAAACTTTTATAGTAATTTTTTTTTTTTGGGTGCATTTATAACTTGAAACTTTAGTGCATGGATATATTTTTTCCTAATTTTGAAAAATATATATTGTTAGATAAATATTATAAAATGCATGAATCAAAAAACAATTGTTTCCATGGGACACCAACTTTCATATTAAATATTTATCTAAAATGGAAAAAAATTATACCATCTTGAAATATATTATTTTATCTTGTGCATCATATTTTTTTCAAATTTTTAAAATAATTTTTAGTATTTTTTCTTGGCATGGTAATGAACCTAATATTTTTTGCTGATAACCTACTTTTAGTAAAAATAAAAAATAAAATATAAATAATAATCAAACTATTAAAATATTTTATTTTTTTGAAAATTGCACTTATGGATCTACGAAAGAGTATTTTTATATTTTAAAAAAAATGTTATTTACATTAGTAGGAGTTATTGAAACTTCAAGTTTTTCAAATAATTTTATTTTTTGGTAAATTGGACTCAAAGTGGTGCTCCATATATTTTTGAGCCAACGATTTTAGTTATCTAACTTAGCTAGAATGAATTTTACTAGATCATATGTTTGACCAAAATTAATTTTTAGTTAGAAATACTTAAATTTAGTTGTGCTAATAAGCTGGGTGAAAGTGTGACAACTTTGTGCTTTTACCCCAAAATTCCTTCATTTATCAACATTGAACAAATCTCCATGCCTATAGATATCAATGCCAAACAAATCTCTATCATGTTAGTACGTGGTCTAGAAAGATATTGAGAGCAACGAACTTATGTTTTCCTGAGATCTCTTTGTTGATTGTGGGATAACACTTTAATTTGCATTGTAAAAAATGTCAGAATTAAATTGAAAAAGAGATACGCTGTAAAAAAAAAAAAGAGATTATGGGGTTCGGCCTAGCACTTTCCAATTACACTTGCTTGAAAGTTTCCAAGGCTGTTTCAAAGAAAACTATTTTGTGCATACCTAGCGATCAATGAAATTGTTGATTGCTACAGTTATAACTGCCTTGGTAAATATGCATGCATTGCAATATATACATTGTGCAAGAATTGTTTGACATAATCCCTCATGGAGATACCATCTCATACCTGCTATGATTGCAGTGGGTGCACAAAAACATTATTTGTTGAAAGCTTGTGCAAGTTGGCAATGATAGATCAAAAGACCATGTCTATGGGAGAGGTTGCCTTTGTAGATGACATATTTATATTAGGTTGCATATTATGAATAGTACAAGCCACCGAGAAAAGAACCTACAATTTTTTATAGGTCATGTGCATTTTGTGAGGGCTCCTTGCTTTCAAATGAAATTGAAAATAAAAAATATCGAATGACTAAATCAAACACCATCATTTCCATCGACTTAGTAATTAAATCAAACACCATGGGAGAGGTCACCTTTGTGAGGGATCCTTGCTTTCAACATGCCTAATAAGCAATCTACCAAACCAATGACTAATAGATTGTGTACACCTTATTAGTGGCTTCTCTAGCAAAGATTTTCAAGCTTGAAATTTATTCAAACAATTTTTTTTTTTGCACAAAGTATTCAATCGATATTAAATAAAGATTCTCAATCTAATGCTTCAATCAATTTTAAACAAAAATAAGACTTTATAATCATAGCGACATTTAGTATTTAAGAAGGAACATTGATTTTGTAGTAGTCGCTGGTAATGGTGATATGCTCCAAGAACCTATTTTGAGAGATGTGCTCCTTTGACCTTGAAATATTAAAAAAAATGAAGCATCCAAAAAGAAGACATCTATAGGTTAAAATATGTTAATTATAGAAAACTGTGATTTTGATATAATTCTGTAGACACCTAAATTTGGACACTTATCTTCAATGTGATTCTAAATGTGATATCATTCCTCAATCTTATCAATCTCTTCTATCTCCCCATCCTTATCTTTTTTCCTATCCTTATCCCCCTATCCATCCATCATATCATCCCTTCCATCTCACCATCCTTATCTTCCTACCTATCCTTATCCCCCTATCCATCCATTATAACATCCCTTTCATCTCCCCATCCTTATCTTCCTATCCATTTATCTTAATCCTCATCCCATCTCATAATCCCTTGTCATTGGTATCTAGCTATAGGCTTCTCCCAATGCAATCCAATTCCATCTATCTAATTGTCATCACTCCTACTTCTCTTGCACATCTTTCCAATCCCCTCACTTTTCATCACTCATCTCTCCATCATATCATCCTCCTAAGTCAATTTTAATGATTTGGATAACTATCCCATACCTAAGCTTTGTAATTTCCATCATCCTATCTTGTCCAACAAGTCTATCCTATCTTGTCGTATTGGTACCATCTTTTTATCCACTTATCCTATCATCTCATCATCCTTTATCCATCGTTTGATGTTGATCATTGGTTGAACTACGTTGCCCTTGCACTTTCATGTAGGAAAGGTCAATCATTTGATCCACCCCTGTGGCTCTATCCATCCACTCCTTTATCATCTATCATTGGTCTTTTCTTTGTCCCTTTGGTCCTTGTTATCCACCATCAATCTTCATCATCCTCTTTCTGATTTTATCCACGGTTAGTCAACAACCTTTTATCGGACTACAAGGGCTCTGAACTTTCACGTAGGCAAGGCTAATATTTAATCAGCCCCTGAGCCCCTAGGTCTTTAGGGTGTGTCAGTCTCATGTCTTGTCTCCCTTGTGTCGTGTCATCAAGCTATTCCCTTATCTAGCTAGTTCTTAACAAACAAGATCCACTAGTATCAACATACCCAATCTGTTTTGAATCCATCATCAGTCTCAATAGGATGCATCCTTCCTAACAGACCTCATCAATCCCATCCACCCCCTTGATCCTATGGAAAAGGACATTTGAATTTTATTGTGATATTTTGATGCTTTTGGCTTTTGTTTATCATTTGAGCTCCCTATCATCACTTGTCAAGGCCCCCTTGATCCATCATATCATAGTGTCCTTTGACTGGTACACATAGGGGCATATCTCAATCTTTTGTTTGTTTGTGTCTTCTTGGTTGTCCGACGTAGTACCCACCAAGATTTTTTTGGTCTTGTGTTACGTAGGGGCATCCTCGTGTGCTTGTGGTTATTCCAATACTTGGCCTAACCAAAGTCATGGTGACTTTGGGGTGTTGGGATAACCTTCTTGTTTGTTGCGTTTGTTTCATGCATTAGACACTAATCCGCCTTGGTTCCACATACCCTGACACTTGGTGTCTTATGCTATAGAAAAAATCAATGCTCTGAAGATAGAAAATTGCATTAGGATTTCATTTCATCTTCCCCATCCATGCATTCATCCTTCATCAATCTCCCTCCCCTATCCATCTGATCTTTTATCATCATCTCTTTAATCATCATCATCATCATCTTCAGGATGTATCCTTCCCTATCCTTTAGTGGTGTTTTGGGATGTATCCTTCCCTCATCAATACCACTCCCTAGGATGTATCCTATCCTATCCTCATTTTTTTTTGGGATCTCTCATTCCCTCATTGATAACACTCCATCCATCATCAATTGCTTTTGGCTTGTACCTTGCCTGGGGCCACATCACCTTTTATCCTTAAATCCATTTGTGCTTCATCCATCTCCTACCACTTATCATTCTACTCCTTTGTATCATCTTCTTCATCTCCCCTTCCATCATCTCATCCATTTTGAGAGCACACCCATGTTCTTTTGAACCCACATGTCCTCTCAAGGGGGAATCCTCAATCCCTAATCTTCATCTTCACCCCCATCATTTTTTTTCCTTCCTAGTCACTCCTTTGAATGATTGGGGAATCTTCTCCAATCTAACCATATTCTTCTCGGTTCTATGTTTTAATATTCTTTGAAATGATGCTACTTTGTAACATCATCTCAAAGAGGGGAAAAATGTAGACACTTAAATTTGGACACTTAATTTATCCAAATTTATCCCCTTTCGTTTAAACATCCTATTATTTGCATTAATTAAGTAATATTACTATTAATTAATTAATACCCTTAATTTTTCCAAATCCTTAAGGTATTTAGTTAATAATTAAATACCTTATATTTTTAATCCCCCTTTCATCAAATGAATTAAATAAATATGACATTTATTTAATTCCTCACATGTCACGTCACTTTTCCTTAATCTTAATCAACCTCTTAATCCTTGGTTAGGGATGTGCACATGCATAATCCTTGGTTAGGGATGTGAACATGCCTAATCCTTAATTAGGATGTGTCACATCCTCCAACTTTTTCAAGTTGGATTCTAATCCTCATTATCATCTAATTATCTTCTAATTACTGATTAGTTAAGCCTAATTCATACCTTGGTCAACTCTCCCCATCCCCCAAGGAATTTTTAATTCCTTTTTATTCATCCAAGGCTCCTCTCTTCCCCATGTGAATTTTTAATTCATTTTTATTCCTCCTAGAATCCCCTTTTCCCATGCATCTTCTAGAATCTTTGACTTGTCACATCAAGTCACATGTGGACATGTGCTCCCATTTTTGGAACCTTGTCTTGTCCATGAGATTCTTCCAATCATGTGAATTTTTAATTCACATTTATTCAGCCAAGATTCTTCTCATCTCCCAATGTACTTCCAAGGTACATGTCCTTACACATCACTTGTTCTTATTCCACCTCACTTACACATCATCACATCCTTGGCCATCTCATATTCCACATGTCAAGATGTGAGGGCTTGTGAGTCCTCAACTCACTATAGCCCTTCATCTTGGCCTTGGTGGCTCAATTTCAACTATTGAATTCTCTAGAGAATTCAAATTTCTCTATAAATACCCCCCCTCTAAGGCATTAAAAAAAAAACACTTATTCATTTTGCAACCTTATGCTGTCATTTTGTGCACTCATTTTACAAACATTTTTCTCTCATCTAGCCATCCATTTTAGCCATTTGCATTTGCATCCCACCATATTGTTAATATTTCATTTAGCTACATCAATAGCCATCTAAGGAGCATATAAAGCAATCCAAATCAAGGGCCAACCAAGGAATTTCAACAACAAAGAAGGTATAATCATTTGCAATCTTCTTTCATTTTATCTCTTTGTGTTAACAATTCCTTAGGCTAATCTTGAGGTGTCCCTTTGTGTTTTTCCTCATTGCATTATATTTTTTTTTGCATCTTTAGAATAGGATAAACATTTAGGATCAAAAATTCCAATAATTGATGAGTTCTCAAGAAAAAATATTATTTGACTCCTGCAACTAACCAAGCTCAATGAATGTAGATTATGTGGTGCCAGTAAAGAATTCCACAGGAAGAGTAAATCCAAATGATAGGTTTGTTAGAATTACATTCATAGTAAAGCCAAATGAAATGTGCTAGTTCTTTTCCACTATTAAATAAATCAGACTCTTGAATCTACACTTTTTTGTTATATTGACAGTTAAGCAAAATGTAGTTCGTAGCGACAAGCTTTTATAATTCAGCGTATCTATTTGGATATCATTGTAAGTTTAACAGTCCAAGGAGATAGATATCAAATCAACAAAAACATATCCTCTATATCATTCCAAAGATACTCAAAACATTTTTTTATTTTTGTAACATCAATAATAGTCAACTTAAAAGCTGCATGTGCATGAAGACAATAAAACTATAAAATTTGCAAAAATAAAGTTGCAAGCTACAAACTAGAGAATCTTAAACTATGAAAGATGTAGCATACAAGATCTGTCAAGAAAAGCCCCATGGTGGGCACCAAAATGTAAACACTAAATATGCATAAGCTTCAAACAATGATCACCATTAGTACTATTAGTCAATTTAAAATAAGCAAACCCAACATTCCTTTGAAATATTCAATCATGCTACCTATGCAAACAAGATAAATGGAGCAAACAAAACTAAATGAAAGAACATGAAAACATGATAAAACCCTATCCCATAGTGGGAGTGGTGCTCCTTTGATGTGGAAAGGATTCCCTTTTCCACCCCCTTGATAAGCTTCCAATGATGAAGTTGCAAAGATGCAAGTGATGAAGATAAAAGTGCCTATAGTGCAAATGCATAAGATTGTGGATGTTTTCCAAGTAGAAGTGGCTTCCATTTATAGTTTGAAGGATTGAAGAATGGAGAGATGGGAGGACTATGGGACTAAAAGAGAGCCAATGAGATTGGAAAACTTTTCTCAATGCTAATGGGTGAGGATTGGGCACACTTTGCATGCGGTTGAGATGTAAGAGGCACTAAATGCATGTGGTTGATATGTTTTGGAGGGAAATTGTTTGTGGTTAGAAAGTAAAATAAAGAGAGTGAATGAAGGAATATTCCCTAGAATATGCTTTTGAGAGGATAAATGTGGTAATTAGTTAATTAAAAGAAACCATTTTCATGTGCAAGTAGGTTAGTTAATCAGGTGTTGATTTAACTCTTGGGGAGTTAAAAGCTAGAGAATTTATTAATGAGGATTAGAAGGCGATTAAAGTTAATTAATTGAGAATTTAATTAACTTTGGGTGGGTTAGTGAATTTATGATATTTAATTTAAATCATTTGATTTATGTAATCAAATAAGAGGACTTTGGGGATTTAATTAAACATGATGGACTTTAGTGAATTAATCTAATAAACCGCTTTATTTTATTAATAGAATAATTTGATGATAATTGATTGGAATTAGATGCACTATGTTAGTTAGTATTATTTACATATCTACACATTGATTACACTCCACCAAATCTGCCAAAGTATGAAGTAAGGGCTAATTTCCTAGGAAGTTGTAGAGTCTAAGTTAATGTTTTGTAAACTTGGTGAAAGTCACTCAATTCAAAGGGTTAACAAACTGAATAGTCCACTTGACACTACTTAAGACTACATTATACTATTGGCCAAGGAGCGTAAGCTTATGATGGTGCAACAAGATATGTTCCTTCATGGACTAAAACTACTCAAAAAACCTGCTAAAGTTATTCTAGTTGTGGGAAACTCATAAAAAATATAAAACAACAAAAGTAAAACTAAACCTTAGTTGCTATGGGTACCTACAGTAACAATTGTACTGAACTATTCCTAATGCAAGTAAACTGAAAACCTGATTAAGATTACTACAACATCTAAACTATCCTCCAGAGTTTCATTAATAGTTATTCCATGCATGTTCCTAAGCATTCACTCGTAATAAACAATAAATAAAATCTATAATTTATAAGTAACAATAAACTGATATTAACTATTAAGAAAAATGAACTAAAAGATGAAGTGGAGAACAATACCTTGAGTGGCCTACTCAAGTAATTGTTCCTGCTTAACTAAGCACAATCTGACTAGTAGATCTCACACATCTCATGAAATGAACTTCATTTATTGCATAAAGTAAAGGATTACAAAAAAAATCACAAATTGGATTTAACCATTTTATAGATTCATGTTTCAATTGGAAAATAACAGATAGTACCAACTTTGTAAAATAACCAACTAAATAAACTATGAACTCAACCATCAGTTATATACAAAATGAGGGAGTCTTTATTGCAAGTAACAACTAAAACTGAAATCATTAATTCCATTTCCAAATATCTAGAGTGTAGTTTTAAGATCTTGACTTATTCAATCTATAATTGAAAAGAAAGAGAATCCTAAAATGAAAAAAACTCTACCAAAAAGATTACATTAAATCAAACATCCATCTATCAAAGTTCCAAATCAAAGAAGACCTCTTCAACATTTTATTAACTGTCATGACAACACGTGCTCTATCTTCATGAATTCCTTTAGCCAATAACCACCACATTCAACTATTTCCACAACATCCCTGTTATGGTATTCAACTCTCCTTTTACTATGGGTTCAGCCTACAACAACTGCACATCATGGTTCCTCTTTTTTTTGGAAACAGTTTAGTTCCACATAATATGTACATAAGGATAACCAACAAATTAAAACATAACTTTCCATCAAGATTTCCATTTACATAGTCATATAAACCACATAATGCCAATATATTAAACTATAATTCCATCATCATGCTTTTAGGTCTTAGCCCTGTATAATAGATACAAAAAGGATAATATAATATGGACTATAGTTAGGAAGTATGTTAAAAGGTATCCCAAAGTTTGATAAAACCAACAAAAAATAAACTAGTATTTGGACCTATCATTTCCCCCCAACTTAACTTTTTGCTTGTCCCCAAGCAAAAATACTAAGGATCTTGATTATTTGTAGAGCAGTTTGCCTCAGGTCCATAACTATACTAACACCCTGATCCTACTAAAGATGAAAACCTTGATATGTTGAAAGTCTCCTCATTTTGATAGCTTCCTCCCTTTCCAATTCATCACCCTTATTTCCAATCCAATGTGGAACTGGAAAAAGGAGAATGGGTGGCTAAAATGTAAGGGGTATCCAATGAATTCCTTTGTTAATACTAATTGCTATGTACTTCTGGACCCTCTAGAGCATAACAACAAAGTTATACATAGAATGTGGTTCCTTTTTATACAATTCGAGAGTTAGTTCATTCCACCAATTTTATATATACTTATAATACTATTGTACAATTCCTACAGCTAGTATTTTCATCATTTCATAGTCTTCTTTCCTGGTTTCATTATTATCTTACCAACTCCCTTATGCCCAAGATTTCTTATCCACTCATCAATAATTGGCTTTGAATATTTAGCCTCCTTTCTTATTGGAAGTGTAATAGATTTTTCTTTTTCATTCTACTCTTCCTTGATTTATTTGATAAGCTATTCATTCTTGTAATAAGAGGCAAGGGCTCTGAATTGAAGATCCCCAAAAATACATTAAGAGGCTCCATTTTGTGTTATCAAAAATCACATAATTAAGCAAATAGAATTCACACAATTGATCATGGTCCTCTATTGTGGAAGCTTTAAATTTTTTAAGAAACTCATTTGGTTGACTCATAGCAGCCGACTGTTTACCTACCAATCTATTAAATTGGAAACACAAATACCTCACTTATAGAAATAATTCATAAGTTTTGGGCGGAGGCCTACATTTTACAATTTGTGTAGCTTTATCTGCTACTTCTTCCAATCAGACTGCTGACTTATTCAATTCCATATCCTTCTTTTCCAATTCCTGTATATATTTCTCCTTTTTCTTCTTTCATTTCCCATTTTATTCTTCAAATTCATTGGTTACACTCCAAAATTGGTAACCTAGAGAAAACGTTATGTGAAAACCAGGAGTCCTAAGAGAAGGGGGCTTTTCACTTGGAAAAAGTTCCTTATCCCCTATTTTAGTATCATCCAACTATGCTAGTAAATCCAATTTAGCACCATGTCCATACAATTGCAATTTTTCTTCCATTTCTTTTATTTTAACTTCTTTCTCTTTGTCCTTCTGTTCATATTTTTTCACCAACTCCTCTAGATGTTTAATTATTTCCATTGCTTCTTGGAGTTCTTACTTTACATTCCTTTCTTCAAGATAAGCTTCTTCTCCATCTTCAAGTTGTTCATTTCCTCCATCATATTCACCATATGTGGGGCTATTTGGAGCTTCTCTCCTTAATTTCTTTGCAATAAATGGATCCTTTGAATCATAACCATAAGTCATTATTGTACACCTTCTCCTTTTCACAAGTGCATTCATATCACCAGGGACATTCTTACCTAGTTCAGAATTAGACTCCAAAACTGTGACATTTTCCTATTGTTGTTCCTACTGGTGTTGATTTTCCTGGAGCTGTTCTTTGTTCTCCTTTTCTCCTTTAGGTTCCCCTATACCTTCCTTTTCAATATGTTGTTGCCTAATCCTACCAGAATGTTTGGGCGTAAGTATCATAGCTTTAGTTTTTTTCTTCTTCTTTCTAGCACCCTTTCTCTTTTCTTGAACAACCCTCTTCCTTTTGGTTCCTCTTCTTCTATTTTAGAGGGTGTGGAAGTAGTGTAGACACCACTTCTCCTTCTTTTAGAATTTTGTGGCCTTGAAGAAGAAGGTAACTCTTCATTTTTAGACGGCCTTAATTTTAGTTCCTCAGGTTCTGCACGTTCATTTTGGTTGCAGGTAGGTGAGGCCATAGGTGAATAATGAGGGCTTTCACTTCCAGTCTCATTATGTGTTTCATCTTGAATTCCTATATTTTTAGGCATTACCAAAAAAATGTTGATATTATTACACTCCTTTGATCTAGGTGGATCTTCAGAACCTGAAAATTGAAGTGTTCTAATTTCTCCCAAAAACGGCTCCATGGCGTACAACTTAGAATCTTGAATCTGACACAACTTGAACGAGAAAAAAAGGAATCCATTTGCTTAAGTTACATGTAGTAAAAGTCTAGTCAAACTTGGACTAGGAGGCTATCTCAAAGGCGAAAAAGTTGATCAATGCAAAATCGATGTCAATTTGAAGGGCTCGATGACACAAACCCAACAATGTTCGTTTTGTCAAATTTTGAGTCTATACGTGAGAGATATCATTGGTCAAACTTTGGTCAAAGGTTAGTCAACTTAGATACCAAGGATGAGAAAAAGGGTGAAATTTTGACATTGTAAAAAATGATTGAAGTCAACATCATCACAAAGGTCTCATTGTCACGATTCCAACAATGTTCATTTCGCGCAAATCAGAGCTCGTATGTATGAGATATGGCCAGTTAAAGCCTGCAGTTGACCAAGGGTACCATGTGGTATGGTTGTTGATGTCATCATGCTGACTTGGAAGATAATTCATTGTATGGATGTTGAGTTGGACCAATTAGAAGCTGACATGTGTTAGTCCATACAAGTCGTACAAATGACATCATCATGGTAAGTGAATCGGGTGTTGACATGTGTCCCCCAAATGACGTGTCATTATGATTGGACATTGATGTAGCAAGTGATGTGGATGTTGAGTTTACAGCTAACTCAGTGACAACGTGGAAGGTGACAGTGAATCAAATCTTGACATGTGGCATCTTCAAGGCCGACACGTGGCACCTCGCTGCTTCTCTGGTCGATAGTTCAATCTATTTGGTTTTCCAGAATTAGGAGTTTGGGAGTCGAACCAATCATCCCTAGCTAGCAAACCACCTGGAATTTCATTGCACCAATGATGGTGACCTCATTCTATGGGTGGGTCAACTTTCTTTTCTCATTGGTATGTTTCCAAACAGGTGGTAAAAAATAGAAGGTGGTGGGGTTGGAACCCTGAACCACCAAGCCTCTAAAAGACATAGTTGTCGTTGCACCGCCAACTATCTTTGAATATTGAATGGGCTTGGTTTTACTTAACCATTGTTTGAGCTCAAAATTTAAACCTAAATAACCATTAAATGGTCATTGGTTAGGTTTCAAATAAAATACAAACAAAAAAAACCCCTAATCTAATAGCCCATGAGTATAAAAGACAAAGGGCTTAAAACAAATTTGAAATGTTTCTTAGGGGGTTATTATTGTTTTTTTGTAAATGGGGAAGTTGCCTTGTATTTTTCCTTTAAGGGGGAATTTGGTAGTTTACAGCTCCATATGGTAAATTGAAGTATAAAAAGGGAGACTGGGAGAGCCTTCCTCACCATCTCAACTCAATCATCACTTTTTGAGTCGATCATCCATTAGCTCATTCAACTCTCCATTCCATTCTCTTGGCCTTTGAGAACCTTTTGTGAGAGAATTTGAGAGGGAATTAGGAGAATTTGAGTTGTGATGTAATGATGTTCTAACCTTTTAGTAGATCCTTTAAGCAGAGTTAGTTTCCTTACTCTTTGTAAATCAGCCTTGGCTTGAGAGATTTTTGTGAGGTGATTTGAGTGAGGGACTTTTGGGACTTTGTGGATAGGCTACATGGATCTCTGTAAAGTAGTTTTGCAAGAGGCTTTGTTGGATATTGTACTACTAGTTCAGAACATTTTAATAAATTGGTCACTCAATTGAGCTCAACCTGGAGACGTAGTCCACTCAAACGAACTCTGTAATCAAATTGGTGTCTTTTTTTTCTCTCTTGATTCTATGTTTGAATTCTCTCTGTTTCATGTTCCTACTACTCCATTGTTGATGTCTTTACACCTTTTTGCATAATCACTTAGCAATGTTTGTCATAGATCCCTTTAGCTTTACGGATCATCCTTAGCCCTCAAATATTCCCACCTTACTTGTGGATATTGAATCCTTAGACTTCTCTTTATCAAAAGAGTAACCAAAAAATGGTGGGAAAGAGAAGTATCAAATTGTCTCCTTTGATACTTTGAAGCGATTCTTTTCAATAGGTGGTATAAGAAATTGGGTACATTGACTATCTTGTTATGTCTAAGATGACTTAATAACTTGAAATGGATGATATACAATAGATTTTTCCTCCCATCACATGTAATATATCTGACAATATAAGAAGCACACCTTTCCCATATCCAATGGAGAGACATTCTTTTTGTATCTTGTGATGAGGAATCCAATTCCTCCCCTCTTATGCAAAATTCTTCCCGAGCAGCGGTTGCATTAGACTGACCTGTAAATTCTACTCCCATCCTCGACAATCTAGTTACTTGAGCAATAATAGCCTTTGAAGCATCTACAAAAAGTCCTTTTGCCATAGCTTCATCATATTGAAGAGTTTTTGCAAACCAACTTGTTAAATCATCACTAAAATCCATCAACTTCAGTAAAAAATCAAGCCATCCAACCCTTGTAAATATAGGAAGAACAACTGCATCCTCCAAAATTTGCTGACGAGCTACTGGTTCTCTCCTAATAATATCTCCTCCCATCTTAGTTCACTTATTGCTTGGAATACCAAATCAACTCAAAATATCAACTCGGTCTCTGCCTACCACCCTCAACTATACTTATGAATTCAAAAACTTTAGTTTCCAAATGTATACTTTCTACCACACTAGACTATAACCATAGGACCCTCTTCAAATTTAGCTCAAATAGAAACCAAACTAAGGTTCTTTCAAATTTGATAGGGTTTCAATTTCTTTAAGAATTACAAAAAAAGGGCAATGACAGAAATAGCAATAAAGACATAACTCAAGGCTTTTCATGTCATGATTACATTAATTCAATTTGGGGTGGCTAATTTTGAAAAATGTGGTGAAAAGATAGTTTAAGCATACCCCCCCACCCAACAAAATATTTGAAGTGACCTCACTTCATGGTGGTGATTTGGAGGTGAAAGAAACATGAGTTGATAGAATTAAAGAGTGTAATATTTCACATGCACAAAAATGAAATAAAAGTGCATAAAAAGTTTAAAGAAAGTTTGCATAATCATAATAGTTACCTTAAGTACACTTGTGCAAAAATAACCATTGATGGCATGTGAAAACTGAAATAATATATATTGCAATGGATTTGATGGTACATATATTAAATGCAAGGTAATAAATATCATGGATGGTGAGTGGATATGGTTAGATAGGTGTAAGTAGATGATGTGACTAGGAAAAGGTTGGAATTGTATGTAGGCAATAAAATAATTATGCTGCAAGATTTAGGTTGAATAGGCGGGTATAATGGAAATGAGTGGTGATAAACTTGAAATAAATATGGTACCTTTTAAATAAAATATTCTTTCCAGCTTCTCGAAGTGTTCTACGAGATCCTGCAGTGATAGGTCCCAAACATCTCATAGATAGTGTGAAGCTATAGGTCCCTAGGGCATCAAGTCCCTTTGTAATATGTTGAATAGGTATCATGTAAAGATAGTTGTAGTGTTATCATAATTGTGTAGTGTGTGCATGTGGTAAAGCATTGAAAATTAGGTCGAGGTAACCTGAGGGGTTGAGTTGTGTAACTCAACCATTGGGTTATTAGATGTGCTTGGAATGTCCCTTAAAACAAATGTAGGGCTTAGGGAATTAGATAGTGTTTTAGTGTCACTATAAGCACCATATTGTTGTATGAGAGAAAAAATGAAGTCCTTATGTTGCACTGGTTTCTTATATAACTTGAGTTTGTGTCCATTGACAAGAAGGGAGAAGTGGACTACATCAATGGTATGTATTTGTACTACTCCATTTGGATAAACCTTACTAATTTCATAAGGGCCTATCCATCTAGACTAAAATTTTCCCTTGAAGTCCTTATACCTTGAATCATATAGTAGAGCCCAATCTCCTTCCTTAAATTCATTTATCTTGATAAATTGATCATGCCACATTATGCATTGTTGTTGCATCACCTCTTCATGATGAATTACTTCCATTTGGATTTCATCCAACCCATTCAAGGAGTGCAACCTTTCCTTTTGTACATTTTTTAAATCCATGCCTAAGTCCACTGCTATCCTGAGAGTTTTATACTAAAATTCTATAGGCAATACTACTGTTTTTCCATAAACCAACTCATATGGAGTAAATCTTGTTGTTTTCCATGCAGTCTTGTATTCCTAGACAAATTTTGGTAATCTGGATACCCAATCTCTTCTATGTAGCTACACTGTCTTTTTCAATATATTTTCAATCTCCCTATTGGTAACCTCAACCTATCCATTAGCTTGAGGATGATATGGGGTAGACTTCTTGTGCCTAATCCGATATTCTTCCATCAACTTTGCAATAAGGTCTGATGTGAATTGTGGCCCTTGATTAGATAATATTTCTTTTGGAACACCATATCTAGTGAAGATATCCTCATATAAAAAATTTACAACATTTCCATCCTTGGAAAATTGTAATGCTTTTACTTCAACCCACTTGGTGAAGTAATTAGTGCATACCAATATGTATTCTTTATTATTTGAACTAGGAGAGATAGGTCCAATAAAATCTATCCCCCATTTGTCAAAAGTAACTAAAGCCAGCTGGGGTTGTAAGGGAATTTCATCAGATCGTGTAGGTTTTCCCATACTTTGGCAATAATCATAGCTTCTAGTATATTTAACAGAGTCTTTATGTAATGTTGGCTAAAATATCTTCTTGTCAAAATATTGAAATTTGTCCTTTTGGCTGAAAAATGTCCACCACAAGGTTCATCATGGCATGCTTTCAATATGTCAAACACTTCATCCTCCCAAATAAACCTTCTCACAATATTATCTGGACCAGTGTAGAACAAAAATCTAGAAATCTATGAATAAGGGAAGCATTTATGAACCATCTGCCTTTTCTAGCTTGGAGAAAAGTAACTTGGAATTTTTCTCGACACTAAATAGTTTGCTATGTTATCATACCATGGTGTGTGCACATTTAGAGAAAATAAATGCTCATTAGGAAAGGAATCATCAACAACTTCCTCTGATGATTGAGTAGGAAATCTAGCAAGAAATCAACAACCACATTAGCCCTTCCAAGCTTGTCAACAATCGTTATGTCAAATTCTTGTAGCAATAATAGCCACCTTACAAGTCTACCACCTACCACTAGTTTGTTCATTAGGTACCTAATAGCTGTATGATTTGTATGTATGAACACCTGATAACTAGTTATATAATGTCTAAACTTGTTAATAGCATAGACAACTATAAGCATTTATTTTTCTATGATAGTGTAGTTCAATTCTACTCCTCGGAGGTTCTTGTTGATGTAATAGATTGCATATTCATTATTCCCTTCCTTCTTCCCTAGGGATGCTCCAATGACAAAGTTAGATGCATTAGTATGGATATGAAATGGCAATGTCTAGTTCGAACCTCTGAGAATTGGTGCATGTGTTAAAGCTACCTTTAGCTTTTCAGATGAAGTCTTAAAACCCTTAGTCCAATCAAATTCAAAATCCTTTGCTAACAAAGTGAACAAAGGTGCAACAATCTTACTGAAATCTTGTATAAATCTCCTATAGTAACCTGCATGTCCCAGGAAGCTTCTGACATCCTTTTGCTTCTGTGGTACATGTAGATTAGATATAATCTCAATTTTCTTTGAATCAACCTATATAGCTTCACTAGATATAAAATGTCCTAACACAATGCCTTGTGTCATCATCATGAAAAGCTTTTCATTGTTGAGGGATAAATTGTGTTCCTTGCATCTTTTTAACATTTTCTCCAAGTTACTCAGAGCTTCCTCATAGGTTTCACCATAAGTGGTGAAGTGAAATCATCCATATATATCTCCATTCAGTTATGTGCAAAATCATAAAATATGCTAAGTACTGCATGCTGAAAGGTAGTTGGACCATTACACAAACCAAAGGATAGAAAAAAATATGCATAATTTCCCTATGGGCAGGTGAATGTGGTCTTATCCGAATCTCCTAGTGTAATATTGATATAGTTGTAACCACTGAAACCATCAAGAAATGAAAAATATTTCTTTCCAGCCAAAGAATCAAGAACTTGGTCAATAAATGGCAATGTAAAACGATCCTTCCTTGTAGCAGTATTTAATTCTTAGTAATCAACACAGACTCTCCATTTCCCTCCTTTCTTGGGAACTATAACCAATGATGAAACCCATTCACTATTTGAAATCGAGTATATAAAACCAACATCTAAGAGCTTTTGAAGTTCAACTTTACAATATCCCTCAGAGTTGGATTCATGCACCTTTGAGGTTGTCTAATTGGTCTGTAACCTTCATTAATATAAATCTAGTGCATGTAGATATCAAGATCAATACCTCTCATATCATGATAATCCCATGCATATGTAGCTGAGTGTGCCTGCAACACTGATTGTAGAGAGTTTTGTTCTTTATTCAAGGCATTATTAATATTCAATATCCTTCTTGGCATAATTTCCAACTCCTTTGATAAATCTTGAATTGATGAGAGATCAAGGCTTGGTATAATTGGAAAACATTGTTGAGGAAGTAGCGAATGAAATAATTGAGATATCTCTTCAATAGAATTAGTAGGTACAATAATTTGCAAGGGGTCTTGGAGGCATATGAGACAATCCTATTGGTGAGAGCTCCTACCAAAATCATTTTGTATAATATGAGCGATGAGCTCATCTTCATCTTGGTCATCCAACAAAGGGATGTGCTCAATAGTCATCAATGTCTGAAGAGAGTAGCTATCTTCCTCTTCTTCGCCCAAATTGGGCCAAATGGAATGCTTCATATTTGCATATGGTTGAGAAGATGGATAAGGAACCAAGTTCTTTGTTATTGTCCCATTGGATATGATCATCTTACCAGATTTGCATCCTATGAAGGCATCAATTGTTGCTAACCAAGGCCTGCCTAGGATGAGTGGGAAACCTACAAGATTAACTTTAGGTTGCAATACTATTAAGTCTACAGGGTATTCCCATGAATCCAATGCAATAACTATATCTTCAATAATTCCTTTAGGTTTAACCGTGGATTTATCAGCTAATTGTAAAATAGTTTGTGTAGGCCTGAAGTTGATTAACTGAAGCAACCACATTGTTTCTCGTGTCATTACATTGATAGCTACTCCCAAGTCTATCAAAGTGTTCTTAATGAGAGTCCCATTGATATTGACATCCACAACTGGACTACCAGGGTTAGTATATTTAGGGACTATAATATTTCCCAACATGATGTTTGCAAGATTCCCTAAAACATGAATTGTTTGTGGATCTTTCTTCTTTTTGCCTGGCTTCTTAAGACAAAGATCTCTCACTATCTTAGTGCAATTGGGGATATCTTTGATAGCTTGGATAAGTGGAATTTTTATGTTAACATATTTCAACTATCCTAAAAGGCCAATCTCAACTTGTGTGTGATGCTTTTGTAGAGCTAGGAATTCAGGAGACAATGGCTTAATATTTGAAGTAGTTTGGGGTACCTAGTTTTACTTAAACTCCAAAGGTGGTTTATTAGAAGCCTCAACTATAGGTTCCTGATCCTCCACTTTTGTTAGTATAAGCTTGTTGAACAGGCTTAGTTTTAGGGTTAGGTGTAGGTTGGGTAGATATTTGTGATGGTTTAGGTGTTTGAGATTGAGCATTTGATGGAGGCATCAAAGCTTTTTGTTGTGGCAGAAGCAGAGGTAGCATAGGCTGTTGGTAATTCATATTGGGTTGCTGCCATTGTTGGCATTTTTTCCATAGAGGTTGCCATGGATTCTACTAATTTGGCCATTGTGGATTATAGTTGGAACTCTAAATTTTTCTTGTGGCCATGGTTTTGGTTGTTGGTTCCAATTTGGTTGGGCTTGTGGCCATTGCTAAGGAGTCTTCCATTGGTTTTGGTTTGTTTACTAGGGCTAAGTGTTCCAAGAAGAAAAGTTTTGATTATTAGAAGGAAAAGATGGATTAAAACTAAGGGGGTTTGGTGGCATACCTTGTCTCTGCTACAACAAACTCCTTTGTGCTATGTAGAAAATATGTCCATCATCTCCTTCCATTGGCTGGAAGTCTGGTTTTTCAACCTTTTCTTGTTGGATACTGGCCACTCTTTTGCACTTACAATTGGCCTTCCTCTTCCTATAGTTAGGACAATACTCAGTGATCATGACTTCTGTTGCCTCTTGTTTCTTCTTGATATGGAGTGTGTCTAGCTGTGTTGCTAGATGAGTTATTATGTCTTGCTTCATGTTGGACATTAAATTACTAATTTCAACTTTAGAAGCCCCATTAGAGGACTTACTTGTGATGGATGACCTCTCCCCTCTTGGATTTCTGGATAGAGTCTAGGAATACTTCCTACAGACTTTCAAAATTTCTTCAAATGGTCCTTTGGAAATATCCTCTTCTCCAATAAGGTTGAGGGCATCCATATTGTCTTCATTAATCCCCCTTAAAAAGACCAACTTAAGGGATTCCTCTAACAATTTATGTTGGGGGATATTCCTCAAAGCAAACTGAAACCTCTCAATATAATCTTCTAGTGGCTCATTCTCCTTTTGAGACATTGAGAAAATGTCATCTCTTCTTATCCTCTACAATAGTCCCTGTACTTCTCCAAAAACCTGATATTCATAGTTTCCTAGTCTAAGACACCATCTCTGCCAAGCCCTATAAACCATATGAGGAAAACAACGTTTAGAGTTGTTGGTGTGCATCAATAGTGTAATCATAACTTCTACACAAAACATCAAACTCAAAGAGGAAAGTATCTGGGTCCTCTATTACCAAGCCATAAAATATCGGTAATGCTGATGGTGGTATATTTTTCAACATAGTGGCTTTGGCTTGATCAATAATAGGGAACTCAAAGGTTCCATGTTCTATATCATTTGGTGGTTCATCCCCCATTGTTCATAAGGTCCCTTCTATAGCTACGGAATATGATGGTGATGATGAAGATGTAAGGGTAGTGTTTACTTTTTCAACAATTCCCTCAATAATTTCAGCAAAACCAACAATATCTTCTCTATCTTGAATGTCTAAAGGGATGAATCTTCCTTGGTTATCTCTCCACCTCCACATACGGTAAATATAACTTTGTATGTCCATGACCCTACACAATGTTAGTAGCTTGATGTTGAAAAAGGTGGTTTCTGACAGTCCTAATACATAAGAAGGGAAATTTAACTCTGAAAACTGCAAAAATGGGTATATGAAGTTAGCACCATCCCTGACAACGGTGCCAAAAATGTAGAGTCTAAGTTAATTTTTTGTAAACTTGGTGAAAGTCACTCAATTCAAAGGGTTAACAAACTAAATAGTCCACTTGAAACTGCTTAAGACTACATTAGATTATTGACCAAGGAGCGTAAGCTTATGATGGTGCAACAAGATATATGCCTTCATGGACTCAAACTAATCAAACTAACCTGCTAAATTTATTATAGTTTCTAAAAACTCATAAAAACTATAAAACAACAAAAGTAAAACTCAACCTTAGTTGCTATGGGTACCTACAATAATGACTATACTTAACTATTCCTAATCAAAGTAAACTAAAAATCTGATTAAGATTACTGCAATATTTAAGCTATCCTCCAGAGTGTCATTAATAGTTATTCCATGCACGTTCCTAGGTATTCACTCATAATAAACAAGAAATAGAATCTATAATTCATAAGTAACAATACACTGATATTAACTATTAATAAAAATTAATAACTGAAAGATGAACTGGAGAATAATACCTTGAGTGGCCTGCTCAAGTAATTGTTCCCACTTAACTGAGCACAATTTGACTAGTAGATCTCACACATCTCATGAACTGGACTTCATTTATTGCATAAAGTAAAGGATTACAAAAAATATCACAAACTGAATTTAACCATTCTATAGATTCATGTTTCAATTAGAAAATAACAAATAGTACAAACTTTGTAAAACAACCAACTAACTAAACTATGAACTCAACCATCGATTATATACAAACTGAAGGAGTCTTTATTGAAAGTAACAACTAAAACTATAATCATTAATTCCACTTCCAAATATATAGAGTGTAGTTTTAAGATCTGGACTTATTCAATCCATAAGTGAAAAGAAAGATAATCCTAAAAAGAACAAAACTCTTCCAAACAGATTACATTAAATCATACGTCCATCTGTCAAAGTTCCAAATCAAAGAAGACCTATTCTTCAACATTTTATTAACTGGCATGCCAATGTGTGCTCTATCTTCATGAATTCCTTCAGCCAATAACCACCATGTTCAACTATTTTCGTAGCATCCCCTATTCTGGTATTCAATGCCCCTTTTTCTATGGGTTCATCCCACAATAGCTGCGCATCATGGTTCCTCTTTTTGTTGCAAACTAGTTAGTTCCACATAATATGTACACAAGGATAACCATCAGATTAAAACATAACTTTCCATCAACATTTCCATGCACATATTCATATAAACCACTTAATGCTAATATATTAAACTATAATTCCACCATCATGCTTTTAGGTCTTAGGTCTATATAATGGATACAAAAAGGATAATATAATATGGACTATAGTCAGGAAGTATGCTCAAAAGGTATCACAAATTTTGATAAAACCAACAAAAAAAACTATTATTTGGACCTATCAGAAGCCACCAAAAAAATGTTGAAATAAGAGTAGCCATAATTTCCCACAATTCAAAGAGAGGAAGCAAAAATTCTTGATCCATTCCACATCTTCGACCAAAGGTTTTAAATTTCAATAGAAAAGGGGCATTGGAAAAAGAGGTGATTAGTCAATTCTTTGCATTTATTACAAAGGAAAAAAATAGAAGTCCCCTATAATCCTCTTTTCCTTATCTTTTCCCAATTCAAGAATTTATTTTGGAATAAAATCCAAATGAACATATTGCACTTATACAACTAACTTTATTCCAAATATTTTTTCACCGAGGGAAAAAATGGTTCCCACTTTTTAAAAATTATAAAAATTGACATCCAAGAGACACAAAGTAAGAACCCTTAGTGTTAAATCCACAAAATAAGATATTCAGCTCCTCTAGAGAACATGGGTGATTACAAAGGATAAAGTCCAACAAGTTCTAACCTATGGTAGATCCACCTAGGCCAACTTTGGAGTCATGTCATTGATAAACCATTGACCGCCCAACAAAGGTAGTGCACTTGAAGCTCACAAATTTCAACCATTCTGCTTCTAAAAACACCTTACTCAAGGGTTGAAGCAAGGGGGAGAGAAATCAGGAGAGGATGGTTGTCCCAAAAATCTGAGAGAGCATTATTATCCTTACTAATTATAGACACAAAAAATGTACCGATTGATCCTATACACCTAATCCTAATTTTACTAACATTGTTTCATCCTAAATCATCTCCTTTGTTAATCATTTAATTAAATAATTTTTATTTGATTAAAATTCATCACATTCCATCTCTTAATTAAATAAATCAATTTTATTTGATTAAACCATCTTTTCCCTTTTAATTAAATAATTCATTTTATTTAATTAATCTCTAAAGTCATTCTATTAAATTAAATAAATTAATATTTATTTGATTTAATCTAACATCATCTTTTTTAATTAAATAAGTCAAATCTTATTTAATTAAGTCTATTAATCATTTTCCTCTCAGTTTTATTTAAATTAATCCAAAAAATTAAATCAAATGGTCAAATCAGCTAATCTCCCTCTTAATTAATCAAATCTTGATTAATGTTGATCCTAATCCCTCAAATCCTCTAGCTTTTGCAACTTGCTCATGAAAATCAATTTAATTAATTAATAAATCATCTATTTGCATTCAAAAGGCATCAAAGGATGGAATATTCTTCAAATTTGAAATCTACCCCCAAAAGGACTTGTCCATACAACAAGGCATTGAAGGCCTCTTGCATGTCCTTTTCTTGAGCCAAGTGACATGTAATTCATTTCTTCTCTCCCTCCAACTTGTCATTTCTCCAAATTTTAATTTCCACCTAATTGCATTAATGTGCACATTCATCCAAATGTGCTCCACCTTTGTCCACTCACATGTTGACAAGTGGCATTATGCTATTGGTTGGTGTTTGATCCCACATTCATCCTTTTGCCTCTTCCTCCATCATTCTATTCTATAAATAGAAGGCCTTTTTACTAATTTTGGATCCACAAGTTTATCCACAACTTTATGCAAATTCATTATCTTGAGATTTTGAATTCATCTATTGTTCATCCATTTTCCCATTTGCATAGCTAGGTTATGTAAGAATTTCACCAAGGAGCATCAAATCTTCACCAATCATCATTCAAGCTTGCAAGGAATAGGGAAAGGGCCATTTTCCACATCAAAATGACACCAATTCCCCCATGGGATTGAGATTTTGTTTGTATTAAATAGGATTTGATATCTTTTATTTATTTTCTTCATGATATTTCTTGTTTTTTTGCATTTCAAATGGATTTCATGTGGAATGTTGTTTCTAACTCGCATTTGGGACTAATTATGTGTTTTTTCTTTGTGTTTTTGCAGGTCTAGGATCACCATTCACACTAATCATCCAAAAAATACCCCTCTTAATTATTGATCCTCCCCTTTGGATCATAGACCAAATCATAAAATCCTTCCTAGCCAAATCCATCCTAGGAATTTCTTTTCTTGAATACCACCAAAATATTTGCGTATACACCTAAAAATGGTCATCATATTCAGTTAATCAAATACAAGCTATTTGATTAATGTTTTGACTATGTATAAATAAAGTATTTTTATTTATATTGTTCACTCTTCTATTAATTCTCCAAAATCATATTCTTCTAAATAATTAAATAAACAAAGTATCCTAAACATGTTTATTTAATTAATCTTCCTTAATCCTAATTAAGAATTAGAGCACATGTCTACTACTTTTTCCTGTGCCACCTCACAAAGGTCACATGAAAATAAATAAACTTAATTATTAATTATAATTATCCTCACACACTTCCACCAATTGGAAAAAACACATGGCTTTATTCTCCCACACTTCCAACAAATTTGGAGCACATGGTCCTTTGTTTCACACACTTGGGTCTACCATCCAAATGGCATGTTGTCTATTGGTCAAGAGATTCCTCCACACACATGGCATGTTGTCTTTGGTCAAGGGGACAACATCCTGATTCTCTCCATCTCCACCATCTATTCTTTATCCTTTGAATCTAGATCGTTGATAAGCGCCACCTCACAAAATGCTTGAGAAACACTATAAATACACCCTATTTCCTTTGCATTTATCATCCACATTTGAAGTAAAGTTACTATGTAGGTTTCTCTTAGGAGCTTGGAGCTTTCATGGAGTCTTATAATTAGTTTTCATATCATGTGTTACTTTGCATTCTCATTTTAGATTAATTAATTGCTCCATAGTTGCATTTTATCATCCCCATTGCATCATAGTTTCATTTTAGGTTAGTTTGTTTTATGTTTGCATTTGATCATAAAATTAATCATTAATAGTTTTTTTTAGTCTCATATCATCTCACTCATCTCCACTTGTTCATTTATCATCAACATCATCTTTTGTTTATGATCATATTCATCATCCTTTTCATCCTTTTGTTTCATTTAGAAACCTACCACTAACCCTTCCAACACACATTTTCACATAGGAATCATCTTAGCTTGCATACTAAGCATCACATCTCATTTTATAGGTTGTCATTTTAATGACCATTGTGCCCATAGAAATCTGAGGGCCAAATTGTTTAATAAATCCCTAGAAATAGAGGACAATGGTACATATTTGAAAGGTTTGATTGTATTACAAATAGAATAGTTTAATTGATCATACTTTGAATGTAAACCATCTTATTAAGGTTTGTATTGACATTGAATCTCTCCACATTTGACACAAACAAAATGGTGCCCATTTTGGGGCCTTTGCCTCACTTGTTTCTATTTTTTTTCAAATTTTGTGATTGCAAGTTAATATTTGAGACTTGAGAGCCTTTTGAACCTATTCTGAGACAACTATGGGTTGTTTCTAGAGTTTTTGTGCCTCTTGCACATATTTTGGCACCTCTTGCTTAAGTTTTGGTGTCTCTTGCAAGTTGTTTTGAACCTATTTCGAGATAATTATGGGCTATTTCTAGAGTTTTTGGGCTTCTTTCACATATTTTGGCACCTCTTGCTTGAGTTTTGGTGCCTCTTGCAAGTTGTTTTGAGACCATTTTTCCTATTTCGGGACCATTCTAGGTTGTTTTTAGAGTTTTGGCGCCTTTGTCTCTATTTTTTCACATGTTTTGTATCAAGTGGTTCCAAAATTCCTACACCATTGTATATCTTATGAAATTCTACCCCATTTTAAAAAAAAATCTTTGAAAAAGACCTCCGTATGACCAAGATACAACCATTTTAAGATTGACTATAAAAGTGTTTTGACATGCAACTTTGAAGTGGCGCCTTTGGTGTCCCAAGTGGCACCTTTTTTTCTTTGTTTTGGCTCCTTTGGGGTCCCATGTGGTGCCTCTTGTAAGCCTATTTTTCAAGTTTTGTGGAGTCAAACACTGTTTTGGTGCCTCTTGTCTTTGTTTTAGCACCTCTTGCACCTATTTTGGTGCCTCTTGCAAGTTGCTCCAAGACCATTTCACCTATTCCAGGACCATTCTGGGCTGTTCTTAGAGTTTTTGTGCCTCGTGCACCTATTTTGGCACCTCTTGCAAGTTGTTTGGGGACCATTTTCATCTATTCTAGGACCAATCTGTAGTGCTTCTGGAGTTTTGGCGCCTCTTGTTTGAGTTTTGGAACCTGTTGCACCTATTTTGGCACCTCTTGCAAACTATTTTAGGGAGTTCTCAATTTTCTAACTTTGTTTTTAGGCTTTCTATCTCTATTTTGGCACCTCTTTCCTCTGTTTTGGTGCCTCTTGTCTCTGTTTTGGTTCCTCTTGTAGTTTGACACCAAATAAGAAACTCACATTTTGTGTTGTGCATTTGTAGGTATTCCTAGAATTGTTATCAAAGACTTAAAAAATAAACTACTAACATATTGCAAGGGTTGGATGTTATGTACTTGTTTCCATTTTGGTTAAGTTAGGAATGTAGCTTAAGTAAAAGGATAATGAACATCATGTTTCCTTTTGGTTAAGTTAGGAACATAGCTTAATTAAAAGTAAATGAACACCATGTCTTTTGTATGTGATGAATGGTAGGCATATGCTCTCCCCTTAACTGGGTGATCAAAAATCCAAACCCATTCTTTTTATGTGTGAGTGTGAGTGGAGAATATAACGTGTGTTTTCATCTTTATTCATGTGAAATAAAAATTGATTGAACTATAGGTATGCTTGCTTGCTTTTGTTTATCCTAGAGGGCTCACCTTGTGGGAAAAAGTAATCACCCAAGGGAATGACCCAACCAGTAACACACTAAAGCTAAGCGGCTTCCAACTGGGATATAAATGTGGATACTAGAACAAAGGCCAGTATCATGAAGATAATTCTGATGAGATGGATCTAAAGGGACTCTCATCGCATGGATTATCCCCCATGAACTAAATGCTTGTTGTTGTAGATTTTCCAAAATACTATATCTATTCTTTGGTGCAACAATGGTCATTGCCAAGGCATCCACATTCTAATAGTTTTTAGTAGAGGTGATTAGTTCACCATGGGAGTTTCATGGGGATTGGAAGCTTGGTTGGCCTGAGAAGAGAGTGCATTGTAAGGGGGAGCCTATGCAACCAAGGTTCTGAATTCATTTGCTAAAGAGAGTGCGGTTAGGGTAAAACCCACATGGAATCTAAAAGAATATAGTCTTACACAACCTTAGGATTGTATATTCTACTTGACGTGTCTTCAAAAAGAAACTCAAACAAAACACCATAAAAAATGTTACAAAACCTTGATTTAGAACTACATTCATTGAGGGAAATAAGTCCATAATTGAAAAATCCAAGAAAAGGACCTTTGGGGCGATAATTCAGCTATTTTAGTCATTTTGGGTAATTTTTAGAGTTTTGGAACCTCTTGTAAACCCAAAAATAGTAACTTAGGTTTAGCCATCTTAAAAAAATTAGTCCTTTCAGCAGTATTCAACCTTTCCTTAGGCAAAAGGGTCAAAAAATGTGGTTTACACGATGATTTCAAAAAGGATCAAGATTAGAAAACCAAATATCAAACCTCTTCATCCAAAACAACATCACAAACATTTGTCTATGCTCTACAACTTTAGAGAAAGGTTAACCTTCAATTTTTACAAGAGAGCTTGCAAGGACAATCTAGAGTTATACGTGATGTACTATTGTAAAAATCCAAGAATTTTCCAACATTTTGAGTACCTAATTACACATCTTGAATAAAAAATCCAAGTCCAAGATCATTCCTTAGATACCTTAGAAGTCTAAACATTGTCGAAATGGACCTATACAAGTGGAACTTTTAAAACTAAACCTAGATCTAAACATCTCAAAGTGCCTAAATCATCACAATCTATCACATCTTTGCTTGTACACCCTAGTTTCATCTTCAATATTTTTCATCCTTTAATCACGAAACAACATCATACAATAAAATTAAACTTAGTATTATCAATAGAATTTGTCATTCTATTCGACTTAGTTGTAATCCTTGGCACTCCTCCAAACAAAGATCAAAGTTTAGCTAGATTGTAACACTTGTATGCCAATTTTAACAAGATCCCAATA
Organism: Sequoia sempervirens; assembly: GCA_007258455.2. Lineage (NCBI taxonomy): Eukaryota > Viridiplantae > Streptophyta > Pinopsida > Cupressales > Cupressaceae > Sequoia > Sequoia sempervirens. The sequence continues at coordinate 413,014,852 of VDFB02281492.1, forward strand.
TTGAAACTCAACAATGAAATCCAAACCACCATAGCTGAAATAGATGAGGATCAATTGAATGCTTTAGCTCATCAAATGAAAAATCTTCAACAACAAATTTGGGATAAGCAAGGGGAAACAACCACAGAAAGACATCTGTTGTCAGACATCTATTCATATCCATCTGATAGAAATATAGACATGATACCTTCTCCACCAACAACTACATCATCCAAGTTCCATTTCTTTGAATTCTTGAAAAATTTAAATGAGAAACCTAAATCAAAGTCTTCAAACATAAAAGATATTGAACAATCTTACCATGTCATGCATCTATCATCATCTCCCATAAGCCAAAATAAATCTCAAGATTCTTTCACCCAAGTCAATGATTCCATACAACCACCTTATTCTATCATATCTTCTACATCCAAAGATTCATGTCAATCTCTTAGTCTAAACCATGCTATCATAGACCCCTCTACACCTCAAGATCAAAGCATTCTTTCCAATTCATCCAATGATACCTAAATTCCACAAGTTCTTCCAATCTTTGACCATGACAAATCTCTTAAGAATTCTATGATTATCCCCTCCTCTCACTTTTCATCCATGATGACTCCCTTCCATCTCAAGAGAAAAGTGTCTTTCCAAGTCCTCCTTCCACCCCATCTAATGAATCCATACCATTTCATAATTCCATTGCACCCTAGGAGCATCATAATTATTCCATCCTATCTAATGATGTCCTATCACCCAATGATCAAGATATGCTTCCATCTGAGGATATCCCTTCATTCCATGAGGATTTTCATCCTTCTCAAGATCAATATATGCCTTGCATACCATTACTTGATGATTCCACACCTAATGAAGAGAAAGCTACTTCATCTTCTATACCTCGTGATCCTCTTCTAAGTCAAGATCAAAACACCCCATCATCACCATGGAAAGATCCTATCACACCTATGCAAGCTATCCATGAACTCCACACCTAAAAATTGGGATCCTCCACCTTCATCCACTTCAACTTACTTCCAACACCTATCCTTTCATCCATATCATATCCTCCCCAAAATGGACTTGCATCTTGTTTCACAAAAATGCATATCCCATTGGTAAACGAATGTGTCAAAGTATGAACTACTAAGGTGAAGGATTAGACCTTCATGAACAAGGTATCCTAGAACCCTTTGTTTCTCAAGAAAACTCACATTACCATGACCTTGGTTATACACCTAAGTGTCCTAGTCCATCAAACCTTCCATCTATCTTAGGTCCTCATCCTAATCCACCAAACCTTCCATCTATCCTAGGTGCTAATCCTAATCCATCAAACCTTCCATCTATCCTAGGTCCTCATCCTAATCCACCAAACCTTCCATCTATATTAGGTCCTCATCCTAATCCACCAAATCTTCCCTCTATCCTAGGTCCATATCCTATTCGTCAAGAACAACAAAGGTACACATCCTCGATGCCCTTTCAAAATTCTACCACCAACAACTCATCCATGATACCTCCATACCATTCATCTCCATCCATCTCTCCTATTTCTCTTGGAAGAAATTTGGGTGCCAAATTTCAAAAGATTCCATATCAAAATTCATATGTATCAAAGGATCAACATGTCTCCTCGAAGAGGCATGCAAAATAAAAGAAAATTTGATCCAAAATCAAAGGAAAAATCAAAAAGGCCACAAAGGCCCATCAAAGAAAAAAGAAAAATTTTCAAGACCACAAAGGTCTATACATCAAAGAGAAAAATCTCAAAGGCCACAATGGCCCACAAAGAAAATATCAAAGTCAAAAATCATGTGGATTCCAAAAAGTCTCATAGAAGCAATGAAATCTAAAACAACACCCAAATTTCCTAATCCAAAAGCTTCCTCTAATATTCCATATAAAATTCTATCACCTTCCAAATCCATTTTTCCTCCATCACTTCATCACCCTTCAAAGTGTGTTCCAATGTTGATCTTTCCATCTTTTCCATCTATCCATCAACAAACCTTTCAACCTCCTATCCATTATCCCATCATACCCTAAATATTTGAACATTTATGAGTCTAATCCCCATTGCCATGGTTTATTAGAGCATGTATTCAAGAGATATTTGGTTGTGAAACTTGATGCTTAAGTCCTTCGTCCATCTCCCTATCATCCATATCCTATCTTCCATATTACTCTTGCACTCTACACTTAGGGAAAAGTTTCGTCCATCTTATCATTCATGGTCATTATCCCTTTTATGCTCATTCCTTACTTTTCCACCTTTGATCTTGACAAAGTTAAGGATCTTCTTGAGCATCATATATCTTATCCTATACACTTTATCCATATCTTCTGTATCATATCTTTCATCTTATCCGTATTCCATCATTCTTACTAGATACATCCTTTTTTCTCGTCCTTGGTCTTGATGAGGAATAGGGGCAAAGTACTTGGTCCTTGTGACTATATCTTATCTAATTGATTTTGACCATCCCATTCATTATCATTATCCTTTATTTCTTCCATTCCATATCTCCTAGCTTATCAAAATCCATGTCATCATGTCCCTTTCCAACTTTGAATCTTATCATGTAAATCATATTTGAGCCTAGTTGTAAAACATTATCCAATCCTCATATCTTTTTTCAATCAATCATCAATAATCATCAATCTTATCATACTTAGATGAAATTAGTGATCCTAAGTACTTATCATCCCCATGCCTTATGGAATCAATCATTCTTAGCATCTTAATCAATCAACCATTATCATCTTTTGACAAAAGATATGTTGCTTGTGTGACATGTTTTGTAGTGAATCTTTCATTTTGATCTATCATTTATCCATGGTTGCATTATCTCTATTTTGGGGCATCTTTTTCGTTCAATTGGTCAAATCATATCATTCATCCATCAATCTTGGGCTATGTGACTTGCTTTGCATCCCTCATCCATCATGCTTCCATCTCTGCATCTTTCACACTTCCATGTTCGCATCATAGCTTGACCCAGTGTTTGTATCATGGAGTCCCCTAGCATTACTTGGCCCATTTTGAAAACATCTAGTGTTTGTCTTATCATATCACACTGGGGGAATGTCCTACATTGGATTGGATTCTTGTACATTCTCAAGGTCACAAAATTGAAAATCCCAAAAACATTAAAAACATCAAAATCCAAAAACATTCAAAACATATCAAAATCCAAAAACATTCAAAACATGCCAAAATCCAAAAACGTTCAAAACCTATCAAAATCCAAAAACATTCAAAACATGTCACAATCCCAAAATAGGTCAAAAAGTCAAAAAGTCAAAAACATAGTCATCATTCAAACTACGTCATCTCTAGGCTTTGAATGTAGGAATGGGTGATCTTTGACTATCCTCTAAGACATTTAGGTCAGTCTTTTAGGTGTTTGTTATGTTCATATTTTCATCTTGTAAATCTTGGTTGTGTTGTTAGTTGAAATATGTGGTCTCTGCGTGTATAACGTAGGCAAGGCTAATCTATTGATCAGACCTCAAGGCCCCTAGGATAGGTCTTTAGGTTAGGTCTTGGTCGTTATGGTCATGTCTCACCCTGGACTAGGGGCAAAATCCTGCACTCACTAGGGAAAATAAACTTTGAGCTTGAATCAATAGGAAAACAGTTGTTGGACTAATGTTACAAACACAAACTTCAAATGGATGGTGATCTTTCTGAATCAAAGGTTTATCACGTTAAACACAAAAGTTCAAATTGTTCTACTATGATTTTTGTTATCATATCTCTTGAGTCCTTGATGATGTATCGAACTAGAGGAGCAAGGAAGGAGTATGATTTTTCTTTCTCTGTTGTTTGTGAGTTTATACTTATTACTATGCAAGTTGTTGCAAGACATGCACTACAAAGTATCACTGATAACATTCCAAATTTTCATAGGAAAAAGATTAACTCTTGTCTTTTTATGCAAACAATGCTCAAGTCATCTCAGTTTAATTTTACTTAGATGCTTGTGTTAACTTGCAATTTTAAAACATTATGGAAGTAGTACTCAGGTCATCTTGGTCTAAACTATTCCATCGTCGCTTATACTCACTTTCATCATTTTAAAGGCCCAATGATGGTAAAGAGCATGAAAAATTGGTTAATACAAATGACAACTTTTGAATACAAGATTTGCATAGTTAAGTTAGATTGCATTCATGTTAGTATTGCATGTGTATTTATGGGATTTTTCAATGCTGAAACAATTTCACAATGGTGTCATTTCTATTATTAATGGATTGAGTACACTTGAAATTTCCAAAAAACACATGATTTGCATCCATCACATATCATATCATCAGTTTCATATAAAACATCATAACATCATAAAATAGAAATCCAATGCATCCATCATAATCATCATGATCATCATCATAAAATAAAAATTAAATGCATCCATAAAGAAATAATATAGAAACATAGATCATCATCATCACTGCATATCATATATACCTCAAAACACAATGTCAAGTGTACAATGATATCCAAACATGGAGAGGTATGTCATAAAAAATGACAGAAATCATAATGTCTCAACTAAATCGGTGTATACATCAGGTCTCAACACATCATCAAGTCTCAGTACATTAATCAATCCTATACTGGGGCATATCGATCAAATAGAGAAGTCAAACCACATCACACAATCAAATCTGAATCTTCCTGTACTAGATGCAAAAATCCTCCTATGATCATAACATATTGCAAATCAACAATCTTATCAATCAATCAATCCAACCTTGCCTATCATGAGGTTCATCAATCAATGCACCTCACCTATCATGAGGTTCATCAATCAATTCAACCTCACCTATCATAAGGTTCATCAATCAATCCAACCTCACCTATCATGAGGTTCATCAATCAATGCACCTCACCTATCATGAGGTTCATCAATAAAATCAACCTTTCCTATCACGAGGTTCATCAATCATTTCAACCTCACCTATCATGAGGTTCATAAATCAATTCAACCACACCTATCATGCGGTTCATCAATCAATCCAACCTCTCCTATCATGAGGTTCATCAATCAATGCACGTCACCTATCATGAGGTTCACTAATAAAATCAACCTTTCCTATCATGAGGTTCATCAATCAATGCACCTCACCTATCATGAGGTTCATCAATCAATGCACCTCGCTTATCATGAGGTTCATCAATCAAATCAACCTCACCTATCATGAAGTTCATCAATCAATGCACCTCGCCTATCATAAGGTTCATCAATCAATTCAACCTCACCTATCATGAGGTTCATCAATCAATCCAACCTCACCTATCATGAGGTTTATCTATCATTGATCCTCACCTATCATGAGGTCAATAATCAATCTATCATTGATTCTTGCCTATCATGAGGTTAATCATCAATCCTATCATTGATCCTCGCCTATCATGAGGTCAATCATCATCATCCTATCATTAATCCTCACCTATCACGAGGTCAATTTTTCTAACAACATCATCAAACATCATCAAATCAAACAATCGAATGAACACGATCATCAAACATCAAACACAAGGAGGAAAAGCAGGGAAAAATTTAATCAACTGGAAGAATCAATATTTCTTTATTAGGAGATAAATTATCTTTGGATCATATCATCAAATCATTGAAAAATCATCAAAATTTTCAAAATTTTCAAAAAATCTAAAGAACTCCAAAATTCACTGATTTTTCTCCCAAGGGGGCATATATCTGTCAATAATTGAAAATCAAATTCTGGGACATCATCTGGGGCATGTAATCTTACATCATCTAGGGCATCGAAATTTGACATCATTTGGGGCATCAAAATCTTGCATCGTCTAGTGCATCAAAATATTTTCTAAGCATCTGTATCAAAATTTTCTTTGAAGCAACGTGTAAACACATCACTTCAAAGAGGGGAAAAATGTATACACCTAAAAATGGTCATCATATTCAGTTAATTAAATACAAGCTATTTGATTAATGTTTCAACTATGTATAAATAAAGTCTCACTTTATTTATATTGTTCACTATTCTATTAATTCTCCGAAATCATATTCTTCTAAATAATTAAATAAACAAAGTATCTTGAACGTGTTTATTTAATTAATCTTCCTTAATCTTGATTAAGAATTAGAGCACATGTCTACTACTTTTTTGTGCCACCTCACAAAGGTCACATGAAAATAAATAAGCCTAATTATTAATTAGAATTATCCTCACACACTTCCACCATCTGGAAAAAGCACATGGCTTTATTCTCCCACACTTCCAACAAATTTGGAGCACATGGGTCTTTGTTTCACACACTTGGGTCTCCCATCCAAATGGCATGCTTTCCATTGGTCAAGAGATTCCTCCACACACATGGCATGTTGTCTTTGGTCAAGGGGACAACATCCTGATTCTCTCCATCTCCACTGCCTATTCTTTATCCTTTGAATCTAGACTGTTGATAGGTGCCACCTCACAAAATGCTTGAGAAACCCTATAAATACACCCTCTTTCCTTTGCATTTATCATCCATATTTGAAGTAAAGTTACTATGTAGGTTTCTCTTAGGATCTTGGAGCTTTCATAAAGTCTTATAATTAGTTTTCATATCATGTGTTACTTTGCATTCTCATTTTAGATTAATTAATTACTTCATAGTTGCATTTTATCATCGCCATTGCATCATAGTTGTATTTTAGGTTAGTTTGTTTTATGTTTTCATTTGATCATACGCATAATCATGAATAGTTCATTTTAGTCTCACATCATCTCACTCATATCCACTAGTTCATTTATCATCAACATCATCTTTCGTTTATCATCGTATTCATCATCCTTTTCATCCTTTTGTTTCATTTAGAAACACACCACTAACCCTTCCAACACACATTTGCACATAGGAATCATCATAGCTTGCATATTAAGCATCACATCTCATTTTCTAGGTTGTCATTTTAATGACCATTGTGCCCATAGAAATCTGAGGGCCAAATGGTTTAATAAATCCCTAGAAATAAAGGAAAATGATATGTATTTGAAAGGTTTGATTGTATTGCAAATAAAATAGTTTAATTGATCGAACTTTGAATGTAAACCGTCTCATTAAGGCTTGTGTTGACATTGAATCTCTCCACATTCGACACACACACACATTGTATTTGAGAATTATTTCTTATGGCAATCAAGGATTTTTACACCATTGCTAAAATAGTTTAATAATAAGGGTCTGACTGTTTAACTTTGCAGTCCTAAGACCAAGACCCTCATTCTCTTTAGGATAACGCACATGATCTCAACTTACCAAGCCTTATTTGTGGTTAACCAAATTTCTAGAACAGAAGAAATATGTAGACAAAGCATCATACATCTTAATATTTTTGGGGGCTGATAAGAGTAAAAACTTGTAAATAGGGAGTGCTTACAAGATTGATTTAAGAGTTAGTCATTTAGAAAAAGACAACCATCAAAAGGTCTAGTGGTTAACCCTTGATCAAAATATTTCAAGAATATTTTTCCAATGTAGCATGGTCAAGTTTCTCACAAAAAGAGGAATTCCTAAGTAGTCAACAAGAAGAACTCAAATTTTAAAATGATGGATATTGGCTATCCTTTGCTGAATAGGATTTGGAGTATTAAAAATTAGGATAATTAAATTTAATTCATTAATTTATTGGCCAAAAGAAAAAAATTAAATGTTTGAGATATTTTTTAAATTAGCTACTTCCTTGATTTTAGCTAATCCCATCAAAGTCATGTCATCAAAAAATTTTGAATGAGTTTGAGGATCCAAAATTTGATTCTATTGCCAATCTTGAATGAACCCTATACTTTTAAACTACTTTATCAATCCACCCAAACCCTCCATCATTAAAATAAAAAATAGGGAGTGAGAGGTTCCCATTGATGTAGACCCTTGGAAGCCATGAAGAGATTATAAGGAACACCATTAATCAACACAAAAATTTAAGTTGAAGAAGAATAGCTCATAACTCAATCCACCTACTCAGAGTAAAAACCAAAGGCTAGAAGAATATATTGAAGGAAAGAGAAACTTACTCTATCGTAAGATTTAGACATATCAATTTTAATTCAAACATATATTTAACTTTAGAAGAAGCCATGGAATGGACCACCTCTGACACCACAACAATCCCATAAAAAAAATACTAGCATTTGACAAAGCCTCCTTGTTCAAGAGAGATTAAAGGATTGAATAAACTTTTGAGACAATCTACAATGATCTTGGTGATTATTTTATAAGTAATATTATAGAGGGCAATGAGTTAGAAGTTATAAATTTTATAACATCCCAAAATTCCTAGAAAAATTCAATGGGGAAGCCATTGGGCATAGGAGACAAGTACCTTTTTTCATTTGAAAAACCACTGTCTTCAGCTCCTCAATAGAGACAAGATCAAGGAGCCTGGCCATGTTCATAAATTCAAAAACTATAGAAGGGATGCAATTGAGAACTTGACACTCCTCTTCTAGAAACTTGGCCCCTTTCTCACTGAATAATGAAGAAAAGTACCAAACAAATTCTATGGAAATAATCAAACTAGTCTCCTTGATTAGAAAGAATAGAATATAACACATTTCCTCTTCTACGCTCTTTGAAAAAGTCGAGGAAAAAAAATTATTCTTATCTCCTTCTTGAAGCCAATCAATATGAGATTTTTGTTTCCAAAAAATTTCTTCTGGTAGCTCCCACTCAGAAAAATCCTTTATCAAATTATTCTCTTCCTATAGCAGAGCCATTGACATACCATGATCTCTAATAAGAGAAGTACCTTATCCATATTGGATTGACTCTAGTTTTTTACTTTTAAAAATATTTCCAAAGGAATATATATTCCATATTTTGAGATTTGATTTAAAAAAAATAGCCTCTTAAAGAAGGAATACATAACTTTACCAAAACTTGGTTTCTATTCCAACCACCAACTTTCAACAAGCTTGGCCAAATTTTCATCCCAAATCCACATAAGATAAAAATTAAACAAATCCTCCTTGGGGAGATCAAACAAAGAAGAGAAGAATTTTGTCCAATGGTTGGAACCTTTCCACTCCAAAATTTTAGAATGAGAAGCTCAACTATTGGAAAACTAGAAGTCTAAAACAAGGAACTTGTCTAATCTTTTAGAAACAACTTCAACCTAACACCTTCTATTACTCCAAGTGAATAAACCATTGCTTGGATTTACATCCAACAAATTGAGGAAGGGAAATTTTTCCCTAAAGAAAGAGGAAGATGGACCTAGCCTAATTGTACTTCCTATTTTGTCATCTAAGTTGCTAATGAAATTGAAATCTCGAACAATAATCCAAAATAAACAAGGAGCTAAAGAGCGTATGTTTCTAATATGGGACTAGAACAAAACCTTGAAAAATATAAAGGAGCACAAACATTGGAGAATAAAATAGATTCCTTGATATAAAAGTTATCAACCACCAAAATAAAGAGCTTCTACTTGCAACCCACAATCTCGATATGAGTTTGCATGGATCCCATAAGTAGGCAATACCACTAGCCATACCTTGAGCACCAATATATTGAAATTGACCTTTATTCCAAATCTTAGAGCTAATACTAGTCATTTCTTCAACAAAGAGTTTTGTTTCTTGAATAATAAAAATATCAAGAGAATCCTCACAAATCAAATTCTTGGTAGCCTTTCGACAAAGAATGCTACCTATCCCCTTAGAATTCCAAGAAATAACAATTATTTTTTAGTACATAAGTGAGAATATAATGTCTTGATAACACCAAATTCATTTAGTGACTCACCTATCAATTTCACATTCTCGTGATCCTTCTTTCTTCCAACCTTGGTATTTTTTTCCCTCATTTTTTAATGTTTTTCTATTGCAATCATAATAGTGGTAGTCTTATTTTTGTTGTCATTTCTTACCTTCAACATAGGCCTTGGATCTATATAATTCTAAACAGTATTTTCTTCCATTTGAATATTTTCCATCCCTATTTCTTCAACTTTTGCAATAGATAAACCCTCTTTCTCTTGTGGGATCTTTGGTTGAAACAAGTCCTTTTCATTTGAGGCATTCTAAGTTGGAGATCCCAATACCTCAAAAACCAAAGAAGGGTATAAATAACATGTTACAAATCCTGATTATTTAAAATTGATACCTTATTTAGAAAGAATATCATCTTGCCCCATTGACTTAATCTCCTCAAATCTTTCTAGAATATCAAATTTATTATTGGAGAGCCCTCTCAAATCTTGTTTTTGTGTGATTTCCAACACTCCCCTTCATACGAGGATTCGTAAGAATAAATCCATCTACATTCTATTTATTTGGGTGGATTAGATTCTTTCTTTTTTCCCTTGGATTAACAACTTAAGAATTAGTGGAGGAATGCACTTAACAAAAAAAAAATCAATGGAGGAATGTACATACTTGAGTTCCAACTTTGAACAATTTCATTGAAGATTTTTGTATTCATGACAAGTATGACAATGAAAGGGAAGGGATTTTTAATCGACATATTAGATCTAGCTCATATTACCTAATCTAATTTCCAAAGGGTCTAGCATAAGGTTATTTAGATTTATTTCAACACAAATGCGAGCATAAATAGCTACCTTTCTATATAGAGTTTGATGAGATGGGCCCAAATGTTTTCCAATGATTGTAACTATTGATTGAAGGATATCCTATCTCCAAAATTCCATTAGAAGCCTAGGCAAACAAATCCAAATAGGAATTCTTCTAGCCAACTCCTCTATCGAATCAAACTGCACATGCCACAACTTAATAAACAATCTCGTTTGATTATGAAAATATGGACCTCTCTCAAAGATCATGTTTTGATTTCCCATTCTGGTAAACACCACCATAAAATAGTCATTTGTAACTAATATAATCTTGATTTCTCATTTTAGATTCTAATTTTTATAATTCCAAAACTCTAGAAATTGAAGATAAATTCAAAGTCCCATGAACTTACAAATTAAAGAATGCTATTTAAAAGGTAGAGGATGTCATCTATAATTGACTCAGGATTGATAACTATCACAAAATGGTCTTTAATTTTCTCCAAACACCCATTGGGGTTTGAGTGGTTCAAAACTTGATTCTCAGATCTAGCCTCATTGGTTGTATGCAAAAGAAAATTGACAACTCTATCATGCCCACCACCAAAAGATTCCTCCAAATTGATAATATCCTCGTACAAGGAGTTAGGAGGGTCCTAACCCTTGCTAGGCTCCATACAACCTCTCACAATAAATCAAGAACACAGGAAGGACAAAAATAATTAAATAAAATGGAGGAGAACAAAAAAACCACCAAGCACACTAACTCCCAAGACAACACAAAAGTGGAGAGGAGAGCAAGGGAGGGGTCATGGCTAGGCCATGCAAGCCTATGTGACCTAACAAACCGTTAATGCACAACCATAACCGTCAAGTGTCATCCTCCACCTTAAGCAATGCCATTAGATCATTCTATAAGAACACAAAGGTATTTTGGGTAGTAGCACTTTATTTCCTCTCATTTGGAAAGATTCCATTTAGTCAAATTTTTGTTATGGATCAAATATATCCCCCATGAAGCCAATAGGAAGTGAACCATAGTAAAATCTTTATGTAAATATGAGGAAATAAATTGCTACCGAGGTTTCAAAAAGAAACTAGGTCTAATGTTGTTTATATTAAACTTATAACCGTATATAACCAAGGCCAAAATAAAACAATGATGTCTTAGATATTAAGACTAAGAAATGAAATAGATGAGAAGGAATAATGAGCTTATCTAAATTTGGATTTGATATTGATTTTAACCTCATTGATTGCTTCATATGTTGTGATATAAGATCAAAGTTTGAGAACTAGATATAGCAAAAAGATTAGGTACTTCAGATAAATATCCTCCAAAGTTTCCATTATTTAGGACATAAATGTTGAGTGGCCTAGTCTTGGAATATGTTGTCATGCAACCTACTTTGACTTGTATGGCCTTGTTTGGAATTGATATGATGTCTAAAAATATACTTGTCTCCCTTGTACCTATTAGCTAAGCATATGATTGTATTGAAAAACATAGTGAGGCTTGTTGTTGGGCATAAGGAAGACCACCAATGTCCTTAATATCAATAAATCTTCTTTGTCAATGTACAAAGATAAAAAAACATGCCAAGTAAATGTGCAAATTCTTATGCAAAAGTTAAGACTCCGACTAAGATTGATAGCGACTTTAAAATTGTTGTGTTGCAATTGAGTATACTCTAGATGATGTTTGATGCTAATATGTGATAATCCTAATTTCCTTAGAGATATCTTAACTACATGTTCGTAGACACTCAACTTGAAATTTTTGGTACATTAATCAACAAGATAACAATCATATTTTTAAAAAATAAAAGAGACAAACCATGTCATATTATATGATCTAGTCCAACAATTTGATTGTGTGATGAGACATAATTCTACATTAAAAATATTAAATATAAATTGATAAATATATCTAATATCTAGTCATAAAGAAAAACATATGATTAATAAAAATATATGAAATAATTAATATGACAAATAAAACAAAATAAGTATCAACACTATACATTTACAACATCAATTTAAGACAAATAAAAAATAAAAAGTATTCAACCACATGAATAGAAATTTACTTAAAAAAAAAAATTACATCACACCCATAAATAAATCATGGGTGGTTATTATTTTTGTTATCTCACAATCGAGTTTTCTTATTTGTTGAATGAAGTGCCTAAATACGGCTCCTATAACTGGCTATTGGACGTTACAGATTCATTCTAGAGTCTTTGAAGTTAATCTAGGCCGTTCCGTACAACAGATTTTTGTACCACTTTAACGCTCACCGTTATGAGGAACTCTCTTTGAACTCCAGCTATGCGTGCAGGGGGGAATTGGAATAATGATTAGGAGGGTTAATAATGATTGTAAGGCGACTTTCGGTTTAAAGTGGAATATTTGTCCCCTGGGAAGTGGGTGGTTTCATCCCTTTCTCGTCAATGATGATTTTTTATGAGGGGAATTGGAAGTTTGGTATTTTAGAATTAGGCTATTTTTAGTGATGATTATTACTAGTCATACTTTTAAGTATGTTTATTTTATTTGATTATTTTAATTTAGTCGAATAAAATAAAGATACTTTTTATATTAAAATATTCAATTGTGGAAAATTAAAAAAGCTAGTACTAAATTCTTTTGAATAAATGAAAGTGTGAACTAATTCAAATCATACATAAAAAGTTGATAGTTAAAAATTGTGTACTCAAATTATCTTAATTGTAGATTATGTGCATTGACTTTATTCATAAGTGATGCAGTAAAGTTAAGTACCTAACACATATTGAAATCAAGTTGAAATATATAATTTTTTGCTCTTAATATTTCATGTTGTCATGTATAAACAATTATAGTGTTAGTTTGGAAAATGATTAATTGGCTGTAAGTATAAATGCACATATGCCAATATCTTGAATTGATGAATATGACATGTTTAGGAATGATAATGAATAGTAATTTGTTGTTTTAGTTTAATATACAAGTTGAGTTTTAATTGAGATAGCGTAATCATGGTTCTATAAAGGTACTTGCAACATTGAATACAAAGTGAAATCATTTGTGAATATAATAGTTAACAAGAAGTTCGATCATTCAAGGTACATAACTATACAATGAAGATATGTTGATCCAATGCATGTATGGCAACCCATACATGTTTAAATTGGAAATTATATCCAAAGCTCTAATTTGAATACAAACCAAATTTATTGGGTACATATAGATTGGAGCATACAAGAACAAGTTAAAATAATATTAACCTATTATACTACCATATATGCAACACTCAAATTAAGCATAAGGATTAACAAACATTGATGAAAACATGAACATGACTCACTAATACCAACCCTTGTTGCACCAAGTCTATGGTGGTTGTGTTCAAGGATGATGGATTTGATGATGTGTGAGTGCTTCTACCTATAACATAACAATGCATTTCACGAGTCTTAAAAATGGCTTGGGTTGCATCGAATTTATCGATTTTTGGATGAGGGATTGGATGCCTAGAATCAATTTGAGGGATCAAGGGCTCAAATTGGTTGAGAGGATTAAGAGGATGATGAGACGACACATCTCTCAACTTGGTTGGTAAGGATGAGGGGGGGCAATATCAAAGGAAAATCAATGGTTGAGATTTCCCTTGGAGAAAGTGGATGGGTGAGATGGAAAGGAGTATTTTGTTGCACCTTGGGAGTATGGATAAGTCCTTGACCCATGTGACATGTACCGAGGCCCATATGATATGTACAAAGGCCCATATCTATGTACACTTTTAGAGGATGTGCATGATTTGAGAGATTTTGACTAAGATTAGGAATTTGCTAGTGGGGGATTAAAGGGCTAATTGGTTTTAGCCCACTTAATGAAAAGTGGTTGGAAAAAAGGATTAAACAAATAGATATATTTATTTAATTTTTTGGATGAGGCTAAGGCACTTAGATAAATAAATAATCTAAGTTGGACTATAGAAGAAGGGTGATTTAATAATTAAATGCTAGGAAATAGGTTGGGTGAATAGTAATGAATTGATTTTATTAATTATTAATAAAATATTATTTAATTTTAATAAAGGGATAAAAATTGGATAATTAATTAGATAAATAGGAATTTTTCAATCAATTATAGATGGAAATAATTTGGTAATGGGTTGAAATGATGATGTGTCAAATTTCAAATGTCTACATTTGTAACTTAGATTACAATTTATCAAGCCCAATGTAAGTCTAGAAAGAAGATGATAATAATATCAATGTCATATGGAGTACATACCACCGATTTCTAGCACTTGAACATAAATATATATCAATAACAATGACATGAGAGAGAGCATTGAAGTTCCTTTCTACTAAGTAGAGATCCTATAGCATTACCTTCACCAACTCATTTTAAATTAGGAGATAACCCTCCTCTTTAAGAAGGGATTCATGAACAATATCAACAACAAACAATAAAGTGTAAATTTGTATCATCTATAGCCATGCATAGTAAATTTACAACCACAAGCATATCTCACATTGCTAATAATCATGCAAATGTAAACTAATAATGAAAATGTTGAATGTATTATGTTTGTGATATTTAAGCTTTGGTATGTATCATTAACATCTTTTTTGAGTTATGGAAAGTGTGATATGTGTTTGATTGGCGATTCATTTGAGTTTGACATATTACTAGATAGTTTTTAGGGTAAACCCACAATATGAGTTGCTAAAGTATGAATATAATTACTCTATATTATGCAGATTGCACATATATTTGAATTTTTGAAAAGGAATTTTGAGAGGTATGCACATTGGTATACACTCATTAGTATTATGGCTAAAGAACAATGATGAGATGAAAATCTTATTTTATTTTGTTCTTGTATATTTATATACATGCTATTTGGGATAGTTAAGTGAAGATGATTAGGATAGAAACATATTGGAGTTGAACATTGTGTCCTTGTAATTAATACTTCTATAAATTATATTACAGTTGGAGTAAGCTTAGAATTCTAGTAATAAGGATAATTATTTCTTTAAGATAAATTTAATAGATTTCATTGATACTACCAATGGTAGAGTACCAAAAACTCATCTTTTGTAAACATTACAATCATATTAGTTGCTTATTATGTCATGGTTACCCTTTGTAGTATAATATGGTACTTTGGCTTTGATTCATTCACCCATATTTTTTTATAAGCCTGATTTAGAACCTAGTTGTACTTTGAGATCTATATTGGGTGTTCATCATTAATCAACTCTTGCTTTGCTCATAGTTATATGCATATCCAAGACAATAAAAATGTTTATTTATAGACACCCCAAATCCGACCTTATCACATTTTAATTAATTTACCAAAATGCCCTAAATTCCCTTAATTGATTAAATATTTATTATTTAATTAATTATATATTCTTCTTCTAATTAATTAAATTTATTTAATTAATCTTAGCTCCCATTCCTAAATTCCTCTGATCCCATTAATTAATTAATCACTTCTTAATTCCTCATTATCCTTTTTCCTAATTTAATATTCATCTAACCCCATACTTTTCATCATCTGCCATGTGTCCTTTCCCTTCACATGTGCAAGCCTACACATGTACCCAATAATTCTCCACCTCACTTCCCATAAATCCACAAAAGATAAATGCCACCTTTCAGTTTGAATTTGCATGAGGTCAACTCTCTCTTCTCAATAAAATCCATTTTTAAATTCCCTCCTCCCTCAAAATAGGCAAAAATTCAAAATCTTACCTCTTTTGAAAATCCTACCACAATCTCCCATTTTCTTGTCTAATATCTATCATTTAGTGTTCACTTCCAATTAACCCCCATATGACACTTGTACTTTGCCTCTTGATTGAGATAACCACTTAATCTAATCCCTTGATCTTTGGCAAGATATTAAGCCTCCATCTATTTCACCACTAATCTATAAATTGGATCCATCATCCTTCATTGTCATCAAGTCTTTTTCCACTAAATACATGTTTTATTTTTGCTATTACAATATCCTTATCATGCTTGAGGCTATTCTAGTTTTCCTATTGAGCAATCCACGTCCTAGTATAGTCTAATCAAGATCACATCAAGTGCAACTAGGGTGCACTCTACTTCAAGATCAATTAAGGATAAAAATGTGGTTTTGAGGTAAAGGTTGTGTATTCATTACATTACATTTTGTCATTCTACTTTAACAATTTTTCTTGTCTTCACAATTATTTAAATATGGGTTTGATGTAAGAGTACATTGTATTCCTTTATTGGATGAATCTCATAGTAAATATTTATTGCATATGTTGGGAGCAATATTATACACAATTTTGAATGAAATGTTCTTTTATCTTTATCTCCTTAAGGATAAACATGACACCATAACTAGATTAATTAGTTTTATTGTCAAAGCTCATTTCCCACTATATTATAAGGCTAAAATATATTGATCCATAAGTATTCAATTATTTAATGTGGAATTTAGACTAAAAATCATTTTTATGATTGATCATAAATGTAAACTTAATTAATAGTATTTTCCAAGTTATGTTATAGATTATATATTGGATTACTTGTACATTAGTATGTAGTGAGTAGGTATTATTAATATACATGGACTAATTATACTTTTTGTGTGTATTTTATCCTATTTGTCAAAGTACACTCATTAGAATAATAAGTAGAATAATGAGTCATTGATAAGATAGTTTGAAGGATAAAAGTGTATACCTTGCACCTTTATTCCTTTTTTGTATTGATTTGTGTGGATGTCATAAATACATGGTTTTAACACCCAATTTGACATTTTTGGCATATTAATTGACCCTATTCTAGAGACATCACTTTGATATGATAAAACAATAATTTGTAGAATATCTTTGGTATTTTAATGTAGGGATCTACCTCAATAGTCTCTATAATCACATACCTTAGAAAAAACCATGCTTGTCCAGTCTAGTCCTCTAATTTTGAATTTCAAATATCTTGCTAACCTAGGTTGAATTTCTCATTAGCTTGTGTGCAAAGGTTTTGAGTTACATATCTACTATTAGGATTAGGTTTTGTACCACCTTACAAAATCTTAGGAATAATTATAAATATTTAATATTTCACATGTCATAATTTGTTTATCTATCTTGAAATAAGACACCACCACATGGAGGAAATCTCAAGATTATATACAAGACATGATTAAACACTTGTGGAATGTGTTATGATGTTGGTAAGATATAATTATATATGGAGGTTACAAATTAGACTTGAAAAGGCATCTTGGACTATCTATTTTGAGTAATATGTAAGAGCATCTTAGAAGAGGTGTAACGTCTTTCAAGTGGAGTACCTAGCTAGACTAGTTGACTAGTCAAATAGTGGGAGTGAAACTTGCATTGACCATGGAAAGGTAGTTTTCTAAATGATAAAAACTATAAATTAGGCCTTAAAATATATTTGGATTCAGGTTTTAGTTTGAGCTATCAACGATTTGGATATCTATTGCAAGACTTTGGAATTTAAGGCCATTAATTTTGGTGAAAGGAAAAGTAGTTTTCTAAATGATAAAACTCTATAAATATAGGCCTTAAAATACTTATTTGCTATCATTTTAGATTATATTATATAGTTTTATAGGTTTTAAGTTTGGATTTAGCTATCAACATGTTTTCAAATGGTTGAAATAGAGGCTACATTATTTTTTGGGTCTTCTAAATCTATTGCAAGACTTAGAAGTTGATATATTAATATTTATATTTAAGGCTTAGTTTATTACTCGAAAGAGTTTTTCTAGGGTAAATTTTG
This sequence comes from Sequoia sempervirens, assembly GCA_007258455.2. Lineage (NCBI taxonomy): Eukaryota > Viridiplantae > Streptophyta > Pinopsida > Cupressales > Cupressaceae > Sequoia > Sequoia sempervirens. The sequence continues at coordinate 413,033,175 of VDFB02281492.1, forward strand.
TTGTCATATCTCTCCTTATCTATCTTATTTATTCTTCCATTCTTTATAAATTTTGTATAATTATAATTTTCATAATGAAATCACTTGCACAATAGAATAATATAATAGAAAATATGTTGCAAATAATTGATAATAATATGCCACTTTGAGGGGGCAACCTCCTAATCCACTTTCAGGGGGATACCTACAATAGTCTTCAATAAGAACACAATACTCACCATGATGATAATAAATATCCAATAACTCCTATATATACCTAATTATGTCTTGGTTGCTACCTACACAAAATTATATACTTAACTATAACCCTTAGGATGGCCTAAATACTTATATATTCTAATAATAATAACTATCTAACTTACTTAATAGATAAGGTAGCCATAAGTTGGCTACTCATAACCTAATATACACTATAGGATTCGGGGCATAGTATTCATCCCTCTTTGATTCTACATAAAATACCCATCTTCCTATGTAGTAACTTTAACCAAAAAATACTTTCATTTAATGAATTACTTTGGAAATTTCCTTGTTCCCAACTCCATATGTGTCTATAAAATTAACTTCAAGTATAAGATGTGCTTTCACTCTGCACATAACTTAGGTAGTATTGTATGTGTTAGAATTTTGCATTGATTCACATGTCTCTTCATTATGTTTTATTGCTTTACCTTGTTCTCCTTAAGAATAGAGGCTAAATCTTACTAGTGTTGAAATTTTTCTTCCATTTCTCTAACCTTTTTGTGCACCTATGATGAAGAATTGAAGAGTGGCAAATGGTACCCTAGCATTGATTCAATGATCTAACTAGAATTTATTTTAGGAGGAAATCCTTTTCAACTTTATCTAAGTAGTGAAAATGCATGGAAATATGTTATTGGTTTCACTTATTCTCCTTGTTTCTCCTCTTTCTTATAATCATCTTCCTTTTTCTTCTGATCCTCTTCCCTTTTATTTTGCTTCTCCTTCTCCTTCTTGTTCTTATTCTTATTCATCTTCCTCATTTTCTTCTTCTTTAACTTCTTCCTTTTCTTCTTGAATATTCTTCATTTATATTAGGTTTTGAGATCTTATATCAGTACTAACCATTTAATTATTGGAGAGTTGATATATCTTGATATTTGATTAAAAAATATGAGCATTGTGTCCCTTAGAATAACCATATTTCTCCCAATTTCTATTATGTGAATACACTCTCTTGGAGTTCATAATACTCACAAGGGAATCAATTTTACTTGATAACATAATCATATCTACTCTCATGGATGTAATTTCTACATTTAGTGATGAAATAGATTCCTCAACCTTAGTTTTTCATCCTTCATACCATTAGGGTCAATATCCTCAATTTTTATATCATAATGTCTAGATATATTGTAAGAGTGATAGGATTCATTTTGCCTCTTATGGAAGACCTGACCATGGTGCAACAAAATAATTTTTCAATAAATGACAAAAAAACTCAACTTAATCTTATATTTTAACTATAACTTAGTCAAACCCAAATCTTACTTCCCTAAAAAAAATCTACAAAATTCTCTATTTTTCAAGCTTGACAATGAATTTAGTGGAAACCACAATTATATAATACATTCCTTATGTCTACTCCAAATTCCTTCCAATTATGGTTGTAGATGCATAAATTATTCCTTTGTCAACCCTCTAAAAATAAATAAAATATTCATTCCATTACAACCCTAGGAGTAAAATTAGTGGACACCCTAATGTAACCCTAACTCTAAACAATAAATTCTTGAATTATGCTTGAATTTCCTTCAAATTTATTCTATATTTTATTGAAAATCCCTTTAAAAAATAGAAAAAAATCACCAAAACCTAAGAGATATGATTTCCAAATAACCTCCAAAATTTTAAAAAAAGCCCTTGCCTTCATCGTGTCAAGTTCATGCTCTAATAACCCCTGTAATGAAACCACTTGCACAATATAAGAATATAATAAAAAATGTGTTGCAATTAATTGATAATAATATTCCACTTAGAGGGGGCAACCTCCTAATTCAATTTGAGGGGGATACCTCCAATAGTATTTAATAAAAACATAATACTCAACATGGTGATAATAACTAGTTGCACGCTAACTCCTATATATACCTAATTATAATCCCCATAATGGCCTAAATACATATAATATATGATTATAATCCCCATAATGGCCTAAATACCTATATATATGATTATAATAGTGATCATGTAACTTATTTAAGAGTTAAGGCAACCACAAGATAACTAATGTTAACCTAATACACACTATAGAGTGAAATACATAACAATTTTTGATTTAATTAGAATTGACTTGCTCCTATTTGAAGAATAAACACAATAAAATCAATATTTGGTATCAAGTATTTGTTTTTCTTGATCTTTTAAAAGAGGGGGAACAATTCTTGTGCTCTTTTATTCATATTTGGAAAATACATGTTGAGTTAACATTAAATCTAAAAGTTAGAATTCACAACTAGCAATTTAAGTGTTAAGATTGAGAAGTTTAATTGGTAAAACTTCAAGTTGTGGAAATTAAATATGAAATATCTTTTAATGCAAAGAGACCAATGAATAAAAATAATTATTTTACCTATTTTCATACCTTTAAGAATAAATCAAAATGAATGAGATAACTTGAGTAGGAGAGACATATCTATTATCGAGTTATTCCTTTATAATTCAATCTTGATCAATGTTTCAAATGAAAAAAATTACCAAGAGTTTACAAGATAAAATTATTGCATTCCAGATCAAACTAAGAGTCTTTTAAATAAATTATTTATAAAAATAAAGTTGACTTCTTTAACAATGAATGAAGGAGGCTCGGTAGCCAAACATATAAAGACATTAAATGTAGTAGTAAGTCAACTAGCTTCCATAAATGTAAAAATGGAAGAAGAGGAAAAATATATCATTGTTATTTGTTTATTACATTATTTGGGATGAATCCTCTTAATCTGTTGTGTTTTTAAGAGGTTAGTCTAAAGAAGGAGAGCATAAAAAGAAACTACAAAATATAAAGGAATACAAGCTAGAAAGTGGGTCTAATTTCCTTGAAAATTCTAAGGTCTAAGTTACTTGAAAAATCTAAATTCAATTGTTAGAATTGTGGAAAGAAGGGTCATGTAAAGGAGGAGGGAAAAATTAAGAAAAAAAGATAAAACTTAAGACCTATTTCAATCCTCTAATGAAGATGTTAGTGGTGATGCTTTTCTAACTTCTTCTAACATTCATTTGAGTGTACTCATGGTTTATTTATTTATTTTCTTCCTTTCACACGATTCCTCATAAGGAGTTACCTTCATAATATGAAAATTACAATGGAGGCAAGGTTTTTTTTATGGGTGACAACACTTCTCATAAAATTTTCATTCATAACAGGAAAAATTATTGAGTGATGGTAGAGTTAAAATTTTCATATGAAAATTACAATGGAGGCAAGGTTTTTTTATGGGTGACAAACACTTCTCATAAAATTTTCATTCATAAGAGGAAAAAATATTGTTTATAATGTATTACACATTCCAAGGTTAGAAACCTCATTCCTATTTATAAGATAAATTTAAGTGGTGTGCATATTAATTTTAAAAAAGATGATTGTGAAATCATAAGGAGGCTTTAGTTTTGGCAAAGGTTATTTGGTACCTAGGAATATTGTTTAAGCTAAATTCTAGTACTTTGTGTAAATTTTATATGGCTTTTGTAAATGTAACTATTGAAAATTCAGTGTTGTGGCATTTGAGAATGGGTCATATAGGAGAGAAGGCTTTATAATTTTAAAAAAATAAATATATGGTTGAGGGTTTTGATAATTGTGATTTATGTGAATATTTCATGTTTGTAATATATTTAACATAGTTAAATTTTGATTTTATTCCCACTTTTCCTTTCTGATCTGAAACTTTGAACTCCCTGTGTGCATGGTGGATGTTCCCTTGGGGGTACCCCACGGTCCCCCTCCCTTGTCCCTTCTTGAGTCTTCTTAGCTTTTCACACATGCTTTTCAACATTCCTTGGGGGTCCCTCCTCCCTTTGAGGAGATTGTTGTGGAGCCCATGATTTTTTCCAGTCTGGGGCCAAGGACTGGAAGAGTGTACTTCTTAACAATCCCATAAGTCCTTCAGTGATTGGTACTCCTTCCCGACCTGAAGTTGTGGACTCTATATTTGATATTGAAATCTCTCTTCCTAATTCTACCATTGATAGAATAGTTTTGACAATGGAGAACTTTGTGGTGGGAATTTTTTTTCTCATTTAGGCCAACCATCGATATGGTCTATTGGTGGACAACTGCTAAGTGGAATTTGAAAGGAAGTGTAGAAGTTTGTGCCATGATCAGAGGGTTATTTCTCTTCAAATTTAATGCACCAGAGGATTTTCTTTTGATTCTTTCTTCAGGTTTGTGGGTGTATGGTAAGCATAGCTTATCTCTCTGCTATTGGAAGCCTAGCTTTTAACTACCATTGACCTCAATAAATCAACCCCTATTTGGGTTTGGTTGCCATGTTTACCATTGAAATATTGGGATGAATCAGTGTTCCAAAGCATAGGTGATTCAATTGACTTCTTCATCACCTCTTACATCATCACAAGAATGAGGTCCAGGTTAATTTTTTCCCATTTTTGTGTCAATATTGACATTAATAAAACCCTACCCAATTTTGTGACTTTGAAATCTAAGTTTGGGACTTGGTCCCAACAAGTTCGCTATGAAAATATTATTGTTTTCTATTACAAATGCTCCAAAACAGGTCACCTCGTTATTGACTGCAAGTCCTTGGTGAAAAACCATCAACAACCCAATGTTGATGTTACTCCTAATGAAGATATCACTTCCAATTACCCTTTCAAAGTAGATATTTTAAATATCCTTGAATCCCCTTCCAAAGCTAAGCCTATGAATGGTTCTGGTCTGGATATGACTTCTCCTTCTATACCTTCTGATGAACCTTCGCTAAACCAAATCCCCATGAAAAGCCCACCCTATGCCCCTGTTGCCCTAGCTAATTTTGATGCTTTGCAACACAAAATCCCCATGAAAATCTCACCCAATGCCCTATTTCCCTAGCTAATTTGGATGCTCTATAGCCCACCCTAGATTCACTAGATCTTTTAGTTTCTCATGACCAGACTAAGGATTTGGAAGAAGGTGAAATACCTAATCTTATTTTAAGTGGTGAATCCTCTATTGTCCCTGCCAGGACCATGCTAATAGGAACGACATGTGACTCAATCTAACAACCAAAATAATGATGCGAATGACTAGTTAACCCCAAAAAAAGGAAAATAAAAGAAGGAAAATGTGGGGGTTGAAACCAAGGTTGGTAGACCTTCCCAAAGACAGAATAGGAATAGAGAAATGACAAAATAAATAGCTATTGAAAAATAGAGGATGTTGGAAGCATCCTAAAAATTTGAACTGATTGCTAAGAATCTTTGGCCCAATGCCAACTTTACCTTTAGTGATGTTGATGGGGCCTCAAGGGGCTTGCTGTTATGTGGGACCTAAATAGATTAAATGGTTATGAATTATTCAAATCCAAAAATAGCTTGGGGTTCATTTCTCCCACACCGGGTCTTCTTGGATCCTCATTAATATCTATGCCCCCAATGTGAGGAATGCTAGGAAATGTGAGGAATGCTAGGAAAAGCCTCTGGCTAGAACTTACTAATTGGATTCTAGGTAATAAAGAGGCTCGTTGATTGCTTGCTAGTGACTTCAACTCCCTCCTCTACTCCTCTGAGAAGTGTGGGGGACTAATGGATTACATTGATAGTATGATGGACATGGCTGATTTGTTGAGTACTACTGGGCTTATTGATATAGATTTGCAAGGACAAGCCTACACTTGGACCAACAAGAGATTGGGGGAAAATATAATATAGGTTAGACTAGACTGTTTCTTATTGTCGCCCAATTTGGTTGCTCTCCATAGCTCCAATTTGTAGGCTCTCCCTTGGATTGTGTTTGATCATAAACCTATCCTTTTTTTAGATGATCACTCTATTGTTGGTCCATGATATCCCTTCTAATATGAGATCATGTAGAGCTCTCACCCAAATTTTAAGGATAAAATTGCTACTTGGTGGAATGTTCCTATTCATGGCTCTCCCATGTTTAGGTTTTTTCAAAAACTAAGCATATCAATAACATGGTGAAAGGATCAAACAAGTGGGCTTTCGGGGATGTTTTTCTCCAAAAAAGAGAACTAACAGCTAAACTAAAAGACATACAAACTAGAATGGAGAATGGGGATGTGTGTGAACAGGCCTGGCAAGTTGAGATGGCTTACCATATTGATTGGGACAAAGTTCTAAAAAAGAACTATTCTAGAAACAAAAGTCCAAAATATAATAGCTAAAAGAAGGGGACTATAACTCCCCCTTCCACATCTCTTTCCTCAAGCAAATAAAAAGGAATTGGATAAATTAGCTTAAAGATGAAAATGGGGTGGAAGCCACCACTCCTACATGAAGTAGACTATTGGCCTTTGAACACTTTCATCTTTCCTTCTATGAGCATGTTTTCATTCTTAAATCTACCTTGGATGATTAGTTACTAGACATCATTCCCCCCATCTTAGCCAACTTGGATAATATTGTTATTCTCAAGGTTGTCACTCCCGAGGAAGTTAGTGAAGTTGTTTTTAGAATGGGAGCTTTCAAAGCCTCATGGCTTAATGGATTCTCTCCCACCTTCTTCCACGAATTATAGGAGATTGTGGGAGAATATGTCTTCCTTGCTGCTAAGGACTTATTCAAAGCTAGAAAACTCTTGAAATAAATGAACCACACTTTTTTAGCCCTCATTCCCAAAAATGATGACCCTCAGACCATGGCTAACTTTAGGCCTATCAACTTGTGTAATGAAATCTATAAGATCTTCTCAAAAATCCTTGTCAACTCGCTAAAACCTCTCCTTGGGAAGATGATTAACCCCTGCCAAAAAGGATTTGTCATTGGTCACCATATTATGGATGCTACCATTTCCACTCACAAAATCCTTCACTCTATGGACAGGTGCAATAGTGTAGGTATGGATTTTAAGCTCGTCATCTCTAAATCCTATGATAAGGTCCCATGGAATTTTCTTCTCAAAGTTCTTACTAGGTTTGGTTTCAGTCAATTGGTTGTTAATCTCATTTATGAATGCATTTCTAATGTCAAGTATTTTGTTATGGTTAATGGGGTTCCCCATGGATTTTTCAAGGCTAGAAAAGGGATTAGACAAGTAGATTCCCTTTCTCCTTATCTTTTTATTATGATTGCTGATGTCTTAAGACACAATATATCTAAAATTCTAGATGATGGTACTATCAAGGGGGTCAAACCTACTACATCCTTGGAGCCATCAACTATTCAACAATTTGTGGATGACACCATCCTCTTTGGGAAAGCCTTGGTGGTGGAAGCTAGGAAATGGAAGTGTTGTCTCAACCATTATGCTTCTGGCTTTAGTCAATGCATAAACTATAATAAAAGCATGATTTACTTCTTAAACAGCACACAAAACCTTCAAGATAATGACTGCTATCCTAGGCTTTAAGAGTGGTACTCTTCATGTTGTTTATCTTTGGATCCCTCTTACAATTAAGGAAGTTACTCCTAACTTTTGGAACTCGGTATTAGAAAGAATAAAAAGGAAATTGGTTGGGCGGAAAGGCTCCATATTGAGTCATGTTGGTAAGTTGCAACTCTTGGCTGCTGTTCTTCAAGGGATCTTGGTGTGTTTTCTATCCATTTTTTAAAATCCCAAGATATATTGCTGAGAAACTTGAAAGAATCCAAAGGAAATTTCTTTGGTTTGGTACAAAGGAAAAAGAAGTTGGATTTTCTAATTTGGGATACAATCTACCTTCAAAAATCTAGTGGTGGACTTGATATAAGTAAATTCCAAACCACTAATAAATCTCTTCTAGAAAAGGTTGGCTAGGACCTATTGAGAAATAGGAAGAATTAGTGCACTATACTAAATGCTAAGTACCTCAATAACACCCCCTGATCAGGTTCCTTTTGGATGGACACCCTGTGGGTCCTTAATTTGGAACAATATCTATAGGGTCAAATTGCTACTATAGTCTAGGCTAAGATGGAAGCTTGGAAATGGTTGCAAAATTAAGTTTTGGGAGGATCCCTAACTACTTGAAGTACCCCTTAATCAATCTAATTTCAAGACTCTGATGGCCCCTAATTCTTCTCATTTTGGTAATAACATGGTGGACTATATGAATAGTCAACAAAGCTCTCAAAAGTGGAAGGTTTTGGAGATTAGATGCCATCACTCTTCAGAGTTGGGTCACCAAGCAAGATTACTTCAAGACGTTCAGTCTCTAACTAGAATACCCATTTCTGCCTAGGATGATGAATTTTTCTAGACCAAGGAGAGAAAAGGTAATATCTCAATCAAGTTAGCTTACAAACTATTGTCTTTGATGGGAACCCAAGGAAGTCTTCAGAAACACATTTGGAATAGGCACCTTACCCAAAAAATCAACTTCTTTTGGTGGACTGTGGGTCATAGTAGGATTCTCACCAATGATAACTTAAGGAAAAGAGGATTTTGAATCCCTAACAGATGCATTCTCTACAAGAATGATGAGGATATAACCCCTCATTACTCCATTTCCCCTTTTCTAGTGAGGTTTGGGATTCAACACTTCAAAAACTTGGGGTGTATTGGACAATGAATGGAGATCTCAAAAGCTTTGTGGAAAACTAGCGTTGCCCATATTATCACACTTTACCCAAAGAGATTTGGCAATAGGTTCCTTCCTTTATTTTTTTGGTGCTTATGGAAGGAAAGGAACAATAGAAATTTTTGAAATGTGATAAAGAGCCCCATGGAGGTCTTTAATATTTGCTTCAAAATGCACACTAAAAAATATCCCTTTATTCTTGGAAACCCCCAAGAAAGCCCCCTATGCTTTTGAAGTCACTATGGAAAAATCTTGGAATAGATCCTTGGACCTCAATTCATTTGATAACTCAACAAATTTACTAGGTTGAATACTAAGTGGATGCCTCCCTCGCATGGTAGGAATAAACTCAATTTTGATGGTGTTGCTAAGGAAAATCTTGGCCCTGCTAGTATTGGTGGCATCATCAAAGATCCGAATGGAAGAATAGTTATTGGTTATGCTAGTGGAATAGGGATTAAATATTCTATGATAACATAGGCATAGGTTTTTATTAGTGGGGTCAAATTTGCTACCTCGATTGGGTTAAAGTTTCTGCATATTGAGGGGGATTTCAAATCTTTGATTGATGCCATCAATAATAAAAGACTTCAAGGTTGGAATGTTAGGGATATTATGGTTGATATTTAGTTCATTCTCACCAAATTTAAAAGAAATAAACTTACTCATATTTTTAGAGAAGGCAATAGAGTTGTTGACTCTTTGGCCAATATTGGTTCTTCATGGAACTCTTCAAGATGTTGGAGGAATCTGGAGGCCCTTCCCACGAATGTGTGATGATTGATCCTTGATGATAAATTTTTTTTACCACTAATGATGAGTGTTGACGCACCTTGCTATGATTGGTTTCTTCCTGTGAACCAAGATTCCAAACCTGCATAAACACAAGAAACAAACACCATATTAGATCAAATGCAAGTTAGTATCATGATTCCCCAAGAAATCCATTTGAATTGCAAATAAAAGTAAATGAAATGAAGAACATAAACAAGCATAAACCAAAGATGTTAAATCCGATCTAAATACAAAGCAAACTCTTAATCTCTTGGGGGAGTTGGTGCCAATTTGATGTGGAAATTGGCCCTTTCCCAACTCCTATGCAAGCTTTTGATGGTTTAATGATGATGTGATCCACTTTGTTGATGATTGAAGTATGCTCCAATATGAAAATCTGCATAACCTAGCTAAGATTGGATAAAGATGGATGATAATTGCTATGGATTTGAGTATAATAACTTTTCTCAAATTGTGGATGCTAAAATGAGGAAAGAGACCTCTTATTTATAGAATGATAGGATGGAGAAATGCCCAAAAATGGAGCAATGTGGGACTAACATTCAACCAATGGCAAGGTGACACTTGTCCAAATGTGAATGGATGGAGGATGTGCACATTTTGATGAATGTTCCCATAAATGCAATTATGTGATATTTGAAAATTGTTGAAATGACATGTAAGAGGGAAATGAAATGTCTTAAATGCCACTTGGCTCAAGGAAAAAGGACTTATTAGGTGAAGTAAATGCCTTGTTGGAAGGACAAAGTCCACTTGGATTTTGAATTCAAATTTGAGAGAATATTCCTCCATTATGCCATGTTGAGAGAAAATAGAGATTTAATAAATGAATTAAATCTATTTTCACGTGCAAGTGGCAAAAGCTAGGGGATGGGACATGAATGAGGATTTAATCAAAGGTTAATTAATTTAATGAAGGATTAGATGATGTGACAAATTTGACTTAGATTTATAGGTTAATTTAAATCAAATATGAGAAGAAAGTGATTTTAGACTTAGTTAAATAAATATTTTGATTTATTTAACAAAAGAGGATGATTGGTTAGCTTAAATTAAACAAGGTTTAATTTATTTAATTTAATAGTTAGACTTTAGAGATTTGATCAAATAAAGTGAATTATTTAATCAAATATGGACATAGGGTTAATTAGATAAGATGGGTTGATTTAATTAACGAGAGAGAAAGAATTAATTAGATAAAATGATTTATTTAATTAAGAGAGGCAAATTGATGAATTTAATCAAATAAGGGTATTTAATTAAATGGTTAGACTGAGGGATAATTTTGGATGAAATGGTATTAATAATCAGAATCAAGTATGTCGGTATATTTTCCATGTCTACATTTTGCCCCTCTTTGAAGCAAAGTACTTGTTGCGTTGATTCGAAGAATAAACTCTCTATCAAAAGCCAAAATTTTTTCAATTTCAAAATTTTCCCCAATGCTTCCCTAGTGACAGAAATATGCTGATATACTACCCCCTTGAGAGATCAGATGAAAATTATGAGTTTTGGGTGATCTCGTGAAAAAAGAGGACAAGGTGCCCGATAGATCCAAAAAGGCTCTGGGAAGTAAAAAATACAAAAATGATATAAACGGTATGAAATGACCCTCAGACGGGAGAAAACAGGTTCGGGGGACCTAGACCCCTCCTGTACGGTCAAACAGGGTTAAAAAACCCTAATTTTTAGGCTTAATAGGCCTCAGGGGACCACTTTCAATTCATTTTCACATTCAACCTTTAGTGATTCTGCGATTTTTGAGCTCTGACACCTTGACGAGATGGTGCAACAACAACTCCCGATGCATGTTTCTAATTGAGTTCGGACGTACTAGAGACTTCCCAACACTGGACCACTGGTGAGTCAACTTGACCCGAGCTTTGAATTCATTTTTCACGATCATAATGCATTTAAAACTAGGTCTCTAGGCACAGTGCTATATTGCATCGCTCAAAATTTTAAACTTTTCCGCTCGGTGTTCAAACTACACCGCCATCCCAAGATGGACCGCTGCGGTGCTGTTTGGAGTTTGGGGTCAAACTTCAAACTCTGATTTCCTTGTGAAGTGCACTGTCATGGTGCAGTTTAAAGTTAGGGTTTCTGGTTAAAGTTCCACACTTTTCCAAAGTGCACCACCGTGGTGCTATTTGGAGGTTTGAAGATTCGAGCGTCGCAATATGCAAATTTCAAATTGCACCGCCTTCACAGGTTGTGACACTGGGGTGATTTTCTAAACACTGAGATTAACTTAGGCAAATATTTTTTGATGAATTTTAACACGGTGACCTTTCCTAATGTAGGAGGAGGCGAGAGACATCTATTTGCATGAGCACAGGTCTCGAGAGATTTTTGGATATTTGCTTTGACCGAGAGGGAGCAAGGGCACCTAGGAGAGATGGGGCTCTGGTACATTGCCTGCGCATCGCCCGTGCGGACACACCTGGGCATGATGACTGCCCTTGCAGAGAGGTGGCATAGTGAGACATCTTCCTTCCATTTTCTGACCGGTGAGGCCACAGTCACGTTAGAGGATGTGTGGCAGATTTTGAGATTACCCATCCATGGCGAGCAGGTGATCTATGACATGGCTGCTGAGACAAACACCTGCTATGCTATCCTGGAGAATGATTAGATTATATTTTGTGAGGGGCAGATTGAGCTAGAGCACCATAGGGCTTTGGCCTCACCCTATCGCTTGGTGATTGCTGCTATTATATTAGGCCTTTTTTCCCCTGATTGGCAAGGGCGATTCTTTAGTCTCGGATGGGGGATTTCCTGGGAGTGGATGATTCGACGGCGACCGACACTTTTTGCATGGGGCCCAGTTTTGCTAGCCTCCCTTTACAAGGATTTACATGAGTTTGCATACCTAGATGAAAAAGAACTTAGGGTAGGAGTTACACTTTTACACATCTGGGCATGGGAGCACATCGATGTGTTATGACTGAGAGTTGTTCCAGTTTCGATGGAGCCAGATGATCTAGTAGTTTGGCGCTACAGGGGAAGCCTTTCTTTTACTCACACTAGAGAGCACAAGATTCCTCATTGGAGGAGGGTCCTTGATGACATGTGCATGTTCACATGGTGGCCTTACCTTGGACAACCAGCTTGGTTTGATGATGCAAAACAATTATTTTTTGCTCGCCAGGATCATCTGATGCAAGGGCGAGAGTATACCATGATAGAGATATACTTGCCGGGTAGAGTCCTACGTCAGTTCAAAGAGCCTCAGGATAGGCCAAATGATAGATACGTGGCCATCTTTGTGAAGAAAATGAGTGAGAGCTCCTGGGGGTTATACATAGCTGCCCATGAGGCAGTTCAAAGTTTCATACAGCTGGTGGCTCAGCCATGGCCATATGACCAGGGAGAGGCAGATCCAAGAGTGACACAAGCATATAGAGATTGATTTCAGCCACCCCTACGACATGCATAATAAAATACTTCAAGGTTGGAATGTTAGGGATATTATGGTTGATATTTAGTTCATTCTCACCAAATTTAAAAGAAAGAAGCTTACTCATATTTTCAGAGAAGGCAATAGAGTTTTTGACTCTTTGGCCAATATTGGTTCTTCATGAAACTCTTCAAGATGTTGGAGGAATCTGGAGGCCCTTCCCATGAATGTGTGAGGATTGATCCTTGATGATAAATTTTTTTTACCACTAATGATGAGTGTTGACATGCCTTGCTATGACTGGTTTCTTCCTGTGAACCAAGATTCCAAACCTGCATAAACACAGGAAACAAACACCATATTAGATCAAATGCAAGCTAGTATCATGATTCCCCAAGAAATCCATTTGAATTGCAAAGAAAAGGAAAGGAAATGACGAACATAAACAAGCATAAACCAAAGATGTTAAATCCTATCTAAATTTAAAGAAAACTCTTAATCTCTTGGGGGAGTTGGTGCTAATTTGATGTGGAAATTGGCCCTTTCCCAACTCCTATGTAAGATTTTTATGGTTTGATAATGATGTGATCCACTTTGTTGATGATTGAAGTATGCTCCAAGATGAAAATATGCATAACCTAGCTAAGATTAGATAAAGATGGATGAGAATTGCTATGAATTTGAGTATAATAACTTTGCTCAAATTGTGGATGCTAAAATGAGGAAAGAGACCTCTTATTTATAGAATGATAGGATGGAGAAATGCCCAAAAATGGAGCAATGTGGGACTAACATTCAACCAATGGCAAGGTGCCACTTTTCCAAATGTGAATGGATGGAGGATGTGCACATTTTGATGAATGTGCCCATAAATGCAATTAGGTGATATTTGAAAATTGTTGAAATGATATGTAAGAGGGAAATGAAATGTCTTAAATACCACTTGGCTCAAGGAAAAAGGAATTATTAGGTGAAGTAAATGCCTTTTTGGAAGGAAAAAGTTCACTTGGATTTTGAATTCAAATTTGAGAGAATATTCCTCCATTTATGCCATGTTGAGAGAAAATAGAGATTTAATAAATGAATTAAATCTATTTTCATGTGCAAGTGGCAAAAGCTAGAGGATGGTACATGAATGAGGATTTAATCAAAGGTTAATTAATTTAATGAAGGATTAGATGATGTGACAAATTTGACTTAGATTTATAGGTTAATTTAAATCAAATATGAGAAGAAAGTGATTTTAGACTTAGTTAAATAAATATTTTGATTTATTTAACAAAAGAGGATGATTGGTTAGCTTAAATTAAACAAGGTTTAATTTATTTAATTTAATAGTTAGACTTTAGAGATTTGATCAAATAAAGTGAATTATTTAATCAAATATAGACATAGGGTTAATTAGATAAGATGGGTTGATTTAATTAACATGAGAGAAAGACTTAATTAGATAAAATGATTTATTTAATTAAGAGAAGAAAATTGATTAATTTAATCAAATAATGGTATTTAATTAAATGGTTAGACTGAGGGATGATTTTGGATGAAATGGTGTTAATAATCGGAATCAAGTATGTCAGTATATTTTCCATGTCTACACTTCCAATTGCTAATAACCTAGGTAAGTTATGGTGGAATAATAATGATGAGATAGACATGAAAATTTGGATGACTGGGATGAGATCTGAGTTGTAGCTTTTTCCTAGTTGGGATTACACTTGGATCAATATGGTTATAAGTCATGTGTACAAGGCTTATCATGTTATTAATAATCTTTTAAATAGTTCAAATGGGCGGGTGGATGATGTGATTGCTTACCCTTCCAAACTAATGTTTAATTATGACCTTATAATAATGAACTTTGGGTTAATGATGTCTAATTTATAGCCTCAATGTACTCTACAAATCTCTGGACTTGCTCTGCCAGCCTGGGATTCTTGGAAAATACTACTTGTACATGTGAAGATCCAATCTTCTTAATTGGGAAGGGTACAAAGATCAATTGGGACTGTTTATCTTGGGAAAAGCTTTCCTTATAACTTCCCATTTTATAGTTTGATAAAAAAATCTAATTTTATTGCTCTTGCTTGCATTCATTCTTCTTTGGTTTTGAAGATGGGTGGTGATAGAGTTAGGATTGAGCCAAAATCTTGTGAGGAGTTTCATTGTAATTCTCTTTGTGGCACATCTGTGTTGAAGGGGGCTTGGCCCCTCTAATGGAATTCCTAAAATGTTATGATGAAAAACTCTCTACTAAGTTAATGAACAATTGGTGTGATCGAAGGGTGATCGTTGGTGGTATTTTGTTTTATGTGAGTGAAGAAGTAATAGCAAAAGATATTGGGTTTTCTTGCATTGAGAAAAAACTTAAAAAATACATGAAGGTGCAAGATGTGGACAATATACAATAGTTCTTCAAGGAGAACGAGCACCCTTCAAAACTTCATGCTAGCTATGATAGGAGTAAGCTCCTCACACCTTAGGACCAGGTTTTCCTTGTCCTAATGAAATACATTACTTTAGAAGGTAATTTAAAATACTATTATTTTTACCATATGCCTCTCCTTAATCATTTTCATCATCAAATCCTCATTACCTTTCCCTTTTTTTTGTTATCGTCTCTTGAAAGAATTGTTAAAGAGACCTTGGATCTTGCTACCAAAAATCCAGAAAACCCCCCTCCCCCTTCACTAGGGGCTCATTCTCTGCATGTATCAATTTTATTTAGCTTTATGTCCCCTAAAACCTATCTTTGCAACTAGGTTGAGGCGCCTGAACCCTCTAAATTTACTCCCCTGAAATCCTCCCTTGCTGCTATTGCTGGTTCAAAGAGGAAACTGTCCCCCTCCTAACCAACCCCTTACAGACACTAAACCCAAACAACCTTCCAAAAAGAAAAAGGGGAACCTTGGGCAAGCTTAGACTAATGTTGTTGTTGGGTTGTGCAACTTAAATAACACTCCTATAAAGAAAGGGGGAAAACTAGTAAGGATAAATCTAAGAAAAAGGGCATTACTTTCTATGTGAAAGAACCCACCATGAAAAATGAGGAGGGTGAACATGACACGAAAGGTTCCAAGGAGGTGAAAATTTTTATGGACACGGGTAGGGATACTAGTGTGGAACATACCAATGCCAAACATTCTAATTGACTGGAAAAACAAAAACTGGTGTCCACATTGATGAAATTTCTAGCAGTTTTGAACATGACATTGAGCATGCGAACAACATGCATGACATTGTGGAGGAAAATACAGTAGAAACTAAGGAGTATACCAAGGTTTCAAGTCAATTTTCAAAACTTAACAAGATGATCCAGGAGGGGTCCACTTTGGTCTCCTCCAATCATCATGTTTTGGAAGAGGAGACCAAGCTATCAGATGCTACAAAGGATGAAGACTACAAAGGACTATATGCTTGAATTTGTACCTTGGAGAGGAAACTCAACATGCTAATCTACTTCACCATAAAAATTATCCACCACTCGAGGATCACTCTCTGTACTGTGTTGAAGGAGGAAGTAAAGAAGAATGCGACTGGGGTTGAACCTAGTACTAGTCAGGCTAGTGGTGATGTTTATAAATTCCTCATGGAGGAATGGAGAACTTAGCTAGGTGATGGTGTGGCTCTTGTCTGCTCTCTAGGTTCTTTTTTCTTTGTTGTGTCTGTGTTCTGTCAGTCTACTATTAACAGGTTTTATTTTGTAACTATAAATTGATGTACTTTGACCCATAGGGCTTTTTTGTGTTAAGGGTACCACACCTTGTAAAAGCAACTTATTTTATCAAAAATAAAGTTTTTTTCTTGTATCACTAAAGCAACTATGATTTTAGAGATACATACTGACATTTTAATTGGATGGATGTACAATTTATTATAAAATATCTCTATTATGTTTTTTTTTATAGATTATTTCTCTAAAAAGCCTTAGGTTTATTGCTTGAAGCATAAATATAAAGTCTAATAATTTTTAAAAATTTAAGGTACTTGTTGAAAATCAAAAGGATAGGAAGATAAAAATTGTGAGAGTTGATAATGGGAGGATTTATTTCTAAGGTATTTGAGGAATTTTAAAAATAGAGTGGTATAGCTAAATAAAAGATAACTCATATACATCAAGACAAAATAGATTGCTAACAAAAAAAGGCATTGATAGAAATAGCTAGCAGTATGCTTCACAGTGCTAACTTAGAACAAAAAATTAGGCTGAGGCTATTAGTACTAATTTTTATTTAATGAACAAGTCTCCTACGTTTGCTCTTGTTAAAAATACCCCACATAAATTTTAAATAGTAAAAACCATTCCCTTGCACATATCAAATATTTTGGCTATGAGGCTTTTATTCATGTGCTTATGGAAAAATCATCTAAGTTAGATTTCAAAGTAAAAAAAAAAAATTCATTGGTTATGGTAAAAGTGTTAAAGGTTGTAAGCTTTGGAATTGATTAACACATAAAATATTGTATTCGTTAAATATTACTTTTAAGGAAGTGTTTTTTCTAATATAAGAAAAATTAAAGGAAATATAATTTAACACTAAGGTGTATTTTGAATCTAAATAGGAAAAAAAAGTATCTAACCATCAATGGGATGAAGAACAGTAACAAAATTTAGATTCAAAAGTGCATGAGAAGAAAATGAATTTTGAATTCTACTCTTTAGAAAATTTGCTAGATAATGAAGACTAGTTTAAAGGTATATCAATCTTTTGGTGTATATTTTATTTGTTGTGTACTAATGATGAACCCATTTCAACGAAGAATCTTTCACAAAAATAACATACGTCTTGAAAAGAGGTAATGAATGAGGAAATGGTGGCCTTGTAAAAATTTAATATTTGGTATTTGGTTGATCTACCTAAAGGAAGAAGACCCATTAATTACAAGTTAGTGCTCAAGAAGAAAGACAACATGAAAAGTAAGACAATTATGAAGAAATATTAGTTGTAAAGGGGTATTCTCAAATTGATGGAATAGAATTTGGTGAAATATTTTCTCCTATTGCTAAAATTCATTCAATTAGATTCTCACATTCTATTATTGTTTCTTTGGAATTAGAGGTAGAAAAAATGATTGTCAAAATAACATTTATACTCAAGGATCTAGAGGAAGATATTTATATGTATCTCCATAAGAAATTTATTGTAAAGGGAAGTGAAAATTTGGTTTATAAGTATGGTCTAAAATAATCTCCTAGTATGTGGCACCAAAAAATTGAATCCAAAGTGATGAAACTTGGGTTTGTTCCTAGGAAAGTTGATAATTGTGTTTACTATAAGCATTTTTATAATCACTTTGTTATCATTTTTTTATATGTTGATGATATGTTAATGTGACTAAAATATTAGTATGAGTCAATTACGCTTGAACCTTGAAGAATCAAAGAATAGTTAAGCCACTAACATCAATCTCAACAGGATCAATCAAATGCAAATTATACCAAGCATCCATTAAAACTAAGCACACTAAACTAGGAAAGCTTAAAAAATTCCTACTCTAATCCATTGAAACCTATCCTATTGTGGGAGTGGTGTTGCGTTGATGTGGAACGATGACCCTTTCCCAATTCTGTGGATAAATGAGCTTGTTTCAACTAGTTTTATGGAAGAAAACTGGTGAAACCATTGTGAGATGTGTATGAAAACATGATTTTAATCTAAATGAGCATGATGCAAACTAATTTAACATGATTTTATGCTAAAATGATCTAGATATGCAAATAAAAAGCTAATCTAAATGGATTCTAAACTAAAATATTCAAACCCTAATTAATAAATAAGCTAAATGTATGCATCTAAGTTACTATGGAAGCCATTAATGGAAGCTAAGCTATTATGTAAGCAATTAAACTAAAAGGATGCTAAATATGTGCTAAATATGAGTGTGATTGTGAGTGATTTTATTAGAATAAGTTTGATGTTAAAAGATGGATCCATTTGTCTCCAAATAGTG
This sequence comes from Sequoia sempervirens, assembly GCA_007258455.2. Lineage (NCBI taxonomy): Eukaryota > Viridiplantae > Streptophyta > Pinopsida > Cupressales > Cupressaceae > Sequoia > Sequoia sempervirens. The sequence continues at coordinate 413,052,021 of VDFB02281492.1, forward strand.
ACCTGAGATCAAAAAAGCTAATCAATGGTCAAGGATGCAAGAAGTTGGAGGCATGGATCATGGATTCTCATCAACATATGAGAATGAAAGATGAGATTTTAATCAAGGGTTAACATTCCTTCAAACAAACACACTTTTGACCTATACAAGAGGTCACAAATTAACTTGCATAAGAGGTCACAAGTTAACTTGCACATGAAGTCTAGTAAGAATATTCCCTTTTTCAAATGAGTGAGGAGAGAGAATATTCTTTAGAATATTCTCATTGGTGAAGGAAAATGGATATTTAGTTAATTAAAACTAAACTAAATTATGCAAAAGGGGGAGGAATATTCCTTGGGAATATTCCCTTTGGAGGAATGTGCAAAGGAGGAATATCCCCTTGCAAGTGGGGTGATTAGATTAATTAATAATTGATAATTAAACAATGTTAATTATGCAATTATGGGATTAGAAGAATTAGATGATATTCATTAAATAAGTGATTTAATGAATGGCGAAAAGGTGATGACATGTAATTAAATAATTTAGGGTTATTTAATTAAATAAGAAGATTTAGGGATTTAAATTAAATAGTTTGATTTATTAAATTTAATGAAACATAATGTTAGCATGAAAAGGGGTGAATTAACCCAATTAAATTAATTACATTTATAGATGAAAATGGTATAATTAATTAAATAGCTAGGCTAATTTAATTAATTAAGTGAAAAGAGGATGGGTTTTAGGAGGAGATGATGTTAGTATAGTTGATTCAAGTGCATAATATCATTCAGGACATTTTTTTAGTGTCTCCATTTTCCCCCTCTTTGAAACAAGGTACCTACTACTTCGATTCAAAGACTGACTCTCTTTGGATTAAAAAATAGTTGCTTAAATAATTTTTTTTTCCTATTTTTTAGATGTCCTAGCGAAAGGATTAAGCTAGTTCCCTACCCCCTTGAGAAATCAGGTGGAAATTTTGAATTTTGGGTTGATTTCTCGACAAAGGTAAAATACTATCCCAGGGGTTCAAAAAGGTTGGGATGCAAGAAACATGCCAAAAATGCAAAAAAATGATGCAAAATTAGCTTTATTTTGGTAAGATTAGTGAAAATGGTGAAAAACCCTGGCTTCATGGTTAAATGAGGGCAAAAAACCCTAATTTTGAGGCATAAATAGGTTAAGAAGGGTCCCTTTCAATTCAATTTTGCATTCACACCTTAGAGGATTCTTGCAAATTGAGCTCTGACCCTCCGGAAAAATGGTGCAATGAGTGCTCCCACGACACATTTTCGATCGGGTTCACGAATACCAGAGGCTTCCAAGCATAGGACCATTGGTATGTGATTCAAAACTTGATTTGAATTTTGACTTTTAGGTGCATTTAATGCATTTTGAAATTTGAACTTTGGCAGTGTTGCTATATAGTGATGCTATTTGTAGAATCGGTGACACTATTTTTATTTATAGCAACGCATATGTAAATATCGACACAGTTCATGATTTAAAATTAGGGTTTTAGATTTTAAATAGCGATGCATATGTAAATAATGACACATCTTTTTATTTGAAATTTAGGGTTATGGTTTTCCAAGGTCAAATAGTGATGCATATGTGTTTAGCGACGCAAATTGTGATTTGCAATTTAAATGCTTCGAGCATTGTAGTTTGGAATTTGAATTATAGTGGCGCTATCATGAACAATGATGCTATTGTCATTTTGGGGGATAAAAACTCCAAACTTAGCCAATTTTTTTGAATTTTGACATCGTGTACTTTGTGGGTGTAGGAGGTTATCTTTCCTTTGATGTCCCGCAAGCATCGATTGGAAATTTTATCAAGACTTGGTGATTTATCTAAGTTGCGATAAGAGCACCTGAGGGAGATTGGTTTGTGGCATGTTGATTATATGCCCATCGTCCAGACCCATTTAGCAATGATGAAAATTCTATGTGAGTGATGACATAGCAATACCTTGTCATTCTACTTACTACTGACGAGGCGACAGTGATGTTGGAGTATGTATGGTGGATTTTGCGGTTGCTGATACATGGTGAACACGTGATCTATGACGTTGATGTCAGCTATGATTCCTGCCATGAGGTGCTTGACTAGGAGGACATTGTCATAGTCAAATCCCAAATAGACCTCAAGATGTATAGAGGTCGTGTGTCGACCTTTAGATTGATGATTGCAATAGTGATCTTAGGTTTAGTCGCTCCAGATTGGTGGTGTAGGGGATTCAGTCCAGGATGGGGGCTGGCTTGACACACAATGCTCTTTCAGAGGAATCAATATGCATGGGGGCCAGTGATGCTAGCCTCCCTTTACCATGATATGCATGACTTTGTATATTGCGATGGCAGGGCTATTGGCATAGGGGCCGCTCTTCTCCATATTTGGGCATGGGAGCATATTGTTTTTCTTTGACTGATTGTTTAGATGGCAGATGTAGAGCCAGATGATCCTATTGTTTGGAGATATAGGGGTGCCATCACATTAAAACACACAGGGAAGCTCAGGATTCCTTACTGGCATCAAGTGATCGATGATATGACAATATTCCGATGGCGACCATGGCTTGAAATTCCAGCTTGGTATGATGATGTTCAACAATTGTTCTTTGCTCGATAGAATTGGTACATGTAAGGCCGAGAGCACACTATTATTGAGAGATACCTATCTGATAGGGTTTCCATATAGTTTGGTGAGAGGTAGGACATGCCTGACGATTAGTATACCACCATATTTTCTAGGTCAGCTCGAGAAATAGCATGGGGACCTCTAATCCCAATCCACGAGGTTATAGAGGGCTTTCGACAATTGGTTGCTAAGCCCTGGGCCTATGATCAGGGATAGGCGAATGCATAGACGATGACTGCTTATGATGCATGGTTCATACCCCCTCGTTGATTGATAGATATAATAGGTATACCCCCATGAGGGAGACTAAGAGGAAGGGGTGTAGGCAGGGGTAGAGGTCAGCTGGATGATGGGCAGGGTAGAGGATGGGGTAGAGGGAAGGATGGCTATGATGGCCAACATCAACAGGATGGATAGGTCCTAGGTGCACCACCAATGCATTAGTAGCCTCCATAGTAGCCATTGCTAGGGCCAAATCCTCATGATGCACAAATACAACAGTTGTAGCAACAATTGCAGGTGGTGACAGGTGAGAGGGATCAAGCTCGTCAGTAGATTTTGGTTATTACTGCTAAGAGAGATCAAGCTAGGCAACAAGTAGTGGCATTGATAGCTAAGAGGGACCAAGAGTGTCAGCTTAGGTAGACCGTCGAGATGCAGTTGGCACAAGAGTTTGGGTGACACCAGTAGCTAGAGACCATGACAATTGCATCCAAGGGGCAGGCAGTGTATGCCTGATTGTATAGAGAGCCTATGACTGAGGATGTCTATTATCACATGCATTACCATAGGGATGTCCTATAGGTGCTTAGATAGAAAAATTACTCATAGAGGAATGAGGCACATCCTAGGGCCGAGGATCAGTTAGAGAGACATCTTGGTGAGGGGAGCAGCCATCAGGGATAGCTTGCTTGTACATACACTTTTTTAATTGTTGCCCAATTCTTCATACAAATATACATTCATGGGCTCTTTTTGCTAGCCTCATGGATATTGTACTATTGATTGATATACATACATTGATTCAGATATTGTATTATGAAAATCACCATTTTTTGATATACATATGATTATACAGATTCAATATGATGTGATGTGTTCCTTTATTTCATGCTTTATGAATGTATGGATGCACTTTGATGTGATGTGATTTGATGTAACATGTTTATATATTATCATGTATGGATGCAATTATTTTATGTGTATTTTCTTATGCAATTTTATGGGACGATGATGTATGCATATGGATAATGCAAATGTTCATGCTTATGATATGACAATGTGATGTATGTTTATGATATGTATGCAACAATTTAAGATGCTTAGAATAACAAATCTATATTATTCATTGCAACTTAAATGATAACGATGATGCATGATGTATGTTTTATGATATGCTATGATTATGTGAGATGTATGCATGTTGATGATTTGTGGATGCAGAATGGGTGCATTGATGATGTTTTTGTTGACTGCCATGTTAACGGGTTAGCGTAGAGAGAAGATAGAAGAAATAAGATGATTGACCATTGATTTTGATGATTACTTCAAAAGATCCAATAAGTCTATGATCCATTGAGACTTTATTAGACATGGTGATGATAAATGCATGATGATGATGATTTTCTCATATCTTGGGATTGGGATTTTTTTGTCGTTCCTTATTTTTTGATATAACACAGACATGATGCATCAAGGTATTCATAACTAGGATGACATTGTATCTAGTGTAATGGACTTTGACTCTACAAAAAAATAGGATAGTTCTTGTTCACACCATGACATACAGAAACATCATTGGAATGTAAGTTAGAGGCTTAGAATATATCAGACCAAAGCATACACAATAGTCAACAATGTACTCCAAACAACTTTTCTACACACAACTAAGCAAGTATGCGCCAATATTATTTTACAAGAATTCCCAAAAGCACAGGAAATGAAAGATAATGATTGATGCTCCATTCCTTTCTCTCTAAATATTTTGATAGACATCATTGAGAGGTCCTGGGAATGGTTCATTAAGATAAATCATAAGAAAATATCAAAGATAAACAGTCAGTGTTATCTATATCTCTTGCCAGTTTAACTTTAGCTAAGGTGATTTCTGATACTGATGCCCATTGCAAGAAGGATGCATCATAGGAAATATTGATCAGATGGTTTTGATTAGGATGATGATGTTTTTGATAAGCCGTTAATATAAACTTCATTGAATCACTTACCTATGATCTATACTTTAGATTTTGATACTTAGGTTCTCACTTTACGACATGCAATACTTGCTTTCTATTTGTTTTTCCAAAGGTTGAAGATGATGAATGAATTATTATGGGAAAAGTTTATTGTGGGTGAAAGCAGAATGTGATGGATGGTTTTTAGTTTTCTTCTAGAATATTTTGATGTTTTTCATATTTTGAAAATGTTTTGAGGTTGTTTTTGATGTTTTTGAAAGTTTATGTGAATGTTTTGGTTTTCGATTATTTGAGGATATTTATGGTTTTTTCTAAGATATTTGAGGTTGTTTAGGTCTTTTGAATGTTTTCTAATGTTTTTTGTGTTTTTCCATTTTCAAATGTTTAGGATTTTAAGTTTTACAAATGTTTTTGTGTTTTTTCATTTTCAAATATTTAGGATTTTGAGTTTAACAAATGTTTTTATGTTTTTTGAGTTTTCTGATATTTGAATGTTTAAGGATTTTCTAAGATATTTGGATATTTAGGATTTTTTGTAATTTTTCTAACCAAGAACCTAACCTAAAAGACCTATCCTAGGGGCCTCGAGGGCTGATCAAAGATTAGCCTTGCTTGTGTTACACACGCAAAGACCATGTAGTTCGATTGACTCGACTTACTAACAATGAGATATGAATAGTTGATGGAATGTCAATTTATTATGATGGAATCCTAAAGGATTGACCTAGGGTGTCTCAGGGGCACATCAATGATTGCCTTGCCTACATTGAAGCTCAAAGACTCATAGTTTGACAAGGTACCAAGCTAGGATTGATTGATCTGATTGATGGATTGATGATGATAACATTGTTGAGGATACACAACAATTCAAGGATAGTGTTAAGAAACATGAGGATTGGGAAGGATATCCTGAGATGATAATGGATTGATTGGATAAGATTGATCAAGATTTTAAAGCTTGGTTTGGAACAAAGTTCATTGGAATGAGTTGATGTGATGTTGAAGTGCAAGGTAGATTCAACTGATATGGATTGTTTGGATTGATGTTTGATAAAAGATAAAAATTGATAAGGAAGATCTTCTCATCAAAATGTGCCATGGGATAGTGATTTGGATTTTTTCTTACAAATGATTTGACCAATTTGAATTTTTGTTTTACAAATGTTTATAGCGCCACATAAGTTATAGGATATAGCTCAAGATTTATTCCCTAAGTAAGATGTCAGTATCTACTCCTAGTGTCTAGCAATGCAGGGAATGATATGGGTGGATTTATGGATAAATGAATGGATGGATGGATATGATTATCTTGTGATAAGATAACCTGTTTGGATAGAGTATGCCTCTTTGGAAAATGCCTCATGGCTTAGATAATGTTGGTTAGGGTAGGATCAATGATAGTGACCCATGTCAAGATGTTTACCCTAAGCAAGTGTGAAGTACATACCAAACCTTTTCCAAGATTTAGATAAGTCAGATGGGATGAAAAATGGATTAAATAATGAAGGGTTCCTAGATTTATTATGGATAAGATGGATGAAATGTGGGATTTATTATGGATGGGATGAGATGCTTCCACTTGAAATGGTGCACATAGATGCTCGATTCTACTCATGACACATGTTTTCTAGGTTTTCATCATGGTACTTGTCCAAAGCGCCACCAAAGTGGTTTTCACTAGAGGACAATTTTTCTCTTGACTATTTTCTTGATTGTTTTGATTTTTTGAAAGTTTATGCTCATGTCGAACTACCTGGTGGTGCTGATGTAGACGCTACTGGTGCTAATATGGATGTTTTTGTCATGATGTTCCATCGATATCCTACTTGGAGGAGTTATTTTGCTAAGATACACACACTTGAATGTAACCCTTGGATCTTTTCATCTTCTTTATTGATACCAGAGTTAACCTTACTTAGATGTGCACATCATGATAAAGTGAACTTAGAGTCCTTATGATAAAGAGTTCCTACCAACACATGGTCAATACGAGAGTTGGATATCATGGGTGTTGAAGTGGATGATGGAATGCGTTGAGGGATACGAGATGCAGATGGATTGGTCAACAATTTGGAATATTTGATTCTCCAAACTTGGGATGATGTGAAATGATGGGTGGATATGGAGATTCGATTGGCACCAACTTAGTCATATACTTCGTAGGTCGCTCTTTAAACTTTCTTTTTTATTGACGTACACTTTTGATGGATGAACTTCCCTTTTTTATTTTTTCCCGTAGTTTCTTTGATTAATGGAGTGTGATAGGGATGATTTTATTTATTTCTCTTTGGTATCCATTCAATTTTTTCTTGTCCATTTTTCTTTTCTGATTCTTTTGCTTAAATAATTTTCTCTTTTATTTGATATAGACCTCTTTCTTGTGTTTGGTCCCAATTAGGGGGTGGAATAATTCGTGGATGATGATTCATGATATGAATGGTTGGAGTGTTGGTAGTTATTTCAGCATAAGGAATCTTTGTGCTCCCCATGTTGGTGTTTGCACTAAATAAAGTTTCCCCCAATATTAAGGGATTATTACTAACATGATTTGATTCTACTGTTGACAAACCATTTCCTTGTCATTAAAGATTGTTTAGGTTTGCTGATTTTTGATAATGCTTGATATCCTCGTACTTACTTTCTTCAATCTGTATGGAGGATGTTTCTAATTTTTATGTTTCTTAAAAAGGTGTTGATGCTCTACAAACCATATAGGAGTCTTCCTCATGATCCATTTATGCTTTCTCTTTAAAGGATTCTTTTGATTTACCATCTATGTAGATGTCTTCTTCATGATCAATTTTTGATATATCTATGGATTTTTCTATGCCTTTATCATGTGTAAAAAATTAAGATTAGGAGACTCTTGTTCCTTGGTAATGATATCAAGATTATGAGACTCTTTTTTTGGATGAGGATCATCTACATGTCCATTAGGAGTTAGCATCTCATGGGTAGATGGAGGAGTATGTGATATATGGATATGATCATTATTTGTGACATCTTGTATGGATTCAAAAATATCCTTAGACCATGGTAGTATCTTGGAGATATGGATCCTTGATCTTGAATTAGTGTGTTGTTATCTTCAATATGCTTTGGTTCATGTTCTTGACATGGACCAATTTCAAAAGATGGATTGTTTGCAAAGGGTTCTTGAATGTCTTCATTATGCATGGGTATTGGCTCAATATTTTCTTGATCTTTGAGTGGATTTTTATCAAGTGTTGAGTTGAGGATTCCCTCAATATCTACAACCATGAGGTCAAAGGATGTCAATATATCTTGGAAAGGACCTTTTATAGACTTTGGTATGTTGATCATTCTTTGGAATAAATTCTTGAGATATGTCCTCTTACTCATTAGGTGATGTAGAGACATTGTTAACATGATCATTGGTAGATGAATCTTGAATTTTTTCCTCAAATATGGTGGTGGGGATATTGTCAATGTTTTCAATCATAGGATCAAATGATGTTAATGATTCTTGAAATGGATTTTTGTTGGATATTGTTGATGGGTCTTGATCATGATAAAAAGTGACTCTTGATGTATGTTGATTTGATTGTTGGATGTGGTAGAAACATCTTCAAGGCGCCCATTGATGGATATATATTGATCATTGTTTTCAACAATTGTGGTGGAGATATTGTTACTACTATCATTAATGGTTGAATCTTGATCATTGTCTTCAAAATTTATTTTTTCTTAATCAAGAAGGTCTTGGATGAGATCTTTGAGTTTGATACAATCGAACATGTCATGAAATTTTGTGCTATGGTATTCACATTAAGGATTATCATCATCCCTTGGGAACTTGATTCTAGGTTCACCCCAATTTAATGATTGTTGAAGTTTGATAAGTTTAGCATGGACTAACGTGTTTAATGTTGATTCAATTGGCTCCCTAAAGGAGTGTATTCATGTTTGGTGATGGTGTTGTTATATTGTGAAGCTTGTGATTTTTGAGATTGATCTAGTTGTGATTGATCTTGGAGATGTGGTGCTTGATCTTGTTGTTGAGGTTGTTGATTTTGATATCCAACTTCTTGATATTGAAGATTTTTTTCTTGATGTGGTTGCAAACACAAATCAATGTTTTGATGACATGGTTTAACCAATGGGGAAGTGTGTTGATTTTTGGGTGGAGATGTCTCTTGGTGATATGAATCAATGAATTTTCTAAGTATAGAAATTTGATTTCGCATAATTTGATCTTGATTTTGAATTTGATACCCTTGGTGTAGTGGATGTTGTTGTTGGTCAAGCATATTTGGAATATACACTTGTGGTATTTGTATGGTATCATGCAAAAATTGATTTTGGAAAATGTTTTGATTCAAGATGATGTTTAGATTTTGCATTATAGGTTGGCATTGAACATTGTTGTTGTTGGGAAACACATTGCTTTGATTTAGGTAACCTTGATTTTGCATGGTGTTACCTTGATTTGGATCAATATATTGAGTTGTTAGTATATTGTTTGGATTCTGAACAACATTGGTGTGATTTGCAAACGTATCTATCCCATAGTTAACCAAGTGTGGATTTGATATGTTCATGTTTGGTAAGTTTGCATTTCGTATATTCACATTTGGCATGTATTGATTTGATGTGATAATGTTGTTTTGTTGAAGACTCATGTATTGATTGTTTGGTTGATAGATTTATAAGTTTTGAATTTGATTTAAATCTACCATAGAGAAAGGTGTTCCAAAATTTATATTGGGCATACTGACATTTGTTGTAGCATTGAGGTTTGTAGGATATAATGATCCCATGTTTGGTTTGTATAAATGTGAGTTTTGATAATCAACTAGAATTGTAAGGCTTTGATAATTGGGTTGATTTAGATCACTCATGATGTATGAATCAAGTTTATATTCCATGTTTTTCTTGTATTTTGACCTTGTTGCAAAAGTGAACCTTTAAGATGTTTTGGATGAATGGTGACAATGGGGGATGAAAAAGGTGAATGATAAGGGGGATGAACTTTCTAAACTTTTGGAAAACACTTTAAACTTAAAGGTTTGATGTTTTGATGCCATGGATAAAGGTGTCAATGAACTTGTAAATATTTAAGGTAGACTTTTTGACCTTTAAGAAAAACTAGTTCACAAATGACAACTAACTTAACCAAATGTGATGGAAAAGGATTCATTTAACAAATAACGTAGCTAAGTTAGGGTTTGGGTTGATTGATGTCTAAGTCCAAAGTGTTGGTGTGTTCAAAAGTTTGTAAAATTTGGTGAAGTGAAGGATGAAATATGATGAAGGATGGATAAAATGTTTGACCCAATGTTGACCTAGAATGAACTTTTGTTTTCCAAGACCAAGGTAGTGAGAAACATGCTATACCTCTAAAGTGGGTAAACCCTAAGGAATCGATGATTTTGGTAAAATAGAACTCAAATGTTTTTGGAAATAGGACCCAATGATTTTGGTAAAGTGAAACTCAATGATTTTAGACTCTATGTTTTTGCAATGTTTTCCTTGTATGATAGTGGGCATAAGGTTTGGTTGTTCAACTAGAGCAATCAGATGCCAAATGGTCATGTGGGGTTCAATTTGTCAATTTATCTTGCTTAAAGGAGTTTATTTTACCACAAACACCTGTATTGATTATGTTTTCCAAATTAAATGTCTATGTCAAAAACATCATAAATTTCACAAAAAATCATTTTGTGAAAAGGATGAAGTTAGGGGAATAGTTACCTAGGTTAACTTTGGGAAGTAAGGATTGAGATATAAACTAAAAAATTTAGAAGTATCTAAGAATAAATCCTTAGGACAAGCATTAATATCAATGTTTTGTCAAAGGGTATCCATACTTAGACCAAAGGGTTTGAAATTTTGGAAAGAATTTGTTGATGTTTGTTTTCAATGTTTTGGAACCAAGAAAAGTATTAAACTAACTCACAAGCATTTACCATCATAGGTTCAGAAGATGCTACTTGTTGAATCCCCACTTGGATTTCTCCAAACACTAAGACAATGCAAGAACCCAGAGATTTGGTGACATTGGCTCCCCTCCATGACACACACTTCTCGGGACCACCAAATCTCAAATCCTGAAGACCTCAAGATCCTAAGGATTTTTCTATTTCAATAATTAAATAGCAAAATGTGAGGCGGCTTCGAAACGACCCTTCTTGCACCAACAAGCATAAAGGTTTTTGGCTTCTAAACAATGGTTCTTAGTAAGGGCTTTGATTCAAGGTGGCCATAAACACGACAAGATTAGCTCAAGATTATTTCAATCAAGAGGCTTCCAAGTCATTTCCTAAGAAAGGATTTTGACATGTCACACAGACACTACAGGTGACACTTGTCGGTATGATACATCTGCACATGTTTCTTATGACTTTCGTCACAATTTTTTTTTTTATATAGTGATTTGAAAGAGCTTGGATTTAGCTTGTTACTGCTTGGGTCATTCCCTCCTTTTGAAGCAAGGAGACATGCCCTCTAAAGATCAACAAAAAAAAGGAAGTACATTTGTAGTTTGATCTCCCTAATCGCATGAATCAAGGAGAGAGCACACACAACACTTTTTCCCACTACAAAAAATCCTTGTGATTAGCTCCCTTTTTTGCTTCCACCCACTATTTTAATGTTAATTTCTCCAATTTTAAAAAAAAGTTGGCACTATTTATCGGGATGGCAATATTTTTGGAATTTTTTGCACCAATCAAAACAAGTAGGCACTAAATTAGGTGCAAATTAGCACCTAAATTAGCACCCAAATTAGCACCCAGATTAGCACCTAAATTAGTACCTAGATTAGCACCTAGATTAGTGCCTAAATTAGTGCCCATTTTAGCACCTAAATTAGCACCCAGATTAGCGCCTTATGTAATTCCTAATTTAGCGCCTACTTTAGAGCATATTTTAGTGCCTAATGTAGAGCAATTGAAGGCCAATGAATATTGGGGAAGGATTTTTTGTTCTAAGGAAGAATTTTTTGTTCTAGGTAAAATCAAAGGAAGGATGTTTTAGTGTAGGGTTTAAGGGTTTAGGGTATATATAGGTTTGAGGGTATATGGTTGAAGAATTAGGGTTGAGGTTGGGTAGAGGGTATAGGGGTTGAGGGTTTAGGGTTTAAGGGTTGAGGGTTGAGGGATTAAGGGTTGAGGGTTGAGAATTGAGGGTTGAGGGTTGAGGGTCCAATGTATAGGGTAGAGGGTATAGGGGTTGAGGATTGGGGTTAACTAGGGTTGAGGTTGAGGGTAGAATTAGAGGGTAGGGTTGAGGGTTGAGGGGTTGAGGGTTGAGGGTTGAGGGTTGAGGTTGAGGGTTTAAGGTTGAGGGTAGAGGGTAGGGTAATGGCTCAGGATTAGGGTTGAGGTCAATGTATAGGGTATATAAATTATAGGAGTTAGGGGATTAGGGCTTAGGGTTGAGGGTTGAGGGTTTTTAAGGGTTCAGGGGATATTTAAGGGTTGAGGTTAGGGATTTAAGGGTAGGGGTTTGCTTGGGTTTTAAGGGTTGAGGATTAGGGTTGAGGGGATTGGGATTGAGGTAGAGGTATTGGTTTAGTTGATAAGAGGTAGAGGTTTAGCAGGTTGAAAGTAGGGTTAGTTTGATTTTTAAGGGTTTAAGGGTTGAGAGTATATGGTTGGGGATTAGGGTAGAGAGGGAGGGATGGATGGAGGGATATGGAGGAGAAGTGAGAGATAGAAAGGCTAGGAGAAGAAGAGGAGGAATAGATCGAAGGATCAATGTAAAGGAAAGAGGTTGAAATTGAGGGTATAAAGGGTTTGAGAACCTATAAATTGATGGTTTAAAGGAAGTAGGGTTGAGGTGATATGTCAAAGGGATTAAAGGCTTTAATGAATTTAAAATGGGGATTAAAGATAAGTGAAAGAGATGCGGGATTAAAGTAAAGGTAAGTTCCTAAAACGGTTTAGGAGTTTAGGAGTAGAAGGTAGAGGTTTAGGAGTATAGCTAAGTTTAGGGATGATGGATGATGGATTGGGGAGTTCTAAGAAATAGAGGTATAACAAGGGGCTGATGGTTTTAAAAGTTAATTAAAGGTTGAGGTTGAGGATTAAAGGTTGAGAATATTTGAGGTTGAGGGTTTAATGTATCTAGGGTAGAGGTTTAAGGGTTGAGGGGTTGAGGGTTTAAGGTTGAGGTAGAGGGTTGAGGAGTATATAGTTTGAGGGATTAGGGTTGATGGTCCAATTTATAGGGTAGGAGGTATAAGTTAGGGGGTTGAGGGATTAGAAAGGGTTTTAACTGAAAGGTTAAAGGTTGAGGGTAGAGGGTAGGGTAGAGAGGGTTAGGGTTGGTAGAGGTAGGGTAGAGTGAGGGTTGAGGTTTAAGGGTTGAGGTTGAGGATTAGGGTAGAGTTTGCGCTGGGTTTTAAGGGTTTAAGGGTTGAGGGATTAGGGTGAGATTAGGTTTAGGGTAGAGGTATGGGGGTGAGGGTTTAAGGATGAATTACTAGGGTGAGGGTTGAGGGTTTAGGATTGGGTGTTTAAGGGTTTAAGGGTTGAGGGTATAGGGCTGAGGGATTAGGGTAGAGAGGGAGGGATGGATGGAGGGAGATATAGAGGGAGAAGTGAGATAGAGAGAAGGAGAGAAGAGGAGGGAGGGACAAAGATATATGAGGGTTGAGGATCCAATGTAAAAGGTCTGAAGCTTGTTGCTTCCTATATAAATAGGAAACCAAGGCCTAGTTTTAAATCATCATCATATATCATTTCCATCGCCACCGGTAGAAGTAAATAGGTTTCATATTCCACTCATCCATCTTCACATTTTGAAGACTTCTATTATTAATATATATCAATTGAAGCAATGTAATGGAGAACATCTTATGATTAGATATTCTCCATGATTGTGTTATCATTATGTATTTTTCTTATGTTTTCCAATACGTATTTCTTCTTATATTCAAATGAATATAAGTTATTGAGCCTCAATACTGTGCTTATGTGAATGGATATGTTGATATAGTAAAGCATTTACTATGGATGTTTTCAGTTACATGTTCAAAATTATGTTCAACATAATAATGAAAACTATTTAAAAATAATAAAGTTAACAAATTTTCTTATTTAAATAATTTTGAGCTACATGCATTAATATTTTATTAACTTTTGTGTCTTCACGAACATATTTTGATATAAAATTAATGGAAGAAGCATCCAAGTAATCCTAATTTTTTTTTCCAACAATTCATACCAAAGATTGAAAAATTTAAGGATATTGCAATTGGTAATTTGTATAAAAAAAATAATATTATTGAAGAATTTCAAAGTTTAGGCCATAAGAATCATCCTTTTTTAAACATGGATTGTGTTAGGGCTAAAAAATCTTGCCTTAGTATCCACCAATCTTCATTTTCATTCACATTGGACACCCACATGAAAAGATCAATTGCCTCTAATTTTATGATTGACTTGAAATGAAAAAGTTTGTGTGACAAGATGCATTTCACAACTTATACTACCACATCCATTAATGAGTCCAAAATTCCATGGCCGCCATACCCCTTTCTTGAAGTATTTACTTAAAACTATTGGCATGACAATACCACATTGGGGGGAATCTCATCATAGTCCTGGCGATGAACCGATGAAGGAAAATTATACAATATACATTATCAATGTGATAACTCTCTGTCAGGAAGACTCCTAATATGGCCCCCCCTGATAGACTGATGAAGCTAACGAAGATGGATTCATTAGAGTGATTAACACACATTGGTAGAGAATACATTATTGTTCCCCCAATAGCCCGAGCAAAACACATTGGTAACACCACAACATATCAAGGAGAAGTGACACTATATCCCATCGATGGACCGATGCATTACACAATAAAGATGTTTAATAACAAACATGCAATGGGAAGTGTATCAAGGGAATGGGGGGCTGTAGGGCTAACAAAAACTTGGTTCCCCTGATACAATGATAAAAAAATCAAGGGAAAAAGGTATTAGGAGAAATGATACCTATCGGTGGAATGTGAACGGTGGTTCCCTCAATAATCCGATAATGCATGAAGAGAAAATCCATACCATGAATAATCAAATATAAGCCAACGAAGGATATTGGAGAAACTAAAGTATATCGGGGAGACAACATCTGGTGCCTTGTTGATGCCCTAAAGGAAAGATAACAACATACGAGTTCATCGATGAGAAAAGTGGATATCAATAGAAGTAAAACCATAGTCCCTTTGATGCAACGATAATGATTATTTTCAACTGATGTGATAGCTCAAAGATATCGTTGAGATATTTAAATTAAATTTTCTCCCAATGAACCAAATAAGACGTTTATGAACTAGATTCGAACAAAGTAGGACATTTATGAACCAAAGCCAAACAAAGTATACCACAAATCAACCACATTTACATCATTAAGAATTAGAAAAGCTTGTGGAAGGAAAGAACAAAGTAAAGAAGCAAGTACAACACAAGTAAGTATACAAAACCTAGATGAGAAATTTCCTTCAAAGTAAAAGAATTACAAAATGAAGCTAGAGTTTTGGATAATGGAAGGAAGTTAAGGAAGACCAAAGACTAAAAAATAAAAAATAGAAGCTGAGACCAATGAGAAAACTAAAAGACTCTTGAACCAAGACTTGATTGACCAATTCCCTAGGTTGGGGCTGAGACCTAAGAGAAGTGCATAGTTGAACCCTTCCATGGAAAAATTGTGGGATAAACACAAAGGTTTAGGGGATGTATGGAAACCAAAGAGAGGATATAAGTTGTTCATGTATCATTATAGAAAACAATATAGGTTCCAACCTATTTGTAATCCATGGAGATTGAACCTAAGGAAAGTGGTTGTACCTAATGTGTTCATCAATGTAGATATAATTAAGGAACTAGCTACCAGATATGACCCTAAACAATGAAATAGCTAGTCGCATGATGGGTCTTCAATTATCATTATATCCAAAGACTTCATCTCCACTATTTTCCAATTAGACTGATCCATGAATTTTCCATTCATGGTGAAAGACCTTTTGAAAGAATATCATCACATGGACACTAGTTATAAGAGATGGAAACTACCACTACACAAGCCCCAGGAGGAAGGAAATTAGCTCAAAAGGTTTTCTAGCAACGAAAAACCCTCCCTTTCATGAAGATTTATTTGAAGAATATTTTCAATATACATATCACATTGCTAGACAAGTATTGGGAGTGGAGGTTCCAACTCTCATTTCAATTGCTCTAATGGTCCTGAAAGTGGATGTACAAAGAAGAGACACCAAACAATTTGATTATGCTAGTTACCTAGCCAATGCTTTAAACTAAGGAATGGAGAGGATTAAAAACAACAATGATTGCATTAATTTTAAACATTACTCCTTGTTAATGCACTTTCTCTTATATGAAGGAAAAGCTAGATGGTTTTGGGGAGAAGAATTGAGGATAAGGGATGTAGATGAAGATGGAAATTACAAACCAGTTCAGATGTGGATGTCAATATGAGATAGTAGATATGGGAGATCCCATTATCTATACTTGAGGAGTATTTTGTGAAACCATTGCTAAAGTTGTTAGGGCATCCACGAGATTATAACTTGTCTCCTAATATACAAAGGTTTTTGAGACCAAAAGAGAAGGATCCCAAGAAAAAGGTGAACCATAATTGGGGAGATTGGTACACATTCTATGATTGCACTGTGATTAGAATATATGGGTTTGAAGGAGCCCCACACTTGCTACCAAGGACAATTCCAGATAGATTGGCTTATTTAGAGATTGTAAGATAGTTGGCCAGGTCAGATGCAATACATATTAAGGGGTATAGTAAGCAATCCATTATGCCTAGTACTTTATGTTTTGGAAGTTTTACAATCATTGCTAGTGAAGCATATGAGGAATTTGACTAAAAATTGGTACACTACAAATTCCATTGGGAAATGAAAGAAATAAATTTGACACAAAATTTTTTATCATTAAAGAAAAATTGTCACAAGGGATATCTGGATATGAGCATCTGTTCTCGGTTGATGATGTGATAAGGAATTGCGATGAGGCTTCAACAAAACAAATAATGACCATATATAACAATATTATGCTCATTGAGGTATGGAAGAAAGAAAACAACCCATCATACTCAAAAGCATTCAATGAGGTGCAAGACCCTTTGGAGAGAGTTGAGCAACTCATCACTCATGTGGATAAATTGATTAAGGATGTGCCCCCAATAGTCTTTGAAAAACCTGAGATGACTTACTCAAGAATGCAAGCTGAGGATTTGGATCCCCTTAGTTACATACCCTTACAACCCACTCCTGAGGTAAGTTTCTCTGTGGATACAACCATGAGTGAGGAAGGGGGTGAAGAGGAAAGTGATACAAAAGATAATGAAGTTGAGAAAATAAGTGCACCATGGTCACACAATATGAGCCACTCCAGGAACATAACATAGTAAAATTTGAAACATCAAATGAACTGTTTGATGATGTGAGAGTCAAGGTCAGACGAGAGTTTATCTCTATCAGTGCTTTTGTTAAAACTTCAGAGTTTAAGTCATTTTTTTATGAACCTAAAGGTAGAATGATGAGAAAGAGAATGAAATATATCACTCTTGAGCAAGAGGCAACAAACTTAGAGGAACTAAGAAATGAGGTAGATAATGAGTTAGAGTCTTGTTGATGGTTCAGATGAGCACAACAATAGTTAAATAGAATATCGCTATTCTTCTCTCCTGAAAGAGAAAGAATAACACATGGATATCTTAACTCCCAAGGTCTTTGTAATCGGTTCTCGACTGTGCTGATTTCACTCAATGGTTGATGTGAACTATAATGTTCAAGGGGATTGCTGGTGTTGAGCTTTTGGATTGTTATAAGATCAAACATAAATTTAAACCTACTTTAACTGGGGTTTTTAAAGAAACAGAAAAAGATAGATCAAAGCTTTGGGACCGAAAAGAATGATAATTCATCCAACTTAACCAGACTTGTTACCTTTCAAGGAACTGCTAACTAAACCTGGAGAACAAAATCAACTTGTGATTAACACACAAATTCATTCATTCGCAGTGCTAACTTCAACAAAATATTGTAACTTACCATTTAAAAAAAACATAAAATAAGATTTCATTCCTTGAAAGCTTCTCAAATTGAATGATTAATTGAAGATGAATACCATTCAGGAACACAACATGAAGTAGATTTAAATCTGGTTGCTTCTACTGTTAGTGAAACAGATAAGCAACATTTACAACTCTGGCACAATCACCAGTGTACAAAAAACCTATTTTTTTAGACTGTTTCCATCTATACTAAGAAAACTAGAAGGATACATTACTTCCTTCTATCGAACCTAACTCGTACTTTATTGCTACTCTTAGGTTTCTCTTTCTTCTTAGAAAATTACTACTGTTCAAAATCTATATCTCTATGTCTCTATGTCTCTGAAACTCTCTCCTTTTTTTAAAGAGGCCAAAAAAAATGCCATATATATAGAATGTACCAAAAAGAATGTGCTGGCCCTTGTTTTTAGGGTTTACAAAAATATCAGCCTTCAGAAAGGGTCGGCCCTCAGATCTTTTTTGAATGAAGTTAATGCATTCAATGTGTATCCCACTATCCATGTCGGTGAAGGATCATCCTCAGGAGAAGCCTTCAGATCTTTTACAACCACAACATTAACTTCTGGCCTCCATGTCCACCCTCGAACTTCCATCAGAGCCGCTTTGAATGCTCTAAAGCATTATCATTAATGTCGATCCCCCTTTGCTAGTAGTGATCCCAGCTGTCACTGTTACTCATAGTTTCTTCTTCCTTTCTGGCTGCTTCTCACTCCAGATCTTCTTGTAAGTTGACCATCTCTGGAGGTTGCATCAGAATTTTTGTTAGATCTCCATACCAGTGTTCATCGAGCTGCTCCATCAGCTCGTTCACAGAGTAGATCCATACTGGTTGCATTCTATTGATCTTTCTCACAGGGGTAGTCAATCAATCAAGGGGCCAATGGTTCACCTTTAGCTCCCCCTGATTGGGTGAACACATTACACGTAAGATTGATGGGCGGTCAAAGGCTGTTCACATAGAATCACATGTCGGTGAGACACTAATCGTGTCTCCTTGATGTGATTATACCTCACAGCAGCTATCGGCATAATATACGATAGTTGACAAGACTTCATAGTGAGCGGCCAGAGTCATATTGATATCCACAGTGGTCACCGAGACAATAGCTATCAGCTATACATTATAGCAAGTTCTCAAGGGTTATATCGCTGTGCGACTCTGTTAGCACAACATCCACATTCGGCAAGACACCACCGGGTCAGCGAGACTCATGGTGGGCTCCCTTAGTCACGCCGAAGGTTTTAAAACCACTAGCGAGACCATCGCTTGTCGGCAGGACATCATGTCGAGCTCCTCCATTACACTTATGCCACTTCACCTCTGTAAGAGTCCACCCTGTCGGTGAGACTTCATGCTGATGTTATCTCTCTCAGTGAGATCTTATGCCGATATCATCCCATGTCAGTGAGACTAACTTCCTTCGCTGAGACATTACACCGAAGTCATGCCCTTTCACCGAGCTCAAATTTCATTTCGGCAATACTCTGCTTGGTCGACGAGACCTTTCGCCGAGCTCAAAACACTACGCCGACAGGAGAATCCCTCGGCGTGACCTTTCTTCTTCGGCAAGACCTCATGGTGAACTCAAAATTTTTGCCAAGACTCCCCCAGCTGGGACCACCATTCCATATCGGCGAGACCCTACCAGGTTGGCAAGAGATTACATCAAAGCCACCTTGTTTCGGCGAGAGCTCATTTCAGTTTGGGGAGACTCCACTTGGTCACCGATACATTATGATGAACTCAAACCACTACGCTAACACCGTTTCATCTCAGCAAGAGTTTACCTTGTTGGTGAGACATCACCCTGAAGCCACCTCTGTCATCGAGAACTCACCTCTTCAGCCAAACCTTATGCCGAAGGCATAAAATTTCACTGAGACCTTTCGTCAATTGGCAGAACCTCTTGGGGAACACAAACCTTTCTTCGAGACCCTTGTGTGCACTCAGTTGGGGAGACCTCCCAAGCGGAGAGACATAAAACCTCATGGTGACTGAAATGTCTAGGCGATCGGTGGATCCCAAATGAATATAAAACACTGCTAGTCGGCAAGACACTTGAAAGGTCCCAACGAATTTCTTCTTGAGAAGTTTTATGTGAAATTGGATTGAGGCAGGCTTTCCAACTGAGTTCCTTGAGAGATATCTTGAGATGAATAATTGAATCCTGCAACACAAATGCCTCCATTAGTCCTTAAAGCATATAAAATATTTCATTTTTCATTATTTGACTTGATTTTAATTAAAATAAACCCCACTCCGGTTGAGGTAGAACCAAAAGATAGAACAAAAGACAAACTTAGGAGGAAAACAAAAGATCTCCTAAGACAAAACCAAGAACGAAAGGGGAAGAAAAGAAAAGAAAAGGGGGACCCATTTTGTTCTAGAATGAAATGGGGTGGTTATGCAAGGCATAAAAAGTCTATTAGCCCTAAAAGAGGAAGATAATTGCTTTAAGAGGCTGGGGTTTTACTCTTACCAAGATTGGACATTAGCTCTACCATAGTGTTTGATAGCTTCAGAAAAAGAGAAGATAAAGCAATGCACCTAACCGAAGAAGCTAGTGACAAAATGTATTTAGGGTTAGGGTACAATCCAAATGAGACAACCTTACTAATTTGGGAATTGAATCTGTAGCATAGGGAAAATTCATGGGATTAAGAAATTCAAAGCAGAAAACAAACTAAACCCAAAGCTAATAATAGATAATAATGGAAAACTACAAAACATGCATAAACGAATGATTTTACCAAACACGCTTGCACTTCCATGAATCACCTCCATTATCCTTCTTTAGTTTGTTATAGTATGAATCTTGTCCTAAGATTTTATTCAAGTATGCAAGTATTGGCCTCATGATAATGATAATAGCAAAACATCGAAGATTAAGAAAGTTGCTTCCAAAACTCATAAGATTTCAGGAGGAGTAATAATGATAGAGGTAAAGACAATTTATAGAAAATATGATTTTTGAATGATAGGCTCAAATTAAAGATAATTAATTGACAATTTAGATTAAAAGATGTGACATGCAATAGGGTTAGGGTTGAATTAGTGTGAGTGATAAAGCATGAATGGTGGGGATTAATTAAATAATAATTTAATCAATAGTGGAAAATGGTCAAGACACAAAAGAATAAAGATTGCATGTAAAGGATAAAGATTAACATGGATAAAACGATCTGTTAGAAGGTGAGAATGAATTAATTAAATAATTAAAGTTGTTTAATTAATAGAGGAACACATGCAAAAGATCAAATCTAATCTTGATAACTGACTGATTAACATAGAAAGTTTGTTCATTAAAGATAATCAGATATTATCTTACCAGATAACTGAATGATCTAATTATGTCTAGACTTAAGTGATAAATGACTAATTAGATAACAAAGAGATTATCTAATTATAGAGGAATATTTTATGGATAAATCCTTTTATGAATTAAATATTGATTTAATTCAACATTCAAGATTTTGGGATTAAATTAAATAAATAAAGATTTATTTAATTAAAGGGAGAAAAGGCTAAGGAATAATTAAATAATTTGAAAAGATTATTTAATTATAGTTGAAAGTGTCATAGGAATCAAATTAAATAATAGTTTATTTAATTTTTAGAAAGAAGATAGATTTAATTAGTGACATAATTAAATAAATAATATTTATTTAATTAATCAAGAAAGAATAAATGAAATAATGAATTAATTAAATAATTAAAGTAATTTAATTAATAGAGGACAAATGAGTTTAGAAAATAATTAAATAATTAACATTATTTAATTATGAAAATGAAGATAAGAATTATGAAGAAATGAGAGTCGCAGGCCTAGGACAATTTTTAGTGTCTACATTTTTCCCCTCTTTGACATAATTTCATTTTAGTGTTTGTGTCAAAGAATAATAAATAACACCCCCAGTCGTGCCCCATTGTGAAATAGGTAAGGGTATGCCCCCTCGAGAAAAGTGACAAATTTTGAAAAATTAAAAAAAAATTGGAAATTGTCCCGATTAGGTAATTGGATAGCCAAAAGTTCAATGGTGGTGAAAGAAATCAGTTTCGACAAGATTTACTAAATGAAATGGTTGTTAGAAGTGTCCAAATAGTGCGTCCAGTACAGTAGGTTTGAAAGAAAACCCTAAAAACCCCTAGGTATAAATAGGAATTAGGTAAAATGAATTCATTTTCACCCTTCAAGTTTGAAAACTATTGATTTTGCTCTAGAGCCATCCAAAAAAATGTATCCCATTCCGTACATTGAGCATTGTGAATATCACATTAGAACCTTTTGACGGCTAGTTGAAATAGGACCCCTAGTATGTATTCCAAAACTGACTTTTGAATTTTGAATATTCACGTATTTCTAGGATGTTAAACTTTAGTTTTCATATGCGTCGTTTCTTGTTCGCCGCAAATACGTTCGTATGTGACACATCTGTCTACGATACAACGCATTTGCACAAACATGTGGGGGTCTATTTTTGGTTTATTTTAAATCGATACATTTGCATTGTTTTGAACTGCATCCGTCCTAGTGAGTCACATCTGATAGGGACAATATCACATTTGTATTTATGCACTACATTTGATAATTTTGTAACGCATATGCATGGTTGGTCACATTTGCTAATTTTTGTGACACATGTGTTTATTTGTAATGAATTTATATGGAATGACGCATTTGCATGGTGCACCACATTTCTCAAATGAAACAACACATATGCTTGTCAATTTTTTTGAACTTTTGTAGTGTAAAATTGGCTTTGTGTTTCTGACATAAGGTATTTATTATATAATTGTAGGTTGTTTTGGATCCGATATACACCCGGGAGTTGAGGCTAGCTACTTATGAGTTGCGGGACCAGTTGGTCAGTGGAGAGAAATGGTTGATATGGCGCCTTGGATTACATCATGTGAAATTTATGCCTACCATTCAGGAAAACCAAGGGATGCTCATTGTACTTGCTAAGCGATGGCACTCAGAGACTTCATCTTTCCATTTTCCCATGGGAGAGGTGATAGTTACATTGTAGGATGTGTATAGGATACTTTGATTATCGATCAGGGGTGAGAGGGTACACTATGATACCCAGAGGGGTTACAATGAGATCACTTGCTATTATGTTTATGAGGATGTTAGACACCTTGGTATTGAGCACTATGAGATCAAATGGCATGTACTTGTGGATAGATTTGAGCATATTGATTGTTTGTTGTGTACTCTGATTGTTGGGATTGTACTACTAGACTGTCGAGGGCATGGGTTTCCTATGGGTTGGGGAGAGATGTTAGTGGGGATGTTGGAGAGGTAGTTTGTGTATGCATGGGGCCCCTCTCTACTGGCGATGTTATACTTCCACTTGCATGACATATTTTATAGGGAGGCATAGTCCATGAGATGTGGGACTACTTTATTGATGATCTAGACATGGGAGCACATTGTTGTTTTCCGTCCACCAGTCGTACATGAGCTAGATGATTGATCTCCCTATGTATTTTGGTATGTCAGGACCATTACAAAAACTCATATTGGAGATACATGATACTAGAGGCACGTGATTGATACCCTTGTGTAGTATATTTGAAGGCCATACATGGATTGTGCACAGTGGCAGGATGAGGATCAATACTTTCCCTTCTGTCATCAAACACATTATCTGATTGGGAGGACTATTTACACTATACACATTATTAAGAGACACTTACTAGATAGAGTACTCCGACAGTTTGGTGAGGTTCAGGATGAGTTGCGCAGGCGAGCTGAGTTTGCCATATCTTTAAAGGAGGTTTCTATGTGGGGGCCCTAGATTCTTGTAATGATAATAGAGGCATATATTGATGCACTATAGCTAGTGCAGTGGGCATGTAGGGGTGGGCCAGTGGATGCTGGTATGATAGTAGCATATGATACCTGTTGGGAACAACATAGACCTGTGCCCTACACGGATCTTGATCATAAAATGCTTATAGAGTGTCGAGGGACAAACCCACGAGGTTAGCATGGTGGGAAGGGAGGTGGTCGTGGTGGTCAAGGTGGTAGAGGTGGAGGTGATGATGGGAGAGGAGGAGGTGGGAGGGGGGTCAACAAGGTCAACGAGGTGGTAGAGGCCAGGGCAAAGATTTGTCACCCATTCATGAGGGTGAGGGGGATGGAGAGGACAAAGCCATGGTGGAGGTGGGTGGAGAGGAGGAGGCTATTGCTGAGGAGGCAGTCATGGAGGAGGCCATTATAAAGGAGGTAGTTGGGGAGGAGGCCATTGGAGAGGAGTTTGAGTTGGATGCCCTTGATCTATTATGGGCAGGATTATAGGATGTGGATGATTTTCTCGAGGAGGAGATGGGAGATTAGGAGAGAGAGATCCAAGACCAAATTGTTGAGGTGTGGGTTGTAGATGAGGGGGAGAGGCCATCGCAAGAGGAGGAGGGCCCCATAGATCAATGGCTGGCCAATTTCTAGCCAGGGTAGAGGCCTTGGAGGAGCGGGTTAGAGCTATGTCTGCAGAGAGAGACGAGATGCAGCTGGAGAGGGACTGTTCCTACTCAGAGAGAGATTAGGTGGTGGAAAAGAGGTAGGAGATGAAGCAAAGATTCATGGAGTTCATTGCTATTTGCACTAGACCAGTTGCAGCTATGGCTCAAGAGTTGGTCAGGGCTGGTGATTAGGAGAGATATTATAGAGATTTGTATGAGTAGGAGGTACCTCCTGAGATGCTGGCACCCAGTGCTTCTTAGGCCCTCAATAGAAGATCATGTAGTAGGTCATCCCATAGTAGATCCAAGAGCAATGGTGGTGTCCTAGGACCTCACAGGTCAAGACCTTATGATAGGCCCCATTCTACATAGCGATCGTCAGGCCCTCCCCGTCAGTCACCTCTTCATTCTCCACATCAAAGTAGTGGGAGTTCAGCCTAGGGACATGTTATATATTTGTAGACATTGTATTATGATTATAGAGCCTATGAAATCCATTTTGGGAGAGACATTATGACATTGTCTTGTGACACTATATATATATATATATATATATATATATATATATATATATATATATATATATATATATATATATATATATATATATATATATATATATATATATATATATATATATATATATGCAATTATTTATGTGATATGCAGTCCTCTATTTATGCATATGGTATGGATGACAATGTTTACTTTATGATGTTGATGCAACATATGATATTGTGTTGATTCTTTATGATGATGTATGCATTTAATTTTATAGTATTATGGATGTCATGTATGCACTCTATGTTTATGATTATGAGATACAATGTTATTTTATGTATTTATAGTGTCATGTGAATGTATTTATTGTGATAATATTCCATGTAGTTTATGATGGCGAATGCAAGTTATGCCATGGATTCCTAGATGTGATAAATATGTATATTTTTTTGTTTTCAAATGCAACATATATGTATGATCTAATATGTATATATTTATGCCAATTTCTAAATGATGTTTGTAACATGAATGCCTATGAAGGATGCTTTATGTTTTTGTGTGTCACAAGACTCTGTCATAATGCAAGAAAGAAGAAATGTTAGCACGAAAGATCTGGATGTTAGTATTACCAATCTTCAATATTTTTTTGAAACATAATAGGCCTTGCATTAATCATCATTAGGAATTAAATGATAAAAATGGATAACAAACACCATGAGATGAGATGGACTTAGGTGTGCAAGGTCATCCACCTGCTAAAAATAGACAGTCACATACAAGAAATGTCCTAACTCGTACTAAGGGCACAATTTCCCTAGTCTTTTTGTCAAGACAAACCATAGACAATAATCAAATAAAAGATGAGTCATGAGACATCATCGCTCCTCTAAATACTTCATGGGACATCTTGGAGGAAGCTAGTAACCTGACTCGAAGATAAATCCAAAAGATAGTCGACAAATAACAGCCAAAGAAAAAGAGTCCTAAGACATCCTTGCTTCTCTAAATCCTTCATGGGACATCCTCGAGAAAGCTAGTAACCAGACTCGAAGACAAAGACAAACAAAAAGATAAGACAAAAAAAGCCACAATGCCACAACCAGTAAGAATATTTTCCAAAATTTGATTTGTTTGTTGTTTTATTGATAAGATGATTGTTTGATAAATCCTAGTTTCAAGAATGACACATATCGTATAAGACGTTGAGTCTGGTTTCAATCATATGACCACCTATATAAGGAAATGATGAAGCCTGGTTTCAAAAATACACATATCGTATAAGACGTTGAGTCTGGTTTCGATCATGTGACTATCTATGTAAGGAAATGATGATGCTTGAGTAAATGACAATGCTTGTTTTTAGGAAGGACACATCCTGTATAAGACATAGGTTGATTGTTTTGTTTGTTTCTTTGACTTGATGATCTTGTTGAATTTTTTGTCTCGTTGATGTGTGACTTATCTTGATGTTTTTGAAAATTGTTTGTGTTCGATGACAATGTCTGACTTATTTTGACTGACATGAAAAACCCTAAAGGACTGACCTAGTGTGGCCTTGAGGGATCATCGATTGAAGGCCTTGCCTACGTTATAAAGGCAGAGACCTTGTAGTTCGACCAGACTTTGACCAACAAGGCTAACTGAAAAAGATTTGATTTATTTGAAGATATTTGATATGTGTGATAGTGGATTTGATGAACCCTAATGGACTAACCTAGTGTGGCCTCTAGGGCTCATCGATTGATGGCCTTGCCTACGTTCTACACGCAAAGACCTCGTAGTTCGACATGACCAATGAATTTTTCTTATAGACAAAGGATTGAGTCATGATTTTATTCTAAAAAACCTAAAAGGACTGAATTAATTCCTTAGGGGCACATCAACAGATGGCATTGCCTACGTCCAGTCATAGAGGCAATGTAGTTCAACACAACCAATGAATTTGTCTTATAGACAACAGATTGAGTCATGATTTTATTTTGAAAAACCTAAAAGGAATAAGTTAATGCCTCAGGGGAACATTGATAGATGGCCTTGACTACATCCAATTGCAGAGGCAACGTAGTTCGAAAATGATAAAGATTGACTGGTTGGACTGACTCTGACTCTATTTTTGGGTTTTTTCATGTTTTGATTTTTTTGTCTTTTTGAAGTTTTATGGTGTTTTTATATTTTTTTAGGAAATTTTGAGATGTTTATGGATTTTTTCAGGACATTTTTTGATGATTTTGAATTTTTTTGATGGTTTTACATTCTCAGAATAGCCACTATAAGAGCCAAATGATGTAAGTCAAGTGCCTGCCCCCAGTTGGGTATAAGAAAAATTTATTATGAATAGGATGGAATGGGGATGTGAAGTGTGCTTGATGTAAATCATTCCAATTCAAGGAAAGGACAACCATTTATTATGGGTGATATGAAAAAGATAAATGATAAGGTGTGTTGATAGGAAAGATAAGTGATATGACAGGGAAGTCAGATTGGAATGATGGTAGACAAAGAAGCAGAGTTGACTACACATGGCACCTGTTTGCCAAGTTTTCACCATGGTACCCATCCATAGTGCCACTAAAGTGGTTTTCACTATTGGAAAACTTATCTCTCTTTACTATTTTCTATATTTTTTTACTTTTTTGATGTTACCAAGACATTTATTTGCCAGGTTTTCACCTAGGTAACTATTTTTTTCCATTTATTTGTACTTTTGATGATTAAGACAAGGCTCTCAAAAGCTATGTGTAGAACCTCTTTAGATGAAGGCTTTTGATTGGAGCTAATAGTGGTTTTCCTTCAGGGTTAGAGAGCTAGTATGCTCCTGATCTAAAGGTTTCTGTGATAATATAAGGTCCTAACCAGTTTGGCTCAAACTTTCCTGGTTTTTCTCTTTCTACTTGATTCTTTGGATTTTCTATTAAAACCAAGTCACTAATGTCAAAATGTTGATTTAAGACTTTCTTGTTGTAGCTGAGATGAAGACAATTTTGATATGCTTGAAGATGATCTAGTGCCTTTTGTCTTTGTTCATCCAGGAACTCTAGCTTGTGTAGTCTTGACACACGATACTCTTTATCATCAATATGACCTTTCAAAGATACCCTTAGGGAAGGAATCTCAACCTAAATATGCAAGATGGCCTTAGAATTGAATACCAAGGAATATGGAGTGGCACCAGTGGGAGTGTAGATGCTTGTGCGGTAAGCCTATAGGGTAGCGTTAAGTTGTAAATGCCAATCATGACCAGCATTATTGATAGTCTTTTTAAGGATTCTGAGGATTGTTTTGTTAGACACCTTAGCTTGGTCATTACCTTGTTTGTAATATGGAGTGAAAAAGTGGTGTTGGATATGGAATTCTTGGCAGAGGTGATGGACTTCTTATTTTTTAAATGGGTGCCCGTTATCCATGACTATGTATTAAGGAACACCATACTGACAAATGATGTAGTTAAGGATGAACTTGGAAATTTGTATGCCTGTAATGTAGGTCAAAGGAATGGCTTCAATCCACTTGGTAAAGTATTCAGTTGCAGTAATGATGAATTTATGACCATTGGAGGATGTAGGATGTATCTTATTGATGAGGTCAAGTCCCCATTGGGAAAAGGGCCATGGTAATGTTATTGAACAAAGCTCCTATGCTAGTGCATGTACCAAGTCTCCATGAATACGACATTGTCATCTTGACAAAGACATATGAGTCATTTTCCATCGTAGGCCAATAATAGCCCAGTATTATAATCTTCTTGGCTAAGGTGGTACTACTAGAGCAGGATCCACATATACCCTCATGTACCCCATGCAAGGTCACTTGTGCTTCTTTAGTATCAAGACATCTCAATAGGGTATTGTCTAGGGAACATCTATAAAGGGTATCTTTGATGATGGTATACTTAGTGGACTTACGGATAAATGTCCTACGTTGGTTGTTCAAGAGGTCAGGGGGTAGGATTTGGGCATGGAGGTAGTCATATATGTCTTTATACCATGGGGAATTGGGACCAACAAGTTCACACACCATCTCCAAATTTGGGACGTTAAAGGTAGGGAAAAATGGTTGTTCTACCAAAAACTCAAATTTAGGCATATTACTAGGTATGTCCAAGAGTGAACCAATGGTTTCCATGGCGTCTGCTGCCCTATTTTGAATGTGGGGTATTTGATGAAAGAGGATTTATCAAAATATTGTTTGAAACTATCTGCCATTTATTTGTATGGGGTGAGCTTTTCATCTTTGGTATCATAGTCATCATTAACTTGTCGGACTACTAGTTGAGAATATCCATAAAATTTTAGGTGCTTGATCTTCCATTTGATTTGCATTCATAATCCTGTTAAAAGAGTCTCATATTCTACTACATTATTGGTGCATGGAAAAGCAATTCTGAATGGCTTGGGAATAGTGTCACTCTGTGGCGTGATAAACAATATGCCAGCCCCTGAACCATGATTCGTGTGGGACCCATCAAAGTATAACTTCCATGTCATTCCAACGTAAAGAGTGAAGATTAATTCATTAGGAAAATCTAAAACTAGAGGATGATCTACCTTAGTGGGTGCATCTGCTAGATAGTTAGAAATAACTTATCCTTTTATAGCTTTTCTTTCTACATATTGGATATCATATTCACTGAGTACCATTACCCATTTGGCCAAGCATCCTATGAATGTTGATTTACTAAGGAGATACTTCAAAGGATCTATCTTTGCAACCAACTTTTTTTGGTGGTTTAACATGCAGTTCCTTAGTCATTGAGTAGTGAAAACTACTGCAATACAAGCACATTCTATGGGACTATAGTTTAGCTAATAACCTACCAAAGTGCAGCTGATGTAATACACTTCCCTTTCATGACCCTCATTATCATTCTGTGCAAGTAAGGCTCCTAGCGTTGACGTGGTTGTTGAGATGTAGAGTATCAAAGGTCATCCATGAATAAGTGGCATTAACATTGGTGGTGTAAGTAGACAATCCTTGATCTATTGAAAAGATTCTTGACATTTAGCCATCTATATGAAGGGTACCCTTTTTTGAGTAGATGTTGGAAGGGATATATTTTGTCTGCTAACTGCACTATGAATCATTTGATAGACTACAGTCTCCCTTGTAGTGTTTGTAGTTTACTTATATTGGATGGTGGAGGCATGTCCATTATAGCTTTCACTTTTGTTGGGTCCACTTCAATGCCTCGTCTAGAAATAATGTATCCTAGAAGTTTTCCTGATTACACACCAAATACACACTTTTTAGGATTGAGCTTGACTTTGTATTCTTCTAGTCTTTTAAAAATATTATCTAGAACATGTAAGTGATCTACCCATTATCAATGATTTAGCTATTATATCATCCACATAGTCTTCCATGAGAGTGTGCATGAGATCATGGAAAATGGTTTTCATGGCACGTTGATATGTTGCTCTGGCATTTTTTAGTCCAAAGGGCATGACATTCCAACAATAAGTTCCCCATGGACAATTGAAAGCTACCTTTTGTTGGTATTTAGGTGCGATTTTGATTTGATTGTATCTCGAGAAACCATCCATGAGGGATAACATTTCATATCCTACTATTAGGTCCATAATTATGTCAATATTTGCTAGAGGAAAGTCATCCTTAGGACATTCTTTGTTTAAATCTCAAAATTTTGTATAGATGTGGATGCCACATGTTGGTTTTCTTACTAGTACAAGATTGGAAATCCATTATGCATAGTCAATTGATCTGATAAAGCTGGCATCCAACAATTTCTTTAGTTCAACTTTGACTAATAAAGAAATTTGTGAGTGCATTTTCCTAAACTTCTGCTTCATGGGTTTAACACTTGGTTGTAATGGAAAATGATGTAATACCAGGTTAGGATCCAATCTAGGCATGTTGGCATATGACCATGCAAAGTTGACCTATCTTTCTGTGAAGAAGTTACAAAATTTAGGTTGCTCTGTTTCTGTCAAAGATGCTGCAAAATAGATTACCTGAGGATTATCTTTAGTGCCCATGTTGACTTCCACAGATTCTTCAACCAACATTGGTGACTTTTCTTGAGCAATGGGGAGAATGTTTAACCCTCCATCCTTGGGTGCCTCAGAGAGGTTTTTTCCCTTGGATGTGTCCATATTTTTTTTCTTTTCATCGTCCAAAGGTGCCTTTCAGTTTTCACCTAGGTACTCGTCATCTTTATTTTTTTCATTGTTTCTATTTTTGTGACTGGAGGGGTGAATGAACTCCCCAAAATAAGCCATGTTATCCAAGTCTATGGTAAATGCAACCTTATGGTCACCACTAGGTATTCCTTCTCACATTCCTAGGAACTCAGTTATTTCTTCGTCGTTCTCAAAGATATCCAAGACGTGGGGTCTTGTTGATACCAATCTATAAGATGGGGATATACTAAGGGCATGTCATCATCAAAAGTATCAAAATTTGTAGGGGTCAAGGCGAAGGCTGAATTTTTGACATAGTTCCAAAAGGATTTTATGGTGTCTTCCCTACTCCTAGGATGAGGTACAGTGGGTTTTGATGTTCCTGTGATGGACCAATTTTGAAGTGCTACTCAAATATTTAATCAAATGTAGGCTCACTAGGTTCTTTAAAAGTTTCATATAGTTCATAGTCATCAGATGATTTTTTAGAACCCCATTCATATTCATTTGAGTCATTGGAATAATAAGGTTTGTCAAATGGCTCATTTGATGTCTCAATATTTTTTAGAAGCATTGAATCCCTCTTGTAAAGGTGATGTGGTACTAGAAACACCAATCTTAAGTGGTTGAAATCCTAGCCCTAGGCCCTTTAGTCGCTTAGAGACAATGATGAATTTAGTCCTCCCATTCTGATGTAATCCCAACCCGCTATGTCCATTATATCTTTTGTCTTGCATTATCTTGAAACCTTTTCCATATTGTTCTTTGGGTATTTGAATAGGTGGAGGAGTTTCTTCATTGTCTTCTTTGTATAACCAAGAGGTCACATCTTCATTTATATCCTCTTTACTTGGTTCCCACCATTTTGTGAAAGTCATTGTTGGAGGGACATGTATGGTGACCATTGATTGTCTCCTATCTACTGTTGGTAGATTGTATGATGTAAGAGGAACTAACTGACTGACACAATAAGATGCTTTCATATGATACTCTCCACAACCCTTATCTTGGATCTCAACCTTAGGAGTGGAAGGTGGTAGTTTGGAAGTAGATGTTTTGGAAAGAGTGGATGTATCAATATACTGGGATGAGTTGGATGATGAAGCCTCCTAATAAAAAAAACCTATTGTTGGGGTATTCCATGTAGGTTAGTGCTATACTGGAAAGGACCATGATCTTCGTCTATTGTGATCTCGATGCCATTGTATGGGAATTTAAGGCATTGATGGTAAGTGGAAGGGATGGCCTTCATAGCATGTATCTATGGTTTTCCTAGTAAAATATTATATGGAAGAATGAGATCCAAGACTTGGAAATTGGTATCTACAACTATAGGACCAATTCTGATGGGAAGTGTTACAACTCCTTTATATGACCACTCTTTGTCATCATATGCCTTAATGATAATTCTCTTAGTAGCATCCACACATGGCTCTGAGAAGCCTAATGCCTTAATTAGTTGGAAAATGCAAATATTCACTCTGCTCCTCTATCTACCAAGACTAATCTAACTTTTGTTTTATGGACAAGAACTTCAAGGTGCAAAGGGTCATTATGGCCTATCTTCTCAGTTGAATAATCTTGTTCAGTGAAGGTAGCATGATGAGAGTTTGTTAGGTAGCCTAACATCTCTTGGAAATTATTGGAATCAAGGTTGGTGGGGACGGTCGTGCTTTGCAAAGATTTTTCTAAAATGGCTTGATGATTGGGTGATGTTTGCAACAGTTCCAAGATAGAAATTTGCATTAGGGTCTTCCCCAACTGGTTGAGTAAGTTGTACTAAGGCTTGGAGGACTGTGGTTGTTATTGTGGCGAAGGGACTTGGATGGTTAGCTTAGTTCAATGAGTGTTGAAAACAAATTCAAGAGTTTTCTTTATGGTAATAGTGTTGACTTTTCCATCGGTGGCTCGAATGTGATTTAGAATGGTGGTTATAGTCATATTTGACACTAGCATATTTGGCTGAATTATTATTGGTCTTATTTCTTGAACTGGATGCTTTTCTTTTTTCGTGGTCATGTACTGGATCAATAAATACCTTGTGATTGTTGTTTGAGGATGTCTATTTCTATCCATTAACTTCAATAGTTTTATTTTCCACAAGATCTTGTATAATGTTCTTCAACTTTCAGCATTGTTGTAGACTGTGTCCCTTAATTCGGTGGAAATCGCAAAAAGCGTTGTCATGCCACCAAGAGGGTTTAAATTGTCTCAGATTGTATTGTCTTGACTTAGGAAGCTGTATGAGGTTGTGTTGTATTGGTTGTTTAAAGATTGATTCAATTGGTTCCCCTAGGGGAATTCATGTTTTGGAAACTTCCTTTGCAGTTGTCGTTTCATGTTTTGGACAACATTGGTAGTTTGGTCGACATTGTTGGGTGTGTAATTAGAGGGGTTGTGTCCTCTGGATGTAATGATTGTTCCCACATGTAGGGCTTTATCACCAACAATGCCATCATTGGTTATGTTCTAGTTTCGGGACCAATATTTGTTCCTATCATTAGGGGTGTTTTGAACATTTGGATTTCTATTTGAAATATTGATTTCACCTTCTTCAATGAGAGCCTTTTCCAGTATGATACCCTTTTCTACTAGTTCCACAAAAGAAGTACAATAGTGCACTCTTAGGTCACTCCACAATTTTGAATTAAGGTTTTCTAGGAATATGGTGACCTTTTTCTTTTCGGGTATTTCAACAGGGCATCGACTAGCTATACTCCCCCATCTCTGGAAGAAGGTGATAAAGTTCTCTCCTTCGTCTTGTGTGGTGTGACATAAGGTTGCTATTGTGATTTCATTGTCAATGTTCAAGGCAAAATTTTCAACAATTTTTTCAACAAGTTCACCCCATGATCTTATGCCATATGGAAGTTGAGAAAACCATTCAAGTGCTATTCCAATAAGGCTTCACAAAAAAAGTCTTATGAGAAATGTGGGGTCATATGCAACGTCTATGCACATTGTGAAAAATTCCCTTATATGTTCAATCGAATTATGCTTCCCATTATACTTAGGAAAGTTTTGTATAATATATCCATGTGGGAAAGGCATCATGTATAAAGCTTTGTTAAAGGGAAATGGACATAAGTCTTTTGCTGAAAAAGTCTTTTTACTAAACATCGCCATATTGTCCATTTGCTATTGAAGGGCTTGCATTTGTGTTTGTAGAACACCTACTTGTGTCATTGACGTGTTGGTTGGATTGTTGGGGTCTATGTAAGTGTTTTGAATCCAATGTTTTGTGATGGATTTTGGTTCAGTGTAGGAATGAAGGGTGGATTTTGGTTCATAATTTGAGAGAATGGGTTTTGATTTGATGTTGGTTGATTGGGAATGTGAATGTTTTGGAAAGGATTGGGTTGGATTCCATATTGTATGAAAGGTATGTTTCCTATTTGCGAGACCCCTATTTTTGGTATGACACTAGTGGTGTGGATGCTTGGTATAGCACTTGTGTTTTTGCTAACTTTAGGCCTTTTGCTTGAAATAGGAGGGCCAAAGGGATTTGACGATGATGACCCTATGGTGAAATTAAGGCCTTTTTTCATGCTCAATGTACCAAATGGTGATGTATGTATTGTTGTGGCACTTTGAGTAGGTACTCCATATGGTATGGCTATAGTTACTTGAGGGATAGAAACACTAGAAGTTGTTGTGTTTTTACCTCGGGTAGATGAAGTTTTCAATGTATGAATATCAAATCTAGGAGGTAATGTGGCACCTTTTGCTAAAAATTTTGCTAGATATCATTGGGGATCATTTTCCAAGTACTCATCTACAAAAGAGGAAAATTTTGGGTCTTGTGCAACAACATATAAGTCTTCAACTACAATGTGTCCTTGTTGGTCTCTAGTGATGAATTTATCCAATAAATTTTTGTGTGTTCTTGATGTCCCTTGAAAGGGGTTTGAAAATAGACTAATAAAGTAATTTGAATCAAACATATTTTCTCTTTGTTTCCTTTTTAACCTTGTTTCAACCATGTAAGATGTTGGTGTTTTCCATTGAACCTAAGAAATCTCTAAGGAATAGCCAATTCCTATACTTAAGACTCTTATAATGAATGGCCAACTAACAAGATCTAGTCAACGACTGAGATCTTTTTCACTTTAGGCTCTGGGGGACCAAGGAGGGTATTCCTAGTTTGTTCACTTGAGGTTTTGCTTTGTAGAACACAACATTTACACAGATCAATTTGAATGAAGGATAATTATGTAACAATTACTATGAAATTGGCTTGTTTCTAAGTAATTTGCTACCCATTCATCAAAATGAAGACATCCTTAATGAGAATTGACACACATGAACTTTGGAATTAATTAATTTTAAATGAATTTAAACCTTGGCTTCATGTTGGCCACTAGATGATTTTTTGATTAACCCCTTAGTTAAATCATTAAGGAATAGATCAGTGTCTTATTTATTGGGAAAATTGAAACACACATACAAGAACCAGTAAAACAGAAATGACCCAAGAATTTAATGGAATAGACTACTCTCACAATAACTTTACAAAATAGAGCTCAAATTTTCTGATACATGACTACTTATCAAATTCTTCACAAATGAACATAAATTCATGAATCCATTAAGTATTTAATTGATTGCTTGAATCAAGAAAAAGAATAGAGACATTCATTCAAATAAATGTTCAAAGTAGAATAGAAATACCATTAATATTTCATTCAAAATTCAATTAGACTTGTAGAAGGAGAGAAATATATCAGAATTATATATTTACTTGTAATTAAGTCATATCTGTGAAACAATTTAAGCTAATTGCATGAGTTCATTCATAAAGCTCAAAACTGACAAGCTATTCTATTCCTATCTACCCATATACATTCAACCAAAACCTAGCCAAAATACCCCTCTTTAGCAAATGAGTTGTAGTTTCCCTTTTATAGCATAAGGGAAGTGACAAGCTTCAGGCTCAAATGCAGTTTCATTTCATCAAAATCTCAACCACATTTTACTTGCATTTCAAAACCCCAACATGTTGAATCTACAAAACATGGTGCAACTGGGAAAAGCCAAGCTGTAACCATTGCTAGAGAAGGGAAATGCAAAGTTCCACCAAAATTCCCTTTGTTGCCATCCATGTCACAACGAACCAAGTATCCAAAATTCCACAAGGGTGCACAACCGATGTCAAATACCAAAATGTGCCATGCACGCAAAAAAGCGGGACCACCACAGCAAATTGCATCAATACAAAAATTTAGACCCACACACAACAAATTCTTATTTACCCGTCACCCACCTTTACCAGTGCCATGCTCATGATACACACGACCACTCCTAGTTTTTTCTAGAGGAGAAGAGGAAACCTCAGCTTCCTCCTCTTTCTTTTCTTTTCCCAACATGGTTCTAGTTTGTCAAGTAGGGGTTTTTACCACCAACGAGGGAACATATATAACTTCCTCATCAGAGGGCATACCATCATTCAAAAGAGCTAAATACCAATAGTAGTTAGAGTCAGTCTTAGTTTTAGAGGAGCTACTTGTAAGGCCAATAGGTGAATGCTAGCATCTAATGGAGCCCCAACCATACCTTATCTTCATTTGTGCTCCTGTGGGAGACCACAATGGGCTGTTTCCTTTGTCATCTATTTTTCTTGTAGCAACACCCTGGAATTGTAGCCTTCAACCGCACCTACTGGGTGCAAGTCTGGGATTTTCAACGGAAATATTGGCCTCCATGGCTGGAGTAGATTTTGGTGCATCAGAACCAGATGGTCCGAGAACTCAAGCGAGCAAACTTCCTTACTGGTTTTCTCTTTTTTCTTCTCTGATAATTTCTCACACTACCTTGCCTTAATCAATCACACTTCTACCTGCTAAGTGTAAATGATGTGAATAGCAACTATTCCTTCTATATTTATTTCATGGAGCAATGATGTTCACAATCAATGTCTAACATGCATGCGTAACCCAAGAAACTCATTGGAAGATGTATTGTTACCATTTAATTCCCCATTTGTATGGAAATCTATAGAATATTCTTCATGATTACAAACATTTGCGTCTCCACATGAACTGAGATCAACTCAATCGCTCTGTAGAATGTTAGCCATTAATGCGAGCTAGTTGCAAAAAGTAAAAATGACCATAATGTGTTATTTTCCAACTTTGAATGCTATCTGTTGATCTTTTTCCTTGATGGATGATTGGACAACCAACCTTTGTTTGACCACCTTTGATTTCAAGCGGTGCTCCACCAAAATCTTCATAGCTAATGGAGTTCTTCCATGTCGGATGATGCCTTCACAGTGTGTGGGCTCCACGGTCTGAGTAGGTTGAGATAGGTGTCAAGATCTCATTGATCTTGCTAGTCATAACCACCTTTCATTTTAATCCAGCGAGCCAACAGGGAACGGTGAAGATCGTTCTACCAAATCGATCTTAACCGCTTGTTGAAGATGCTGGGCCATGGGAGTGGTAGTGGGGAGTGGGTATTGTACTTTTCGTCAACTTCTTGCCAACCTCGTTGCATTTATCTTGCTAGCACTTAACTCCTGTGGGCTAGCAGGGTGTGGTCGAGATCTTCTCCCCAATCTTCAAATCTTGAAATCTTTGGGACAAGAGTTTATCAAAAAGGCATACCAAATCCATGGAGAAAGAGAAAATCCATTAGGATTTTAGAAGCTCCAACAATGACTCATGCTTGGGGATGCATACCCCTAGTGTGTATGGCA
This sequence comes from Sequoia sempervirens, assembly GCA_007258455.2. Taxonomy (NCBI): domain Eukaryota; kingdom Viridiplantae; phylum Streptophyta; class Pinopsida; order Cupressales; family Cupressaceae; genus Sequoia; species Sequoia sempervirens. The sequence goes on from VDFB02281492.1 coordinate 413,089,721, forward strand.
AGAAATATAATCTTCTGTTGAAGCTAACTAGGGTGCAAGACCAAAAACCAAAGAGCTTACCCAGACTAGGTAAGCAGACACAGCTAGGAAAAACCAAACTCTATGTAGAAAATTTACAAAGAATACACTATAATTCATTTCAAAAGCCGCATACAAACCATTGGATTCGATCCTCAAATTGGACGCTCATGGCCCCCAAAACTTAGGGGTGGTTTTTTCCTTTGTTAAAAAACCTTAGCCTATTTCACCAGTAGTGGGTCCTCATGAATGTTGTGCAATTCTAGGTATCCAACCTCATCACAATTAGTATTGCACATAACACTTGAGATAACATTGCTAAAGTCACCCTTTCTCATCATGGATTCATCAAATTGTATTGAAAAAACAAAACTCTCATATTTTGCATCATAATGAGGTGTAGCATCACACCCAAGTTGTTCATCAAATTTTAAAACTTCATAAGCACTATGGATTACATATGAGAAATCTTTCATAAGATTAGGAAAAGGGAAAATAGAACCATACATCCCCTTCATATACCCCTCATCATCATTGTCTTTGGTGGGTGAAAGGAAATCCATAATCATATCCAGAAGATAAGGAGTATTTGCAAAAAACTCAATTGCAGCCTCATACTGACTAACAAAATTCCCTTGGTTATTTGCATTTTCATATTGCTCATCATGTGGATCAAATATATGTGCCAAATCAATATGATGCTCCTCTTCAACATGACATGATGCCATTGGAACATTTATGCATTCAACCTGATTAGTCCTCTAATCATTGAAGATAAAGTTTCCCTCCTTATCCTTATTGCAATGTAGGTCATAGGCTGGTGGTAATTCAACCCCCTCCTCAAACACATTATTGGTTGTTGTAATAAAATAATCACAAGTACATTTACATCCATTGTTAGCAATGTCACATATAATATTTTCATCACAATCCTCCTTAACACGTGAGAAATTACCATCTCAGAGTGCCAATAAATATGAACCATCCTCAACATGCTCATCATAGACAATTTTCTCAACCCCATGTTGACAGACAATCCTCACCATATCTATGCCACTAGACTTCCCTTTCAATTGACAGATTATAAAATCACGACCAACATTTTCAAATGCATTATCACCCTCACACTTGTACATGTCCTCTGCAACATATGTGCTGGTGACATCTGGTAAGTATTCATCAGAGTTATCTTCAAACAGAGGATTACTCCTATACCAATAAACATCATCCTTTGTCTCTTTAATTTCAGATGTGGAATCATTGAATAAAGAGTTTTTCCATATCTTGGACATAATTGGATGTATCTCATCATCTATATCATGATGGATCCCTTGAACTTGGTCTTTAAAGCACCCAAAATCACTATAGTCACTTAAGAAGCAAAGAGAAACATATTCACCATCCTCTTCATCACTTTTGTTTATAAAAATCAATCCATGCTCCAAAAATTCTTCACATGAGGAAAATTGTTCACTTCTTAAAAAGCAGATCCCCTCAAGACTATTAACATACCCATTACTAGAAGCCATGGATTCTATTTCTAATTCATAAGAGGAACCATATTCAACTGAAGATTGTTCACACTTAACCTCACCTCTTTGACTCCTTACTTGTGCCCTGTCATGAGCACCAAGGGTAACCCTATTACTGGATGACACGAGATTGATTCCCGTAAGATCCATTTGTGTAGTTCCATGCATTTCCTGCATAGGCTCATGGATGAAGACATCTCGATGGGAGTAGTGAGATATGACCTCCTTGATTTCACATTTTGTTTCTTCACCCTCATCACTGCTAGGTGCATCTGTCTCTAGACTATTTGTGAAATGACAACATTCAATATCTAATTATCCAGATAGTAATGCTTCTTGTTGATCTATTAATGTTATTCTCTATCTCTCCTCATTGTGATAATCATTATCCTTATTGTGGGAAACAATGGGATACATACAACCATGCTCAACTTCTTTGACCATACTTATCCAGTCCACTACTTGATCAATGCTTCGAGGCTTCACATCTTTGGGCCATTGGCTTGATCCTGGTGTATAGGCTTCACAAAATAGGTTAATACACATCAATTCATTAGGCTTAAGACCTATTGGAATTTCCATCAAAATATCCAAGAATCTTGAAAACAAGTCATATGGTGACTCATTTGTATTTCTTTTTACTTCACATAATTTCCCAATAACTAACATCAAGTCCTTCCCTCCCCTACATGGTTGGCTAGAGGTTGATTCTTGCTCTGCACTTCTTGAGAATGATGTGAGCACAATATCTAAAGGGTCCTCATCCTGCTAAACACTTTTACTTTCTAATTGACCCAATTGGGTTGCCTAGACGCTACTAGAGCTAGCAACACTGGTCACTGTAGATCTCCTCATAATTGAGTACTTCATATTATTCTCAATATTTACAGCCTCCTGATAAGCTTGTTGTAATGTAACTGGTTCCTTGTCCCTCAACAAGAAACTCATCTTTCTATCAAACGCCCCCAAATATACAACCAAGCATTCTGCATCATTTGGTCTTATGTATTCAAGGATATCTCTTATTGACTTGGAAAATCTAAGGTTGAAAGTTGGGACCAATTCTTCACTACCTTTAGATATTTCAATGAAATTTATCCTTGCCACACTTGGGTTGATCCTATCACCAAATTTCTCTAGGAAAGCGGCTTTGAATTCATTCCAACAATGTATAGAGGAAATAGGAAGAAAAGAGAACCAATCTCTTGCATCTCCCTTTAGTGATTGAATAAAAAGCTTCATCACTACATCTTCAAAGTCAATTTCATAATCACCCATTACATCTACAAATTTTTGCACATGCTTATTTTCTCATTCAGATTTCTCACCACTAAAATTTGGTATCTTATCCCTAATCTTGGGTGGCACAACATTCAAATAGCCACAAATATTTTCAAAGCTGATAGATCTGTACCTGTCAGTACATAAGCCATCCTAATGGGCCCAAGACTGCTTGACTTGTATGTTTTTGTCCATACTTATGCTAGATGGCACAAATTGACAACTCACCCCTAATTCTTAAAAAGGAATTTATAATATTTATGCAATTTATACAACACTGCTTCAATTCCTTTTACAAATATAATCGCAAGATCTTAGCACAAGTAGTTCATACAAAGGATTCCTAAGATCTATAGTATGACATGCTTCTTGCACTCTACTACATAAATTTCAACTTACACATGAAGCATGCTAAAATTCTTGAATATTCCCTGATCTAGTGCTAAATCACTTATTAGGGAATCATTTTCATGTTGAGCATTGGAAATTTATGATGATATTATCTTTAAAATGCTCAAAATTCTTTCAAATTTTACTAGAGTACTTGTATGTTGGCAGTTGTGAAGTGTTCCTTAACATTAGCGATAAAGATCTAAAAAATTGATGTATGCTTGAATAGGTTCTTTGAGTCAAAGTCACCATCTCCCTTTAGAGGACAATGCTTCAAATAAGATTAAGCTTCTTTGTAAAATAAGACAGGTTCTGGGCTATCTTCCACAATAGGGTCACATTCATATCCTTCAATGCCTTCTACATTTAGATTGTATACCAGGTTCAAGAATTTGAGAGCATTTAGACTAAATCACCATTTGACTTTGTATTTGTATTTGCATCTTTGGAGAATGAGAACACCCCAACAAAGTCACCATTTTGTTGGTGTTTTCTACTGCACCTAAGAAATCTCTAAGGAATAGCCAATTCCTATACTTAAGACTCTTATAATGAATGGCCAACTAACAAGATCTAGTCAACAACTGAGATCTTCTGCACTTTAGGCTCTGGGGGACCAAGGAGGGTATTCCTAGTGTGTTCACTTGAGGTTTTTCTTTGTAGAACACAACATTTACATAGATCAATTTGAATGAAGGATAATTATGCAACAATTACTATGAAATTGGCTTGTTTCTAAGTAATTTGCTACCCATTCATCAAAATGAAGACACCCTTAATGAGAATTGACACACATGAACTTTGGAATAAATGAATTTTAAATGAATTTAAACCCTGGCTTCATGTTGGCCACTAGATGATTGTTTGATTAACCCCTTAGGTAAATCATTAAGGAACAAATCAATGTCTTATTTATTGGGCAAATGGAATCACACATACAAGAACTAGTAAAACAAAAATGACCCAAGAATTCAATGGAATAGACTACTCTCACAATAACTTTGCATCATGGAGCTCAAATTTTCTGATACATGACTACTTATCAAATCCTTCGCAAATGAATGTAAATTCATGACCCCATTTAAGTATTTAATTGATTGCTTGAATCAAAACAAAGAACAAAGACATTCATTCAAACAAATGTTCAAAGTAGAATAGAAATACCATTAATATTTCATTCAAAATTCACTTAGACTTGCAGAAGGAGAGAAATATATCAGAATTATATATTTACTTGTATTTAAGTCATATCTGTGAGACAATTTAAGCTAATTGCATGAGTTCATTCATAAAGCTCAAAACTGACAAGCTATTCTATTCCTATCTACCCATATACATTAGACCAAAACCTACCCAAAATCCCCCTCTTTAGCAAATGAGTCATGATTTCCCTTTTATAGCAAAAGGGAAGTGACAAGCTTCAGGCTCAAATGTAGTTTCATTACAAATTTTCATTTCATCAAAATATCAACCGCATTTTACTTGCATTTCAAAACTCCCACATGTTGAATCTACAAAACATGGTGCAACTGGGAAAATCCAAACTGTAACTGCTGCCAAAGAAGGGAAATGTAAAGTGCCACCAAAATTCCCTTTGTTGCCATATGTGCTACAACAAACCAAGTATCCAAAATGCCACAAGGGTGTACAACCGATGTCAAATACCAAAATGTGCCACACATGCAAAAAAGTAGGACCACCACAATAAATTACATCAACACAAAAATTTAGACCCCACACAAAAAATTCTTATTTACCCATCACCCCACCTTTACCAATGCCATGCCCACGATACACATAACCACTCCTAGTTGTTGCCAGAGGAGAAGAGGAATCCTTAGCTTCCTCCTCTTTCTTTTCTTTTCCCAACATTGTTCCAGTCCACCCAGTAGGGGTTTTGATCGCCAATGGCGAAACATATCTCACTTCCTCATCAAAGGGAAGACCATCATTCAAAAGAGCTACATACTGATAGTAGTCAAAGTCGGTCTTAGTTTCAAAGGATCTTATCATAAGGTCAATAGGAGAATACTGGTGTCTAATGGAGCCCCGCCTAGACCTTATCTTCCTTTTTGCTCCTGTGGGAGACCGCAATGGGCTCTTTCCTTTGTCATCTTCTTTTCTTGCAACATCACCCTAGAATTGTACCCTTCAACTGCACCTACTAGGTGTGAGTTTTGTATTTTCAGTGGAAATATTGGCCTCCATGGCTGGAGCAACTTTTGGTGCATTAGAATCAGAACTTTGGGAACTCAAGCGAGCAAACTACCTTACTGGTTTGCTCATTTTTCTTTTTTGATAATTTCTCACACTACCATTCCTTAATCAATCACACTTCTAATTGCTAAGTGTAAATGACATGAATAGAAACCATTCCTTCTATATTTATCACGTGGAGTGATGACATTCACAATCAATGTCTAAGATGCATGCGTAACCCAGGAAGCTCATTGTAAGATGTACTATCACCATTTAATTCCCCATTTGCATGGAAATCTGTAGACTATTCTTCATGATTACCAGCATTTGTGTCTCCACACGAATTGAGATCAACTCAATCACTCTACAGGATGTTAGCCATTAATGCGAGCTAGTTGCATAGAGTAAAAATGGCCATCACATATTATTTTCCAACTTTGAATGCTATCTGTCGATCTTTTTCCTTGATGGATGATTAGACAACCATCCTTTGTTTGACCACCTTTGATTTCCAGTGGTGCTCCACCAAAATATTCATAGCCAGTGGAGTTCTTCCATGTTGGATGGCACCTTCACAGTGTGCGGACTCCATGGTCTAAGTAGGTCAAGACAGGTGTTGAGATCTCGCTGATCTCGCTAGTCATAACCACCTTTCATTTTAATCCCGCGAGCTAGTGGGCAATGGTCAAGATCATTCCACCAAATTGATGTCAGCCACTCATTGAAGATGCTGGGCCAAGGGAGTGGTAGTGGGGAGTGGGTCCCGCACTTTGCATGGACATGTGTCAGCTTCTTGCCAACCTCATTGCATTTATCTTGTTGGCACTTAACTCCCGCGGGCTGGCGGGGTATGGTCCAGATCTTCTCCCCGATCTTCAAATCTTGAAATCTTGGGGACAAGGGTTTATCAAAACAGAAAACCAGATCCATGGAGAAAGAGAAAATCCATAAGGATTTTAGAAGCTCCAACATAAGATATGCTCAAAATGCGAATGATGTAAAACTATGTTTATGAATAATATGATTTTAGTCTATATTTTTGGATTTTTTTGGATATAAGGAATGAATGCTAATGCAACTATGTTTTTGGTCTTTTTTGGAAAATAAGGAATGTTAAATGTAATGTCTAAAATGATGGTGTTCTAAAATGACTGTCTAAGTATGTAAAAGTGTAGGCAAGCTTTTAAAGGTAATCAATTTTGAGAGATTTGAAAAGAGTTTACTAACCATCCAAAGTTTAACCAAGGATTCAATTTAGTTTGTCAAGGGAAATTTTGTAAGACTAAGACCAAGGGACAAAGTGAGTTCTCCAAAATATACTACTGAGCTCGAAAAGACTCACCAAGATGACAAAAGATAACAAGTGTGACAAGTGACTTAGTTCTATGACAATTTTCGTTGAAGCAAAGTTTTATCCAAAGTATGGAAAGTTGGCCTATTTTAAAATCTGCAAAGGTGATTTTTCATAAAAGTTTGATTGATCTAAAGATAACTAGGACTCCTAAAATGTAACTCATTTTGCAACTAGTATGTCTATGGCTATGGCTAATGATACTAAAAGATGCAATCGTGAAAGTGTGAGCAAATATTTTTGGTTTATGTTTCAAGATCACTATGAAAGGATAATCAAAGACTGGTTTTGACTGTTTGACCTCAAATTGTGAAAGTGGAATTTATTTTTCTGATTATCAGACAATTACGGTTCAAGTTAACAGATGCATCGTAGAAACTCACGAATGCGGTTTTTAGTGCCATATGTGTTTTACTGGTAAAATAATGTCTTAGGTCTGGATGTAGTTTCAGTATGTTAATTGAAATATTTTCTGTGATAGGAAAATGTGTCGTTCTAGACTACAAATGCGGTTTATCATATCAGATGTGTCACAAAGGTTTTTAGATGCATTTTTTCAGTCTCAGATGCGTTGTAGGTTTGACACTTGCGACTTAAAATATTAGATGTGGTTTTCTATGTGACAATTACGACGCAGTATGCTAGATGTGGGTTTTAGTGTGACAAATGAGATTTGTAATAGTAGATGCGACTCTCTATGGTAGATGTGGTTTACTATAAATAGGATCTGATTTTTCTATAATTTTTTGGCAAAGTTTGTAGGTTTTTTTTAGTCTGATTTTTACCAAATTTTGGCAAAAAAAAAGTCAAAAAACACTTTGTTTTGGTTTGGTTTTGACATGAAAATTTTTAATTCCAAGAAGACAAGTACGATCCTATGGCTAGCTAGGACAATATCTGTTGAGTTCCCACTTGTATTTCTCCAGTTGTGCTTATTCAAAGCGGATGATTAGAAGCTTGACCACACTGGCTCCCCTCCATGACACTTCTTCAGATCAGCCAAGCTTCTAGTTCTCATGGATCTCCCAAGACAATCTCTTCATCTCTACTAAGAACTGCAAGTATGTGGGATGACTTCAGAGGTTCGACCTCTTGCACTAGCAAATAGAAGGATTTTAGTAATATAAAAAAAAATGGATTTTAATTAGGGCACCCGTTTAGGTGGCTATACGTGAGGCATGATTAACTTGTCTGTATGACAAATCTGCACCTATAATGCTAAGTTTTCCATTAGCATTCACATTTATATACCAGTCGAGAGTAGCTTGGCTTTAGCTTGTTGCCAATTTGAGTCACCTTGGGGTGAGTAATTTTTCCCACCAAGGTAGGCCCACTCTAGAGTTAATAATAATTTCTCTTACACCTAGGCTCACACAAGTGCACAAGGAGAGAGGATACTTTTGTTATTAAATCAGGATTTAACAAAAGCGTGAAAAAGCACCAAACACAGAGAATAGTAATAAATCCACCCTAATTAAACAACAAACTACTTTGTGAAGACTCACCACAAGATTCATTAACCATTTAATTAATAAACAAAATCCTATGTGAAGACTCAAAGCATGGAAGAAAGAAAAAGAGGAGTTTCAGATTGTTTTCTTCAACAATAGTCCTGGAAGACCACCCATTAGAAGTTTGAATGTTTGTATTTTTGTCTTCATCAATCGTCCTGCAAAAACTATATTAACTCCACTATATCACATGCTACAAACTCTGAATTAGTCATAACGAAAAATTGTAATTATTAAAATGAAAACTCAAAATTTTGGAAATCAAAAAATTATTTTTCACTAGCTAGATATGTTGCAGGAAGCCATAGATGCATCGTGCCAAGTCAAATGTGGTGTTTCACTCTTTAGATGTGGTTCATGGGGTTAGATGCATCATTATGTGCCGCAAATGTGTTGATCTGTACCTGTTCCTACAAAAATCAAAATTTCTATGAATTTTTTTGAAGTGTGTGACTTCATGTCAGGTTCACCAGATGTAGCATAGGGAAAATTCACGAGATTAAGCAATTCAAAGCATAAAACAAACTAAACCCAAAGCTAATAATAGAGAACAATTGGAAACTATAAAAACATTCATAAATGAATGATTTTACCAAGCATGCCTACACTTCCATGAATCACCTCCATTATCCTTCTCCATTTCGCTATTGTATGAAGCTTACCCTCAGATTTTATTCAAGTATGAAAGTATTGGCCTCATGATAATGATAATAGAAAAACATCGAAGATTAAGAAAGTTGCTTCCAAAACTCACAAGATTTCAGGAGGAGTAATAATGATAGAGGTAAATCCAATTTATAGAAAATACAAATTTCAAATGACAAACTCAGATTAAAGATAATTAATCGACGATTTAGATTAAAAGATGTGACATGCAAAAGGGTTAGGGTTGAATTAGTGTGAGCGATAAAGCATGAATGGTGGCGATTAAATTAAATAATAATTTAATCAATAGTGGAAATAGGTCAAGACACAAAAGAATAAATATTGCATGTAAAGGATAAATATTAACATAGATAAAATGATCTGTTAGAAGGTGAGAATGAATGAATTAAATAATTAAAGTTATTTAATTAATAGAGGATCATATGTAGAAGATCAAATCTAATCTAGATAACCGACTGATTAACATAGAAAGTCTATTCATTAAAGATAATTAGATATTATTTTACTAGATAACTAAATGATCTAATTATATCTTGACTTAAGTGATAAATGACTAATTTTTGGAATCAAGCAACACTGAGAGGGGGGGTTGAATCGGTGTTCAATTTTTAACTTTATTAATCTGATCAAAAAAGTATTGAAAACATTCAACCAAAATAAATATGCATAAAGATAGAGTAAGCAACCACAAAACCATAACAAAAGGATTTTTAAGTGGAAACCCTATTAGGGAAAAAACCACGGTGGATGGCCAATCCATAATATAGTCTAAGTATACTCAAAAGGAATAATTACAAAATGGGAATGCACTTGTATTCAAGCACACTGCCTAGATCTCACTGGTCAAAGTAAGAAAGGCTCACTGCCTTACAAAATTTTGGAATACTTCCAAGGATTTGAACTGAGAAAGTAACATCTACAAATGCTTGATTACAATTCTGGTTAGGCTCAACAATTAGATTCTACTCCTTTAGATTGATTTTTCTCTTCACTTTGCTCTCAATTTGCTTCACAAAAATCCTTAATTCACAAGTGAAATTACACTTAATCATTTTCCTAATCTTCTGATATTCACAACATACATCAACTCACATCAAACACACACCAAAATGATACAATCAATCACTTAAATATATCCACTACAAGAGATTTGAACGCTTTAGGCCAGCTTCAACAAAACAAGAAATATTCATGAGCTGTCATCTTTAAATCATCAAAACATTCAATGTGAATCCACAAGAGTTAGCCACAACATAGTGATGACCCAAATTAAGATGTTTGACCACAAAAACATTTAAAAAATAACTCCTCATATAGCCACAACACATCATATTCACCAGGTCAGCCTTCAAACACTGATGAACAAAAAATTAGACAACCGAACCTCGTATCTTTCACCCAAATTGATATGAGGCACTAAGATTTTTAGATAACACAAATTATGCATTGAGAAATTCTCCCTTGAGATCCATAACACAAAATAGCAATAGAAAATCTGCATGTGAATCGAAGAACACGAAGTTACCTGATGCTTTGTTCTAACTTAATAGATAACCACTAACCTTCAATCTGTCTGCCGGTATGAGAAAAATGAAATGTGCAGATTGACTAGCTGAAAAGGGTTGCCATCAATAAAAACACCATAAAGCATGTGTAGTGTCTCTTGTCAACAATCTCCCCCTTTGGCATTGATGGCAACACTTAGTGAAAAATGACTAAGTGTCGGATCACTGCCAACAAAATTACACTGCCAACCAAAATTCCAAAAAGATCTTCAAAACTACAGCTCCCCCTTAGATGAATATACATTTTTCACTGTTCTACTCTCCCCCTTTGACATCAATGGAAAATATAGGGAATCCACATACAAAAACTCAACAAAAACTTCAGGCTACATGAGTACAACAATTTACACAAATTTGGAAATGTCTGCAAAATTTGTTTTCAACAAGTGCAAGCTTGATTCCTAACACTTATTAAGACTCTCCAAAATAGTTATATGACCACAAAGAAAATACGATTGCATCTCAATAGTTTCCATGTTTGCAGGGTCACTCACCGCCAAAGCATCTTGTGCTTCCTTCAAAGCACTCAATAGAGTTTCCATTTTTGGACCAATTAAACCTCTAAGTTCACATGCTTTTCCCATAATTCTATCATTCATGCTTCAAACTCTTTATTTTTCCAAGTAAAGAGATAACTTAAACTTCTTGCATTCCAAAAGAACTAGTTAAAGGATCAAAATCATCAGAAATAGAAACTAACTCTTTCTCATGATGCTTAACCTTCTTCTCATTTTCCTCAGTAAGTTTTGACAAAGACAAGCATGTCTTATAAAATTTTCCACCTTCAGATAGAGCATTATGAACATTCTTCACATAGGTAACTAGCATAGATTTATCTCTAGCTATCATACCTTTCAAACTACTAAACCTTTTGACATCAAACTCCTTCTGAACTTTGACCAAAGCTGACTTCTCAAGTGACTCAAAATTAGTACTTACTGAATTTATAAGTTTCTTCAGCTCACCAAAGGAGGAACCAGATTGATCCTTAACACGAGTGATGAGCCTAGGTTTTGGTCCAATTTTGGGTAGAATCTATACTTTATTTGCTAATAGATGTCATGGAATTTAATGATAAATATCGATATTTTCATAATGTTTCCCTCAAACCACTGACATTGGACTTAATCTTATCTCTGCAAGCTTTAATGACATTTGGCATAATATGTGAATTATCTATATTGATTTTTCATGTGGTTAATGAATGTTCCTTAAGATGGTTATAGATGTGCAATTATTATGTGTACTGACCTTGCCATGCAGATTTAATATGACAAGTTGAGGAAGACACTACCAACTAGACATGCACCATAATGTCCAACAAAGGAATCGCTCCAAGTCAAAGGCAGTCGATGGTAGAAGATTCTCCATGCAACTAAATATAACCATCTTGTAGTGGAATTTAATGATTAATCATGCATGGGTGTTACTGCTATGGTAGATCTGCGTTTGGACTTGCATATCTGACCAAATTCCATGCATGTGTAAACGCCATTGCTCCATTTCATCTATTTTTCCTAAATGGCATCCTCCTAGTCGTGGAGTTGACTGCCTTGTTTATTTGTTAGTATAAATAATGATTTGATGCTCCTTCTTTAGGAGGTTGCACAATTTGATATTGTACTCTCATTCTCTAGTTTTCAGTAATACATATACATTACTCTTTTGTATGCATGATTCATAGTGAATAAAATAAAGTTATGAGTTCGAGCATCTGAGTTTTCATTAGTTTTAGAGGATACTTATCCAAGAGGGCCTTCATGGTGAGTAATCTGTCTTCTTAGTTTAGCATTAGTTTAGTATTATTTACTATTTAGTACTTAGAAATTTGGCACTGACTATTCCTGTAGCCACTAGAATTTCATTCTATGATTGTTCCTACAGCCAAAGCAGATAGAGCAGTGTCTTGTTTGTTGCTAAGATTTTCATTCCTGTTATGCATTTCAACTTAGCATAGTCATTGGTTGATGTTCAGTATTTGTTTCATTCCTTTTCAATCAATTTACTTTCATTATTGTGTGTTCCTTAGCCATAGAATAGAATGGCTACTTTGAGTTCCTAGTGCACATACTATGTTGACCAATTTCAAGTTCACATCCCTGGGTTGACAAGTTAAATGCACCTTCATGATGGTTGAAATGGCTATTCAGGTCAGATGTCCAATCTTTGAATCATGTCTACAAAGGCTTAGTTATTAAGATCATTGTAGGAGGCCAACATTTTTGGCGTCGTTGTCGAGGATGGTGCCAAACTAGGGAGTCTTTTGGAGTCATTGGTAGTTTTTCTTGCAGTAGTGTTTCTTGAAGTTGTTCTTAGTATATCTTCATTTAGGAAGTAACGAGCCCCCCTATTCTTTACCAATTCTTAATGTGAGATGAATAATAGTGAGTGATACCACATGCATAGAGGAAGGAGAAGGGATGCTTATGGGAGATTCCTTCCTAACAACCAAATCCATTCTAGCTAGTTGACTATTAGAATCTACCAGAAGAAGAAGATCCATACCCCTTTGTTGATGCATATCCTGATCTGAATAGTTCTAAAGCCTCATCGGAAGATCAAAATAAACTTGAGAACCTCTTTTCTTTGGAACAACATCAAGTAGGAATGGGTGATGCAAATAGGAACAAACCTAACCAACCAGATTTTCCTTTCCCCATTGCCTATCAGAATGAAGTTGATAACATCTAGAACATTCCCGCCTCAACACTCCCAAAGTTTTATGGACTTGTCACAGAAGATCCAGATACCTTTCTATTTGAGTTTGACATACTTTGCAGGAGTTATGATTATACTGCTGATGCTCATAGGCTTAAGCTATTTCCTACTACTTTGAAAGAGGTTGCATTAAGATGGTTCATGAGCCTAGGAAGAGATATTGTGGAAACTTGGGAAGACATGAAGACAAAATTCCTTGAGAAATACAAGGAATATTACAAAGGCAGTGACATGAGATCATGTGACATTTTTAGGATGCATCAAAAGGAAGATGAGAGCCCAGAAGATTACATTGCAAGGTTTCTATTTTTCCTACAAAAATATCCACACCATACACTTAATGAAGAATCACAAAATTTGCTTTTCCTAAGAGGAATCAATGATAGCTGCACTGATGCTTTGGACCTCATGGGAGGAGGAGATATCTCCCAAGTTTCTTGGGAATATATCAAGAAAATATGCTAGAACTACTCTAGGGCAGCTTCAAAGAAAGGGAGAGCTTACCAATCTTCCATGGGTAAGTCAACTACCAGTGGAGTCTCAAGAATGGAGATTACTCATTTACTAGCTGATTTCAAGCAGGAAATTATCAATAATCTAGCTACTCTGCTAGATACACTTGAGGCCAAGAAGAAGCAAGAGGAGGTAGAGGCAATGTTGAAAGAGTATTTCCCCTACTGTAGACAAAAAGGAAGGACTATATATGTAAGATGGTAGCTAATATTCAAAGTAAGCAAGTTCCACTTGAGTTCAAGCCAATCCAGATTGAAGAAGACCAAGTCTACTATGTTGCACAAAGGAAGCCTTGGGATCCAAGACAAGGTATGCCACCAGATCCACTATCCTATGTTGGGCCATATTTTAATTCCTATTCCTCTGGTAACCAATGGAAGCCCCCATATCCACCCAATTATGGAGGATATCCACTACATCCTTGGAGTAACCCTCCAAATGCTTGGCCCAGTCATCAAAGTTCTCCACCCTAGTGGTAGCAACCTCAGGGGAATTGGAAGCAATTTCAAGGACATTGGAAACCAACTCTAGGAAATTGGTAGCAAACAAATCAATGGAGAGGAGGGCAGCAATGGCCTACTTAGACAACTAGTTACATGCAGCTACCTTCTCAACCCCAACAACCTACTATAATGCCTCCACCTACTAATCCTAGCTCAAATGCACCTAAACCCACTCAACTACTAGCTCAGCCAACACCCAATCCAAATAACAAACCACAACAAGAGCTTGCCTACTCTGCTGATTCAAATCAATTTCTTGCATAGCTATGAGTGTAAGTGATATCCACTTGAGTTCAGGTACTACTCTACCGGCCCCTTCCAAGCCCATCATCACTGAGCTCCCTGTGGAAGAGGAAGAGGACCCTCTGAATGAACCCATTTAGCCTAGTATACCTAAAAATCCTAAACCAATCCAAGTCAAGCAAATAGAAAAAGAGCCACCATTTCCTTAGAGATTGGAAGTTTCCAAGAAGAAGGAAGAAAAGGAGGATACATATTTTGATATCTTGGATCAATTAAAGCATATATGTGTCTAGATACCTCTATTTCAGGCCATAACAAATGTTCCAATCTATGAAAAAACAATCAAAGAAGCCTGTCTCAAGAAGCTGGGTAGGAAAAAGAAAGACCCAACTACAGTTCATGTGGTGGGCCAGCTAGTTGACATCATAATAAGAAAGGTGACTATTCCCAAGTATAATGACCCAGGTAGTCTTGTGGTAGTAGTTTTTATTAACAGGATCCAAGTGAAGAATTCTTTGATTGATTTAGGGGCAGCAATAAATATAATGGCTAAAGACATCTTGCAAAAACTAAATATTGCAAGCATGAGGTCCACTCCAACTGTCCTAAAACTTGTTGATAGCTCTACTATTAAGCCTGATAGTGTAGTAGAGGATCTTGTGGTAGTTTTAGACTCCTAGGAGTACCCAACAAACTTTATGATTATTTCTCCTAAAGCTACACTAGGTGGGTATCCCATTCTTCTTGGAAGACCATAGTTAGCAACTGCAGATGCATACATTAGATGTCAGTCAGGTGATATGACCATTTTAGATGGGAGGAGCACTCAAATTTTTATTCTCTATCCACCTGCTCATCCATCTCATGATGAAGATAATCTTGTATGGCCACATGTTGGTGAAGAGGTTGAGGAAGTTAACTCTATGGCATAGCTTATGATGCAAGGTAGAAGCTCCTTCATGCAACTCCAAGATGAGGATGAAGTATTGACTAACATCATTCAAAACCATTATGAAGTGGAGGAAGCATCATATTCTTATTCTGTTACTCCAGTCAAGACACTTCTGTTTGTTCTTCTTGTAGCCACTATTCCTGTAGATGTCCTTCCTGCAGATGCTCTTCCTACAGCCACTGTTCCTATAGACAAACTTCCTACAACCACTATCTCTGTAGATGGACTTCCTGCAGCAATAGGTATGTCCCATACATTTCTGTCATATGAACTAAAGGTACCAAGTGTTAATAAAGCAGCCATGATAGAGTTAACTAGACAAGTATAGGTGTCAGAAGGAAAATATTTGAATGTTAATAGTAAATTAAATGAAGAACAACAATTGTTATTGGCAAACATATTAAGGGTCCATCAACATGCATTTGCATGGGATTATCATGATATGAAGGGATTGGATCCTAAACTTTTTACTTATAGCATTTACATCAGAGATGATTACACCCTAGTAATACAGTCACATAGAAGAATTAACCCTACACTAAGAGAGATTATGAAAGGAGAACCACAAAAATTACTAGATGCAGGATTTATCTACCCCATTTTAGATAGTCAGTGGGTATCTCCATTAGTGATTGTTCCCAAGAAGGGAGGGAAATGGAAATTTTTTGTTGATTATAGGGAATTGAATGCTGCCACCAAGAAGGACCACTTTCCTTTACCCTTCATTGATCAAGTTTTGGACACACTTGCAGGAAAGCAATATTTTTCTTTTCTAGGTGGGTTCAATGACTACAACCAGATCCAAATTGCACTAGAGGACCAAGAGAAGACTACATTTACCTATCCATGGGGGACCTATGCCTATTTGGTTCTCCCATTTGGATTATGCAACACACCTACAACTTTTTAGAGGGAAGTCATTAGCATCTTCTCAGACATTTCTCATGATTGCATGAAGTTTTATATGGATGACTTCACCACTTATGTTGTTGATTTTAATCAAGCATTGGAAAATATCAAAAGGGTCTTGCAAAGATGTGAAGACCAAAACTTGTCCTTAAACAATGAAAAATGCTTCATGATGATGTAGGAAGGTGTAGTTCTTGGCCACTACATCTCCCCTAAGGGAATTTAAGTAGATCCTGCAAAGATTTAGGTAATCACAAATCTGCCTACACTTGTGAAACAAAAAGATGTTAGGATTTTTTTGGGTCATGCAAGATATTATAGGTGTTTCATCAAGGATTTCAGCAAGGTAGCAGCACCATTGTATACTCTTCTCACTAAAGATGTGGAATTTTAGTGGACTGAAGCCTATGAAAAAACATTTTCTAACTTGAAGGTAGCTTTGACTCATGCTCCTATACTCAAAGGGCCTAATTGGGAGATTCCTTTCCACATCCATACTGATGCATTAGATTATGCCATAGGAGCAGTCTTAGGACAGAATGAGGAAGCTGTTGAAAATGCTATTTACTTTGTCAGCAAAAATTTACAAGGAGCTGAATTCAATTATACAGTGACAAATAAAGAAATGTTGGTAGTCGTCTATACACTGAACAAATTTAGACAATACATAACATGCTACCAAATATTTGTACAAACTGATCATGTATCCATTAGATGTCTCATGAATAAACCTTTGATCATAGGTAGATTGGAAAGATGATTATTGTTGATGCAAGAGTTTGATATAACCATTGTGGATAAGCCAGGGAAGGCCAATATTGTTATAGATTATCTTTCAAGGCTAACTACATCAGAAGATAGTTAGCCCATAGATGACTCTTTCCCTGATGAGCATATATTCTCCCTCAGTGTACAAACACCCTGGTATGCTGACATAGCCAATTACTTGGTCACGGGTAGAGTTCCTTCTCACTTCTCTCCAAAGAAGAAAAGGGCACTCATTGAAAAATCTTTTCCTTTCTCTTGGATTGCTGGATGTTTGTTTTATATTGGACCTAACCACATCATGAGGAGGTGTGTGAGAGAAGATGAGACATATAAAATTTTTCTTGCATGCCACAATGAACCATGTGGAGGACACTATGTGGCCAAGAGGACAACAATGACGGTTTTGAACATAGGATATTAGTGGCCAACACTCCACAAGGATGCAGGAAGGTATACCATAAAATGTGATAGATGTCAAAGAATGGGAAAACCAACTAGGTCTGATGAAATGCCACTGTGCCCTCAAGCAATCATCACTCCCTTTGACAAGTGGGGATTGGATTTTGTGGGACCAATTGACCCTTCATCAAATGGTAAGTCTTATATATTGGTATGCATTGATTATGTGGCAAAATGGGTATAAGTTAAGGCCATGAAACATGCAAGAGATAACAAGGTTGTAGAATTTATTTATGAAGATATTTTCACAAGATATGGAATCCCAAGAGAAATAGTGACTGGTCAAGGGGCATAATTCACATCAACCCTTGTTACAACACAATTTAATGAGTATAACATAAGGCAAAGGAATTCTACTCCTTATCACCCACAAGCTAATGGCCAAGTTGAGGTGACCAATAGAGAGATTGAATCCATTATGACTAAAACAACTACGGGCTTCACCCAATTTGAGTTGTTGTATGGAAAAACAACTATGATTCCAATTGAATTTGAATATAAGACTCTGTGGACTGTGGTAGATTTGAGGATGGATATTTTTGAGGCACAAAGAGAAAGAGTCATGTAAATAAACACTTTGGATGAGATAAGAAGAGCAACCCTGCAACATACAAAAGTGGTGTAGAATTAGAGAATCAGATGGCATGACAAATTTATCAAGGACAAGAAATTCCAACCAGGAGATTGGGCCCTGCTCTATGACTCAAGATACTAGGACAATGCAGGAAAATTACAGACAAGGTGGCTAGGACCATATGAAGTTGCTGAGGTATTTCCTAATGGAGTTGTTCAACTTACTACCATTGACCTTGTCAAGTTTAAATTACTTTTCAATGGTCATCGCCTCAGACTATACCACAAGCTAGCTTCTAAAGAAGAGATCCTACAATAATTCACCCATGTAGCACCCGAGCTTCTTGCAGCCAAAGGAAATGGACCTAGTGTCCCTTATTTTGGATAATTAAGGTACGTACTCTCTCATAATAAAGACTTTCACTTACGTGAAAGTCCATTTCTCCGCCAATCCACCCATCCATCACCATATTTCTCTCTCTTCCATCACTTCATTCCACCTCACCTCATGCCTCTGCATTTTCATTAATCACTCAATTTATTCCCACAAGGAAAGTGGTACTTTCTCCATGATATTTGAAGCAAATATTCCACATATTTAGGTATGTGTGCATTAACTGCTACCTTTAATCATCTTTTAAGTGTGTTCATTTAATCAATGTACGTTAGTATAGAAGTTTGCATAAAATTCCATCATTCCCTATCAAATCACCACTCCCATCTTGCATGTGTGGACACATGTCCAAATTTAGGTTGAGGGGAGGGGAAAGAAAAAGATGCAAATATTTTGTGAATTTGTTTCCCATGTGTCAATTCATACTAGGCTACGTCAGAAAATTTAAAATGAGCTGATTTGAAATCCGAATGAAATGATGACTTGCATGTGTGAAGTGGCAACAATTGTAGCTTCCATTTCTTCCCATCATAATTCCCCTTTCTATCAGTCCTTTTCTTGCCATTATTGCCCTGTCATAATCTTGAGTTGCAACAAAAAAGGTGAAACAAAGAAAAGAAAATTCAGTTGAGATTGGCACTAGAAATCTAGTAGGTACTATAGGAAAGTGAGCTTGGATTTTAGACGAGAATTGCAGGAAAGAAGTTGCAGAACATTTGTTTGATTGCAGAAAATGGGAGGTGGGTTAATTCAAAATGAACCCATAGTGCATGACATTTTATTACAGGATGCACAATTCCTAGTTGAATTTAGAAATCGTGGATGGGCAGATTACTTCTTGAAACTGGATGGCTTTGATGAAAGCATTGCCCTTGAATTTGCCCAGAAATTTTCTGAAGGGAAAGCCATAATAGAAGGGTTGGAAGTTGTGGCAACTGAGGAAAGAATTTCAGAGGTCATAGGGTTACTAGTTGATGGCAAAAATTACCCTGTATCTAGAGACGCCAGATCAGCCAGGGCCAAATTTACAGAGCCGAACGACCCATCATTGAGCATTGATAAACACGGTGCAAAGATAATTTCTCTACTCGAGCCATGGAAGTAGATAGCTGTGCATGTTATCAAATACATCACCTATGAGGGTCACTAGTCAAATTTTCATTCTATAAAATTCAAGATTTTGAATCACATGAGGCACAAAAGGAGGATGAATGGACCCAACGTGTTATACAATCTTCTCTCAATCATGGCAGCCAAGACCCAACAAGGTAGGGATAATTATGTTTCCCACTATTGCTTGATTAAAATGCTAGTTGAAACGTCTCTACAATAACCTGGGAAGAATTTATAAATGTTGATCAAATTAGACCTAAGCACTTGCAACCTAGGGCTTTACCTCAACCCTGTAGGTCTAGCAGGATATTGAGCACGATTGAAGCCACTCTTGATGCTTTAACCTCTGGTGCTGGCTCTTGTGTGAATCCTCCTATAGCAGAAGAAACCATAGAAATTAGTTCTTTTGAAATAGAACACTTAGAAAAAGAAAGTTCTTCCTCCGATTTTGATGATGGCATTCCACTTGAGACCGTGATGAAAACCATGGCATAGAAGAGATAAGTAGAAACAAGAAAAGGAAATACCAAAACACAACTTGTAGAAAGAAAGGTGTGCCAAGTTTTAAAAAGAGGAAGGTTGACACTATTCATCTTGTAGCCAAAGGAAAGCATGAGAAACCTCACAAGAAATCAAGACCAACTGGGCTTGTGATTGGTATGCCTCCACAGGAAAGCCTTGAGCCTGGTGAGACATCACATGAGGACCCTGAAGCTCTAATGAGGTAGGAGAATATCAAAGAAGAAGACATATTTGGGAGAGCAACAAATATAACACTGGCTGATCTTGCTAACATTGCAGAAGAGTTTGAGGAAAATCAGGATTTCCTACAGCATGAGCAAGAAGTCCTACAATAGGATGTCCTACTGCAGTAGCCAAAACTAGAGCAGGAGTTCCTGTAGCCACAAAAAGAACAAGAATGAGAGTCCCTACAGCAAGAGGTGAAAGAAGGAATAGTACCCCTACAACCAGAGATAACTGGACAACTTGAGTCCATGCAAATAGTGCCATATGAGGAGTCGCCATCGAAAAAAAGAATGATAGGCATTCATAATCCTCCTAGTTTTATAGTACATGCAACAATTTTGAATTTATGGAGAGAAATAAAAATAAGAGTGGAAGAATGGAGAAAGGAAAAATTAAACTTGAAGGAGGAAATTCAAAAGAAGGATGGATGAAGAGATAAAAGACAAAGATGCAAAAATTGCCACCTTGAAGTAGAGGGTGGATGATATGGTAGCTTTGGCACCACAAATTTTGGAATGTAGGACTCATCCAAGGGTCTATGCTTTTCTCTTGAAAGAGAAGTATCTCTCTTTTAAGCTGTCAAGGATTGCCTTAGGTTTGAATCTTTCTATTGACACCCCTATGGAATTTTTCAATGCTTATAGGATTGCCTCCCCTGAAGTGAAGAATTTTCTATGTGAATTTTATTTGCATAATTATGCTGTCACAAAAGACCATGATTGAAATCCATTGTTGTATGTTGGGGATGTTTAATTGAGAGCATTTATGTCTTGGGTACAAAATGAGATTAGTTGGGAACAACAACATGGAGCTTATAAGCAATTGGATTCATATATCCCTCTGCCTGTTAGGGCTAAATCAAGGAACCCAAGGGATATTTATAGAGAATGGCATAGAATGCTTCTCAAACCTAGTTATGGAAACAATATTATTCCTCGTATTGAGGCAGTTTATAGTGAGTATGAGGTAAAGACAACAACAAAGGAGGAAACTATGAGAAGATATCTATCACAAAGATGGAATAGTCTATCTGATGAGCTGAAGTAGGTTGAGCCTCATTCCATCCACAATCATGCTGCAACACTAAAGAGGATTGATAGGTATATTCAGATTGGGAGAACACAAGGGCAGTCTTGGCTTCCCCTAACTTTCTAGCCACCCATGCTCATGTGGCCTGTGCCAAACTTTAGATTCTACCAGCTTGAAATTGTTGCAAAAAGGAAAAGATGGAACAAATTTGATAGATTGGGAGGATTCTATTGGGATCCTGATTCACACACTACATCCACTGATGTTGGACAACTATTAGTTGCAAAATTCAGAGCTTTGACCAAGTAGAAGAACAACCCTTCCCTTGCTGGAAGAACAAGAAAACATTAGGTTGGGGGGAGTGATGAGCCTAGGTTTTGGTCCAATTTTGGGTAGAATCTATAGTTTATTTGTTGATAGATGTCATGGAATTTAATGATAAATGTCGGTATTTTCATAATGTTTCCCTCAAACCATTGACATTGGACTTAATCTCATCTCTACAAGCTTTAATGACATTTAGCATAATATGTGAATTATCTATATTGATTTTGCATGTGGTTAATGAATGTTCCTTAAGGTGGTTATAGATGTGTAATTATTATGTGTACTAACCTTGCCATGTAGATTTAATATGAAAAGTTGAGGAAGATACCACTAGTTGGGCATGCGCCATAATGCCTAGCAAAGGAATTACTCCAAGTCAAAGGCAACCGACGGCAGAAGATTCTCCATGCAACTAAACATAACCGCCTTGTAGTGGAATTTAATGATCGAGCATGCATGGGCGTTACTGTTGTACTAGATCTGCATTTGTACCTACATACTTAACTAGATTCCATGCATGTGTAACCACCTTTGCTCCATTTCCTTTGTTTTCCCTAAATGGTGTCCTCCCAGTCATGGAGTTTACTACCTCATTTATTTGTTAGTATAAATAATGATCTGATGCTCCTTCTTTAGGAGGTTGCATGATTTGATAATGTACACTCATTCTCCAATTTTCAATAGTATAGATACATTACTCTTTTGTATGCATGATTCACAGTGAATAAAGTAAAGTTATGAGTTTGAGCATCTGATTTTTCATTAGTTTTAGAGGATACTTATCCAAGGGGGGCCACTTCGTGAGTAATCTATCTTCTTATTTTATCATTAATTTAGTATTATTTACTATTTAGTACTTAGAAATATGGCATTGACTATTCCTGCAGCCACTAGAATTTCATTCTATGACTATTCCTGTAGCCAAAGCAGATAGAGCAGTGTCCTATTTGTTGCTTATATTTTCATTCCTGTTATGCATTTCAACTTAGCATAGTCATTGGTTGATGTTCAACATTTGTTTCATTCCTTTCCAAGAAATTTACTTTCAGTATTGTGTGTTCCTTAGTTGTAGAATAATGGCTACTTTGAGTTCCTAGTGTACATATTGTGCTGACCCATTTCAAGTTCATGTTCCTAGGTTGACAAGTTAAATACACCTTCATGATGGTTGAAATGGCTATTCAGGTCAGATGTCCAACCTCTGAATAATGTCTATAAAAGCTTAGTTATTAAGATCATTGTAGGAGGCCAAAAATGAGTAGGCATGATCCTCTCCAGAATACCAAATGCAAGATTCAATGATTCACTGTTCTCAATGTTGGATTTTAGAATTTCTTCCCTAGCCTTTGCTTGTGCAAACAATGCAACTTTCATTTTCTGAATTGGGGACAAAGTTGATAAATGAATAGGGGCATCTCCCAACTCAAGATCAAAATATTCTTTTGTTTATCCAAAAATCTCTTCACTGTCTCTATAGTGTCTCTTGCTTCCACTGGAATTTCGTTGACTTCATCCTTCTTTTATTCACCTTCTAGTTCTTTAGTAACTATTTCTTGATTTCCTTCATGAGCTTCAACTTCTTCATTTGGAATCTCCTTTCCTTTAGCTAATACAACCTTAGGAACTTTAGTATCCATAGGTACTTTTGTATTATCCACATCAGGAGGATTCTTAATATCCTCAGTATCTACATTCACCTCCTCATTTGCTAGATCATATGCAACATCTTCAACATTCACTTATTCAGCATAGATCTTGTTGTTTGATAGAAATGCTTCCAAGATTTTCTTGGTTTCATCAACAACAACATTAGTTTCACCAATCATAAGTTTGTTCACCCTTGTTTTTCTTTTAAATTCCTCCTTGGATTTTTTCATGAGTGACTTCATCTCCTCAATATATATTTTTGGAAATACTTCTGCAAGAATTCTCTTTCTCATATGCTCTTCTTTTGTCCTAGCATTTACTCTTCTCATCTCCAAAATCTCATATAGACTCTTAGGTAAACCAGACATAATTTCAACAAGAACTTTATTGAAAATATTTAGATGTTTTATTGTTGCCTCCTCAAGAATTCTTTGTCCTAATTCATCAAAAAATTCATACCATTTGCAGAGGGGCTTGAGGTTTCCATCCTTGACAACAACATTCTCAACTTCTTCAATTGTCATACCTGGTTTGTCAAATTTTTCCTTCTTCTTTTCCTTTTCTTCTTCACTAGAATATTTTCTCTTGGTTACCTTTATAGAACTAAGTGTCGGTAGCCTTTATTTCTTTCAAACCTTCATTTGACTTAGTCTCCTCATTTTCAGAGACAACTTCATAGGTTCTTGTTCTCTTGTTCTTCTTTCTCTTACCGAAAGCCTTGTCTTGGGATTTTGCAGGGGTTAAATTTTATACATGATCGGATAGGGGTACAAAATTCCTTGTTGTTCTAGTTCAGGCAGAGGATACTAGTGGACTAGTAGATTTAGTTTTAGGTTCTTTCCCTTTTTCAACATCTGCTTCTTCTCTCTTCCTTTTGGATTCTCTTACTACATTTGAAGATATTCCCATACTTTCTGCAAAGACTTCCACTTCTTTCCTTACTCTTCTTACTATCTTTGGCTTCTTTAATTACTTATGGAATTGCATGCTCTTTTCTGCATAAGTTCCAAACCTTTCTTCAGACAAATCCAAAGGTTTACTCAACAAATATTGTGCATATAGCTCCAAGATTCCTTCCTCGACTTCATATCCCATTGACATAATCCAAACGGTTCTGGGATCAACTGCTTCCATTAAGTATTAATCAATATCCACCATAAAACAAATTGTGTCCTTGTAATTCTCAACAATAGAACTAGGAATCCTTTTCATTGCTTGCATTTCATTCTAAAAGTTCTTGAGATATCCCTAGATTGCAGTTTTCCTAGCTTGACTGTCACCAAAATTAAATAATATGTCTCTAATTTGAACACCAATAGGCTTATCACCTCTTTGCCAAACCACTTTCCTGAATCTCGAAACTTCATTCATGAAATAAAAGAATAAACACAGTAGCAAATTACCATATTTAAAAGAATTCTTCTTGTCTTTCTTTATCTTCACAAGATTCTCCATAAGCTAACTTCAAAGAAATTTGCACAAGTCATACTCTACATTCTCCCTAACCATTTGATAAGCTACATATATGGTAGTACCAGATATATAATTTTCTCTACTAGAGTGATATATCTTATAACCAATGACAATCAAGGAAAATTTCACATCCACATCGGTGATGCTATCAATTGTCATTGCTCTTTTGTCAAATGTTGAACTAGTCGCATATGTGACTGTCTAATTCTTTACTGACTTCAAAATAGTAAAACCATCAAAATAATTTAGACCTATAACAACTCTTTTAGTTTCTTTTGTTATCTTGAAAGGTTGATTCAACCTCATAAATTCTACATGGACTCGACTCAAGATATATTAGACCCCTTCACTTTCATTGAACACGGGTAATTTCTCAAACTACGTGAATTTATTTTCCTCTAGGATTTTGAATTTGTGCTTGACATAGAAATATTCTCCAACAATGTGTTTGGAATATAGATTCAACAACTGTGAGCTTCCTAGCTCCTCAATATTAGCATGAACATATGCCCTAATATCTTCAATATGTAAAAATCCATATGATGTAGACGAAAATGCACCTAAGGGCTCAGTCTCAATAGACTTGAAAGGGTGCCATTTAAATTTTGGATGGGATCTATCCTTTACTTCAACCACTAATGGAGTAGCCATTTCAACAAATTCACAGGTTTGCAATTTTTCCTGATAAATACCATTTTGTTGGAGTAGGGTTTGAGCTTTGAATCACCTTCACACTTGAATTCTCCCAAATTTTGACAAAGTTTTCTTTAGAGCTCAAAAAATTCTTCTCAAAGTGAAAAGTGACAAATGAAAGATAGAAATGACCTTTTCATCACTCACATACCTAACTTTTTGACGTAAAAAATGCTTTTTTCCTAACTCATTCAGATATCTTGTTTTCATACACTGTGAAAGATAACTCTTTTGTGAACCTTTAATTCTACATAAATACTCTCTCCAATTTTTCAACATCTATGGATCACCAATGCAATCACTGAAGTCATCCACATCTTGGTGTCAATCACCGATAGGGGGTTTGAAATATTTTCTTGATAGATCCCCCTAGGCTAAAATCCTAAAGACTAATTCCTAGAGGAATTACCAGAAGCCGATCCTGGTGCTGCCTCATTTTCTGCAACACAGGGATTCTTCTTTACCCAAGTTTTCTTCATCTGTTTTATGATCCAATCTATAGTAGCCTTCTCTTTTCCTTTTTACATCCTTTTGCATGTTTCTTCTTTGATTTACCAGACCTCCTCTATAGAATCTAGCAATATGACCAGTTTTGTTACAATTGTAGCACACCATATTTCTTTGTCCAGACCAGTTGTTCCACTAATTTTCTCTCAATCTGCATTGATTAGCAATATGACCAAATCTATTATATGTATAACATCTGAAATCTCTATGAAAGTTGTTCACCAAATTTCTACATTCATTTGACTTATGACCATACTTGTTACAGTTAAAGCATTGACTAGAGAATGATGGATCATTTGAATTCATTCTACTTCTACATTGAGTTGCCATATGACCAAATTTATTGGAAATAAAATAATAACCATTGAACCTCTGAGCATTAGGTTTTCTTACTGGATACCTTCTAGTGTTGTTCATCTGATTTCCTTATCTGAATCTCCTTTATCCAAAATTCCTTTGTCCAGATCCAAAGCTTTCACTTTCCTCATATCCAAGACCTTGCTTGTCACCATTAGTCCTTTGACCTTTAATCAAACATTAGGCTTAGCTAAGCTAACCTTGAACTTCTCCTTGTACTCATTTGCAGTAGCAAGTTCATCTCTGAGATCAACAATGTGCTTTTCAATTTCTTCCTCATTGTGTTTGGTTTGTTCTAACTCTTGTTCCAACTGAATGAATTCATTAGTAATTCGGCTGCATTGTTCAAATTTCTCTTTCAGGGATTGGGTAAGATTTTCTTCATTCTTCTTTCTATCTTCAATATCCTTAGTCATTCTTATCATAATAGATTCCATCTCATGCTTTCGAACTATATTCTCTCTACAAAAATTTTCACATTCTTCTATCTTTTCCTTTAGGGCTTGACTCAGTTGTTCATCTTCAATGTGCTTACTGTCATCTTGCCTTATCTAATCACAAAGTTCCCTTCTCTTCTCCCTGGACTTATTGATTTTATCTTTCAATGACTCATTGAATATCTCAACATTCAGAAGATTTTCTTTCAATTCTCGGACATCATATTTTGACTGATCAAGATCATCTAGGGCCACCATAAGTTGTTTTTGAAGACTACTTGAATCCATTGAAACACTTTCCAAGATCTTCCTCAAGCTGTTAAACTTCTTCCGAGGACCAGAGCTCTAATACCAATTGTTGGAATCAAGCAACACTGAGAGGGGGGTGAATTAGTTTTGTGCAATTTTGAACTTTATTAATCTAATCAACAAATTACTAAAAACATTCAACCAAAAGAAATATGCATAAACATAGAGTAAGCAACCACAACACCGTAACACAAGGTTTTTTATGTGGAAACCCTATTAGGGGAAAAACCATGATGGATGGAAAATCCACAATATAGTCTGAGTATACTCAAAAGGAATAATTACAAAATGGGAATGCACTTGCATTCAGGAACACTACCTTACAAAAGATTAGAATACTTCCAAGAATTTGAACTGAGAAAGTAGCATCTACAAATGCTTGATTCTAGTTTTAGTTAGGCTCAACAATCAGATTTTGCTCTTCACTCTGCTCTACCTTAATTTTCTTCACAAAAATCCTTAATGTGCAAGTGAAACTATGCTTACTCGCTTTCCTGATCTTCTGATATTCACAACATACATCAACTCACATCGAACACACACAAAAATGGTACAATTGATCAATTATATATATCTACTACAAGAGATTTGAACACTTTAGGTTGGCTTAAAAAAAATAAGAAATATTCATGAATTGCCAACTTTAAATCATTAGAACATTCAATGTGAATCCACAAGATTCAGCCACAACATAGTGACGACCCAAAGTAAGATGCTCGACCACAAAAAAATTTAAACAATAACTCCTCATATATCTACAACACATCATATTCACCAAGTTAGCCTTCAAACACTAACAAACAAAAAGTTAGACAATTAGACCTCCTAGCTTTCACCCAAATTGAGACGAGGCACCAAGATTTTTAGATAACATAGATTATGCATCAAGAAATACTCCCTTGAGATCCACAACACAAAATGGAAATATAAAATCTTCATATGAATCGAAGAACACAAAGTTACTAGATGCTTTGTTCTAACTTAACAGATAACCACTGACCTTCAATCTATCTACTGACATGAGCAAAATGCAACGTGTGAATTGACTAGCTGACAAGGGTTGTCTGCCTCCTACAATGATTTCATAACTGGGCTTCTACGACAATAATTCAGAGATTGGACATCTAACCTAAATAGTCATTCAACCACTATGAAGGTGCATTTAACTTGTCAACCTAGGGATGTGAACTTGAAATGGGTCGGCACTATATGTGCACTAGGGGCTCAAGTAGTCATTGCATCCTACAACTAAGAAACACAATACTAAAAGTAAATTGCTAAAAAGGAAGTAAAGAAAATACTAAGCATCAACCAACAACTATGATGAACTGAAATGCAAAGTAAGAATGAAAGATCTAAGCAACAAACAAGAACTACTATGTCTGCTTTGGCTATAGGAATAGACACAAAATGGACTTCTAGTGGCTGCAAGAACAGTCAATGCCAACTTTCAAACTAAGTATCAAATGACAAGTAATACTAAGCTACTTCTAAACTAAGAGAATAGATTACTCACCAAGTGGGCCCCCTTCGATAAGTATCCTCTACACTAATAGCAACTTAGATGTCCGAACTCAGAACTTTATTTTCATTCACTGTAAATTGTGCATACAAAGAGTAATGAATTTGTCATTGAAAATGAGAGTACAATGTAGAATCGTCCAACCTCTTGAAGAAGGAGCATCACACTATTATTTATACTACAACTAAAAAGGTAGTAATTGAAATGACTGAGAGGATGCCATTTAGGGAAAGCAGGGAAAAGTGGAGCGGTGGAAGTTATACGTGCATGGAATCCGGTCAAACATGCAAGTCAAGCACGGATTCAACACAACAGTAACACCCATGCATGCTTGATCATTAAGGTCCACTACAAGGTGGTTACATTTGGTTGCATGAAGAATCTCTACTGCCAATTGCAGTCCAAGGTTAGTTCGCACAATAACTGCACATCAATAACCACTCGAATAAACACTCATTAATCGTATGCAACTCAACATAGATGACCCACATATTATGCCAAATATCATTAAACCCTGCAGAGATAGGGTAATGTCAAATGTCAATGGTTTGAAGGAAACATTATGCCAATACCAATGCTTAAGCATTAAAATCTATGACATCAATGAGCAAATAGACTATATATTTTACCCAAACTAGACCAAAAACTAGGCTCATCACTCCCCCCAACCTAATGTTTGTTGGTTCTATAGTAGACATTGGGTACATTCATTCTCCTTTTGTGTCTCATGTGGTTAAAAAGCTTGAAGTGGACATAATGTAAGTTTGACTGGAAGCCTTCACAAGTAATGTATTTGATGACATACACAGCTATCTACTTCCATGGCTCAGGCATAGACATTCTTTTTATGCCTTGCTTGTCTATGGTCAATGGGAGATTGTTTGGCTCTACGAATTCAGCCCTAGTTGACCTAGCGTCTCTAGAAACAAGGTAATTTTAACCATCATCAGGTAACCCTGTAACTTCTACAATTCTTTCCTCTACTACTACATATTCTAACCCTTTTATTGTGGCTTTTCCTTCCAAAAATGTCTAGGAAAATTCAAGGGCAATTCCTTCATCAAAACCATCCAGTTTCAAAAAGTAGTCTATCCATCCATAGTTTTGAAATTCGGCCAGGAATTGTGCATCATGTAGTAAGATATCATGCACCGTGGGTTTGTTTTGAACTAACCCACCTCCCATTGTCTGCAATCAAACAAATGTTTTGAACTCCTTTCAACTTTTTCTGCAATTCTCCCCTTAAATGTGCTTCCCTACAGTATCTACGTCGATTGTATTTGTTTTGTCTTCTTGCTTTCAACTCAAGTTAGGACAGTGTAATAATAGCAAGAAAAGAAGTGGTAGAGGGAAGTTATGATAGGAAGAATTGGTGACTGTAGTTACTGTCATTTCACTCATGCAATCAACTCATTTTAAAATTCTGACGTAGCCCAATATGGTTTGACACATGGACAATAAAATATTTTCATCTTTTTCATTCCCCCCCCTCAACCTAAATTTGGACATGTGTCCACACATGCGAGATGGGAGTGGCGATTGACAAGAAATAATGTCATTTATGTGAATACCTATGCTAATGTACAATGATTAAATAGATGTACTTAAAAGATGATTAAGGATAGCAATTAAAGCACACATACCTAAATGTGTGGAAGATTTACTACAAAGATTGTGGATAAGTAATGTTCTTGGAAAATGAATTGAGCAATAAATGAAGATGGGGTGGAATGGAATGAGATGGAATGAAGTGATGGAAGAGAGAGAAAGGTGGTGTAGATGGGTGTATGGGTGGATGATGGAGAAATGGACTTCTACACGAGTGAAAGTCTTTATTATGAAATGTATGTACCTCAATTAGGCTGAAGGAGGGACACTAGGTCCACCACCTTCAACTACAGGAAGCTCTAAGTGCTGAGTGAACTACTATAGGAATTCTTCTTTAGAAGATGGCCTATGATATAACCTTAGGTGATGACCATTGATAATTAATTTGAACCTGATAGGGTCAATGGTGGTAAGCTAGACGACTCCATTGGGAAAGACCTTAGCAATCTCATAGGGTCCTAGCCATCTCGTCTACAATTTTCCTACATTGTCCTGGTATCTGGAATCATAAAGCAAGCCCCAATCTCCTTGTTTGAACTTCTTTTCTTTGATAAATCTGTCATGCCACCTGATTATTTGGTTCCACACTACTTCAGTATGATGTAGGGTTGCTCTCCTCTCCTTATTTCATCCAAAGCATTTAGCTGCATGATTCTTTCTCTCTGTGCTTCAGAAATGTCCATCCCTAAATCAACTGCAGTTTGCATAGTTTTGTGTTCAAATTCGATTGGCATCAAGGTGGATTTTCCATACAACAAATCAAATGGGGTGAATCCTATAGTTGTTTTCCATGTTGTCCTATAGTCCCAAATAGCTTTAGGTAATCTTTTCGCCCAATATTTCCTATGAATAGCCACTGTTTTGGTCAAAATAACTTCAATTTCTCTGTTTGTCACCTCAACTTGTCCATTAGCCTGGGGGTGATAAGGAGTAGACTTTCTATGCCTAATGTTATACTCATTCACCAGTGCTACAACAAGGGTTGATGTGAATTGTGGCCCTTGATTAGTCACTATTTCTCTTGGAACTCCATATCTTGTGAAAATCTCCTCATAAAGAAACTTTGCAAATTTGTTATCCCTTGCATGCTTCATGGCCTTGAATTTTACCCATTTTGTTACATAATCAGTGCATACCAATATATGACTTACCATTTGATAGAGGGTCAATTGGTCCCACAAAATCTAATCCCCATTTTTCAAAAGGATTGATCACTATCTGAGCGCATAGTGGCATCTCATCAGATCTGGTTGGTCTACCCATTCTTTGACATCTATCACATTTTCTGGTATACCTTCTTACATCTCTATGGAGTGTTGGCCATAAGTACCCTATGTTCAAGATCTTCATTGTTGTCCTTTTTGCCGTAAAGTGTCCTCCACATGGCTCATTATGACATGCATGAAAAATTTCATAAGTCTCATCTTCTCTTACACATCTTCTCATGACATGGTCTGGTCCAGTGTAAAACAAACATCCAACAATCCAAGAGAAAGAAAAATATTTTTCAATGAGTGCCCTTTTCTCTTTTGGGGAGAAGTGAGAAGGAAATCTGCATGCGACCAAGTAGTTGGCTATGTTAGCATTCTAGGGTCACTAAAAGAATGAAGAAAAGATTCTCATCAAGAAAAGAGTCATCTATGGGTTGGTTGTCTTCTGATGTAGTCAGCCTTGAAAGAAAATTTGCAACAACATTAGCTCTTCCTGACTTATCTACAATAGTTACATCAAACTCCTGCATCAATAATAACCATCTTTCCAATCTCCCTATGATCAAAGGTTTATTCATGAGATATCTAATGGTTGCACGATCAGTATGCACAAAGATCTGATAGCCCGGTAATGTCTGAATTTTTTTAGTGCATAAATTACGACCAACATTTCCTTCTCTATCATAGTATAATTGAATTTAGCTCCTTGCAAATTTTTGCTGACAAATTATATAGAATTTTCAACAGCTCCCTCTTGTTGTGCTAAGACTACTCCTATGGCATAATCTGATGTATCGGTGTGAATGTGGAAAGGAAGCTCCCAATTGGGTCCCTTAAGTATAGGAGCATTTTTCAAGGCTATCATCAAAGCAAAAAATGCCTTGTCACAAGCTTCAGTCCACTGAAATTCGGCATCCTTAGTGAGAAGGGTATACAACGGTGTTGCTACCTTGTTGAAGTCTTTGATAGATCACATATAATATCCTACATGACCCAAGAAACTTCTAACATCCTTTTGTTTTGTAGGTGTAGGAAGATTTGTGATTACCTCTATTTTTGCAGGATTTACTTGAATTCCCTTGTGGGAGATGTAGTGGCCAAGAACTATACACTCTTGCATCATCATAAAGAATTTTTCACTATTTAAGGACAAGTTTTGATCCTCACATCTTTGTAGGACCATTTTGAGATTCTCCAATGCTTGATCAAATTCAACACCATAAGTGGTAAAGTCATCCATATAAATATCCATGCAATCATGATAAATTTCTAAAAATATACCAATGACTACCCTCTGCAAGGTTGCAGGTACATTGCACAAGCTAAATGGGAGTACCAAGTAGGCATAGGTCCCCCATGGATAGGTGAATGTGGTCTTCTCCCGGTCTTCTATTTCAATTTGGATTTGGTTGTAGCCACTTAATCCATCTAGAAAAGAGAAGTCACTTTCCTACAAGTGTTTCTAAGACTTGATCAATGAAAGGTAAAGGAAAGTGATTTTTCTTGGTGGTATCATTAAGTTGTCTATAATCAACGCAAACTCACCACTTCCCTCCTTTCTTGGGAACAATCACCAATGGAGACACCCACTAACTATCTGAAATGGGATAGATGAATCTTGCATCTAGTAATTTCTCTTAGTGTAGGGTTAATCCTCCTTTGTGGCTATCTTACTAGAGTGCAATCATTTCTGATATAAATTCTATGGGTGCAAAGTTTAGGATCTAGTCCCTTCATGTCATGATAATCCCGTGCAAATGTATGCTGATGGGCTCTTAATAGATTTTCCAACAACAGTTGTTATGCTTCACTCAATTTATTATTGACATTTATATATTTTCCTTCTGACACCTGTATTTGTGTAGTTAATTCTACCATGGTTGCTTCATTACAACATGGTACCTTTAGTTCACACAAAAACAACACATGGAACACACCTGTTGCTGTAGGAAGTCTGTCTGCAGGAATAACGTCTGTGGGAATAGTTGTTGCAAGAAGGACATCTATAGGAAAAACGTTTGCATGAACAACAGTTGCAGGAAGAATAGGAAGAAGTGTGTTGATTGAAGTAGAAGATGATGTATCCTTCGCTCCATAATGATTCTAAATGATGTTAACCAACACCTCATCCTCGTCTTGGAGCTACATGAAAGAGCTTCTGCCTAGCATCATAAGCTGCGCCACATAATTAACTTCTTCAGCTTCTTCACCAACTTGTGGCCATACAAAATCTTCTTCATCATGAGATGTCTGAGCAAGTGGATAAAGAACAAAATTTTTAGTACTCCTTCCATCTCAAATGGTCATGTCACCTGACCGACATCCAATGTAGGCATCTACGATTTCCAACCAAGGTCTTCTAAGGATAATGGGATACCCGCCTAGTGTGGCCTTAGGAGAAAGAATCATAAAATCTACTAGATATTCTTAGGAGTCTAGCACTACCACAAGGTCCTCCACTACACCATCGAGCTTAATAGTAGAGCTATCTACAAGCTACAAGACAATAGGAGTAGATCTCGTGCTTGCAATATTTAGTTGTTGTAGGATGTTTTTGGCCATTACATTGATTTTCTCCCCTAAATCAATCAGATCATTCTTCACTTGAATCCCATTTATGACAACTGCTATCACAAGACTGCCTGGGTCATTATTCTTGGGAATAGTTACTTTTCCCAACATGATATCAGCTAGCTGGCCCACCACATGAACTGTAGTTGGGTCTTTCTTCTTCGTTCCTGAATTCTTAAGACAAGCTTCCTTAATGCCTTTGTTGTAGATTGGAACATCTTTTATGGCCTGAAATAGAGGTATTTGGACGTATATATGCTTTAGTTGATCCAAGATGTCAAAATTATTATCCTTCTTTTCTTCCTTCTTCTTGACAACTTCCAACCTCTGAGGAAATGGTGGTTCTTGCTTGGTTCATTTGGCTTGGATTGGTTCAAGACTTTTAGGTGCATTTGGCTAAATAGGATCACTCAGAGGCTCCTCCTCCTCTTTCACCAGAAGTTGTTGTTGTGGCTTATTATTAGGATTGGGTGTGGACTGAGCTGGTAGCTAAGTTGGTTTAGGTGCATTAGGATTTGGGTTAGCAGGTGGAGGCATTATAGCAGGTTGTTGGGGTTGAGAAGGTGGTTGCATGTAGGTGGTATTCTAGGTAGGCCATTGCTGCCCTTCTCTCCATTGGTTTGTTTGCTACCAATTTCCTGGAGGTGGTTGTCAGTGCTCTTGAAATTGTTTCCAATTCCCCCAAGGTTGCTACCACTAAGGTGGAGGAATCTGATGGCTAGGCCAAGTGTTTTGAGGGTTACTCCAAGGCTATGGTGGATATCCTCCATAACTGGATGGATATGGGGGTTGCCATTGGTTTCCAGATGAATAAAATTTAAAATATGGTCCAACATAGGATAGTGGATCTAGTGGCATACCTTGTCTTGGAGCCCAAGGCTTCCTCTTTGCAACATAGTAGACTTGTTCTTCTTCAATCTGAATTGGTTTGAGCTCAGGTGGAATATGCTTACTTTCCATATTAGCAACCATCTTACATCTGTAGTCCTCTTCTTTTGTTTGCAGTGAGGACAATACTCTATCAACATAATTTTTGCCTCCTCTTGCTTCTTTTTGGCCTGAAGTGTATCTAGCTGAGTAGCTAGATTGTTAATAATATCTTACTTGAATTTTTCCAGAAAATTAGTGATCTACATTCTTGAAACTCCACTGGTAGTTGACTTACCCATGGATGATTGATAAGCTCTCCCTTTCTTTGAAGCTTCCCTAGAGTAATTCTGGCATATATTCTTGATATCTTCCCAAGGAACTTGGGAGATGTATCGTCCTTCCATAGGGTATAAAGCATCAGTGTAGCCATCATTGATTCCTCTTAGCAAAAAAAACTTTTGTGAGTCCTCATTAAGTGCATGGTGTGGAGATTTTTGTAGACAAAACAAAAATCTTCTAATGTAGTCTTCCAGACTCTCATCTTCCTTCTGCTGCATTTTGAAAATGTCTCCTCCTCTCATGTCACTACCCCTGCAGAATTCCTTGTACTTCTCAAGGAATTTTGTCTTCATGTCCTCCCAATTTTCCATAGTATCTTTGCCTAGGCTCATGAACCATCTTAATGTGGCCTCTTTCAAAGTGGTGGGAAATAACTTGAGCCTATGGGCATTAGTAGTATAATCATAACTCCTATAGAGTATTTCAAATTCAAATAAGAAGGTATTAAGATCTTCTGTCACAAGTCCATAGAACTTGGGGAGTGCTGAGATAGGAATGTTCTTAATTTTTTCAACTTCATTCTAATGGGCAATGGGAAGGAAAAGTTGATTGATTTTGTCTATTCCCATTTGCATCACCCATGCTTGGTTGATGTGGTCCAAGGACAAAGGGGTTCTCAAGCTAATTTTGATCTTCTGAGGAGACTTCAGAACTAGTCAAATTAGGATATGCATCTGCAAAGGGGTGTGGATCTTCTTATTCTTCTGACAAGTTCTGGTACTCAACTAACTAGAATGGATGAGGATTGTTAGGAAGAAATATCCCATAAGCATCCCTTCCCCTTCCTCTATGCATGCGATATCACTCACTATTAGTCAGCTCACACAAAAAATTGGTAAAGAATCAAGAGGGTCATTATTTCCTATGCGAGATTATACTAAGAAAAACTTCCAAAGATACTACAACAAAACTACCAATGACTCCAAAAAATCCCTAGCTTGACACCATCCCTGGAAATGGCACCAAAAATATCTGCCTCCTACAATGATTTCATAACTAGGCTTCTATGGCCATAATTCTGAGATTGTACATCTAACCTGAATAGTCATTCAACCACTATGAAGGTGCTTTAACTTGTCAGCCCAAGGACGTGAACTTGAAATGGGTCGGCACTATATGTGCACTAGGGGTTCAAGTAGTCATTGCATCCTACAACTAAGAAACACAATACTGAAAAGGAAGTAAAGAAAATATTGAGCATCAACCAACAACTATGTTGAACTGAAATGAAAAACAAGAATGAAAGATTTGAGCAACAAACAAGAACTACTTTGTCTACTTTGGCTATAGGAATAGATAGAGAATGGACTTCTAGTGGCTATAGGAACAGTCAATGCCAGATTTCAAACTAAGTATCAAACGACTGGTAATACTAAGCTACTGCTAAACTAAGAGAACAGATTACTCACCAAGCTGGCCCCCTTGGATAAGTATCCTCTACATTAGCAACAA
This sequence comes from Sequoia sempervirens, assembly GCA_007258455.2. Lineage (NCBI taxonomy): Eukaryota > Viridiplantae > Streptophyta > Pinopsida > Cupressales > Cupressaceae > Sequoia > Sequoia sempervirens. The sequence goes on from VDFB02281492.1 coordinate 413,126,478, forward strand.
ATCAGATTTTTGAACTCAAAACTTTATTTTCATTCACTGTAAATTGTGCATACAAAGAGTAATGTATCTGTCATTGAAAAATGAGAGTACAATGTAGAATCATGCAACCTCTTGAAGAAGGAGCATCAAATTATTATTTATACTACAACTTACAAGGTAGTCAACTCCATGACGAGGAGGATGCCATTTAGGGAAAGTAGGGAAAAGTGGAGCGGCGACAGTTACACGTGCATGGAATTTGGTCAGACATGCAATTCAAGCGCGGATTCAACATAGCAGTAATGACCATGCATGCTCGATAATTAAGGTCCACTACAAGGCGGTTATATTCAGTTGCATGAAGAATCTCTGTTGCTGGCTACCTTTGACTTGGAGTGGCTTCTCAGCTAGACATTATGGTGCATGCCCAGTTGGTTATGTCCTCCATAACTTGATGTATTAAGTCTATAGTCCAAGGTTAGTTCACACAATGACTGTACATCAATAACCACTCTAAGAAACACTCATTAATTGTATGCAAATCAACATAGATGACCCACATATTATGACAAATATCATTAAAGCTTGTAGAGATAGGTTAATGTCAAATGCCAATGGTTTGAGGGAAACATTACGCTAATACCAATGCTTAAGCATTAAAATCCATGACATCAATGAGAAAATAGACTATAGATTTTACCCAAACTAGACCAAAAATTAGGTTCATCAATTGCAATCAATGACAACACCATAAAGCATGTGCAGTGTCTCTTGCCAACACTAAATAGATAACAAAGAGATTATCTAATTATAGAGGAATATGCTATGGATAATTCCTTTTATGAATTAAATAATGATTTAATTCAAAATTCAAGATTTTGGGATTAAATTAAATAAATATAGATTGATTTAATTAAAGGGAGAAAAGGCTAAGGAATAATTAAATAATTTGAAATGATTATTTAATTATAGTTGAAAGTGTCATAGGAATTAATTAAATAATAGTTTATTTAATTTTTAGAAAGAAGATAGATTTAATTAGTGACATAATTAAATAAATAATATTTATTTAATTAATCAAGAAAGAAAGAATAAAGGAAAGAAAGAATTAAATAAATATTTAAAGTAATTTAATTAATAGAGGATAAATGACTTTATAAAATAATTAAATAATTAACATTATTTAACTATGAAAATGAAGATAAGAATTATGAAGAAAATAGAGTCACAGGCCTAGGACAATTTTTAGTGTCTACGGAATCCTCAAGACAAAAGACCTGTTATTATCAATAATCCAAGTGAGATGTTTGGACACCTCTTGGTCCACAAGGTGGGGGATAATAATACCATTGAGACAATAGAGATAAACATAAACGTGGAAAAGTTCAATAAGGCACAAATTGAGAAATTAGTAAGGGAAAATGATAAACTAAAGAAAGAAGTGGCTAGTCATAGAGACAAAATATCCTCCTCATCTTCATCAGAACTTTATTCCCCATCGGTATAAAATGATAAGAGGGTATTGGATGCAATGGAAAATGTCATCTATTGGAAATGTTGCCATGAGAAGGCTCAAAAGAAATGTAATGTACTAGAAATAAAAATAAAGACCACCAAGCACAATGTTGCATCTGAAATAGTCAAGGTAAGATTCAACAGGATGATGGATCTTGCTGATGAATATTGGGAATTATTTAAACGAAAAGCACTCAGCTCTCTTATAAAATGAGAGATTGCAACAACGAATGATAGAAAAGAAAGAGGAGCTTATTAATGAGAAGGCTATGAAGGATCAAGTATTGTAGGCATATAATAAGTTGGTGGAGTCACATAACAGGTATCACAACAAAATTAAGGTAGATCTTGATTATTTTGATCAGCCCTCGACACTCTTTGATATTCTTGGTAATCCTAGAGAACAAAGTGATTAGAAGGATGAGTTAGACATGTTTTTGCCTCTTGCATTACAACAGATAAATGATGAAGAAATGGTACTACAAAATACACACAAGTAGCTTGAGAAAATAATGTACATGGAATATTATATGAAAGATATAATCAATAATGTGGAAAATAATGTTAAAGAAGAGTACATCAATTATCTGTTAGCCATCAAATTTTTTATCAGTCAGACTAGAGATGCATTAAGCATAAAGGGGTAGTCATTAAAGCAGAAGGACTAGACAATTTGATACTTCATCATGGAGAGGATATACCTTGCCAGATCTAGAGAGGCAATGGGGTATCCATGTTGAATAACAGAGCAAGTATTACGAGTATTTTAGATTCCTAATCATGTTTTTTACAATTTGTTAAAGAACTATGAAAAGATGCATCATTTTGTAAGAGGCTTGAAGCTTGTAGCTTCCCATATAAAAGGGGAAATCAAAGCCTCATTTTATGATATATCATTACCATTAGGAAAATCAAGTAGATCGCATATCCTTCCATCCATTTCATATCAAAAGAATTTTTTTATTAATGCATATCATTTAAAGCAATATAATGGAGAAGAATACCTATATGTTGTGATCTATTTTTAGTGTTCAATTGAAAGCAATATAATGGAGAATATTGCTTATAATTGATAATCTATTTTGGCTTTCAATTGTTGTGTTAAATTTCATGCTTATCTATTACTGTGCTATCTCCAAAGTGGTTTCTTCAAGTTATTTAAATTCATAAGATTTACAAGGGGTTAGGGTTTAAGGGATTAAGGGTCAAAGGATAAGGGATTTGGGGCTTACAGGTTAGGTAGTTTAATGGTTAACGGCTTAGGGATTATGGTTGATATTTTGTAATCTTTATATAAAATTTGATAAAAAATAATAAAGGTATGAGTGGAAGGGTGTACCAAAACTCTGCTAGAGTAACTTTTGAGCTTATGAATGATATAGAACATCTTATTATTAGAGATTCTCCATGATTATGTTATCATTCTATATTTTTCTTATGTTTTGTGTACTTGTTTCTTCTTATATTTGAATGAATACCAATTATTGAGCCTCAATACTATGCTTATATGAATGAATATGTTGATATAGTAAAGCATTTACTGTGGATGTTTTTCAGTGACATGTTCAAAATTATGTTCAGCATAAAAATGGAAACTATTTAAAAATAATAAAGTTAACAAAGTTTCTTATTTAAATAATTGTGAGTTAAGTGCATTAATATTTATTAACTTTTGTGTCTTCATGAACATATGTTGATACAAAATGAATGGAAGAAGCATCCAAGTAATTCTAATTTTTTCTTCCAACAATTCATACCAAAGATTGAACAATTTAAGGATATTGCACTAGGTAATTTGTATCGACACAAATAATACTACTGAAGCATTTCAAAGTTTAGGCCATAAGAATCATCCTTTTTTAAACATGGATTGCAAATAATTTTGAAAATTTAGAAGTCTTGGTCGTTAACATTATTGTCTAATACAATGCCATCTAGTGTATCATTGTCAATGTTCATATGTTCTTTCAAGTATTTAATATTATCATCATCCTCATCTTGACCTACATCATCTTCATCATCATTGAAATTTGACTGTAGACCATCTATATTGTTACCAGATGTATTTGGATCACCATTTTCTATACCCATCCTTATTGTTGTCTTCCATAACATCATCTAACTCTGGATTGTTGTCTTCTTGTGCCTGAACATAACCATCTTCAACATCATCATGGATGCCAATTTCTTCGATGTTCTCTAATCCATCTCTCTCATTTTTTTGACCATCATTGTTTTGTTCAGTGTCCACTAATGCATCGTCAAATACATGCCTTAATCTTGGATCATAATGTATGACACATATCCATTTTGGGTCCAAAATATCTTGATAGAAAAATACCTACACATGAATGACATACATATATTAGACGTATGTTATAATAATTTTATTGATTAATAAACAAATGTATATATTCACTATAAACTATGAATTAATAGATTAATTATCACTATTGCTTCTTATTTGAGTTAAATAAATACAAGCTCACAATGAATTGGTAGAACATAAGGCTCCTTATCCTGCAGTAGGAAGCATGAGGAATCTATAGAAAATAATCCACTATGGGTGTCATGTCTTCATGTCCTCTCAAATGCTTCATACCATCTACACTTAAAAATACAACATTTAAAAGAGCGGTAATCCAACTTAATAATTTCTTGTATTTTCCCAACATATTGTAGATTCCCTTCAATTATATTCTTATATTTTGAGTTTGATTGAATGGATTGCTTGAATTCAACCATGATGCCACAATCGAAGGATCGTCTCTTTACATCTACATTTTCTACACAATAATTTTGACCATATGCCCACATTTCTGGATATTTCCTCACCTGTGAAAGACCATTTATTTCAGTGAAAAAAAATATATTGACTAATATTAAAATAGTTAATAGTGTCAAAACTGTAAGGAAACAACATTTTGTAAAATTCTAATTGTACCTTTCTTTCGCATCCTCTAAACATGTTGATTTCATCTTTTGTTATGTTTGAATCTATACCTGCATCTTCTGTTTGATTTTGAATTTGTTTAGTAACCCATTCTAGTATGTAATCTTTTCCATATTCCCCAAGCAAATCAATGGGAAGTGGAGTATTCCTTGGGTTTGATCTCTTCAACTATCTCATTACTTCTAACTTTTCTTCTCTCCTTTTATCATACAAATCAATCCATTTGTTCATAAAGTCCATGGGATACAGAATGAACTTGTTGAGTATAGCACTTTCATCTACACCTATTACATGTCAACATGTTTATTTCAAACTCCAAATCTCATGTTGTTAATTTGAAAAATAAATTAAGAATTAAATTAATGATTGCAAGAAAAACAATCACATTGATCATGAATTTACTTACTAATTTCTACTTGAACACCATTAGATTGTGGTTTTTCTCCATCAATAATATCTGAAGCTCATTCTTCATCCTAGAAGCATGGCTCATCTTCAAAATACTTACCAAGGAATTCACATAGGAAGAAAAATGCTTCATTAAATACATACCCTTTAGCCATGCAACCCTTTGGATGTGCCTTTTGTCAGACATATCTTCTTAGAGTTTTCATATACCTCTCAAGGAAAAACATCCAGCTCGTTGATACGACACTTTCCAATTCAATGTCATCAACTAGGTATATAAGTAAATGGACTTGTAGGGAGCTCCTTCTCAAACACACATGCAATTTCTACAATTTCCTTCTTCCATTTTGGCACTTAACATTCATGGATCTCCTTGGAGGTCATCCACCTAATATAAGAATAGTAAATTAGTATGAACCTTTAGTCAAAAATTAAAATGCAATATAATATCTCTATGTCTCTCAAACATGAATATTTCATATAACCACATACCTTGTAAATGTTGACAATCGACTTATGGCATTCCTTAAGTCAACTGTAAGACAAGAATCCTACCTAATTGCCAATGGAATGATATGTTATCAAACATATTTATGAAAAGGTCATTAGTAGTTTTTTCTCACACAACAAAATATCAAAATATATTTAGTACTTAATCAATGTTACCAGTAAATGTTAAATAATGATATATAATACCTTCATAAAATTATGAAAATCATGTGTTTTAAATCCTGTGATATGTCCATCAATTGTAAAAGCTTTAGCCAATGATGACCCATAGCTAGTAGGTGTCCTTATTAAATGGATGACATTTTTTAGTTGGTCTAGCTCTTTTTTTTTTCAAAATCCATGGAGCTTCTGCATATGTTTCATTTTCCCTATTTGGCCATAAATTTTTTCTATCAAATTTGGTACGCGAAAGAGCAATATCTGTCCTCAAAGACAAGGTGTCCTCATTGCCTGATATATGTTGAAATATAGTGTGAGCATGCTTTTAAAATCTGCAAACACTAACTTCAAACAAGGGTTAGTACCTCCAAATCTCTCAAGAACACTCCTATGAAATAAATTGTGAATGCTTCCAAATGCAATACAAATGACAATAGAAAACTAAAAGCATTATGAAAGCAATAACAAGTTACCTATTCCATAGTGGATTGGTGTCACATGTGCAAGTGACCCTTTCCCAATTCTTGATCAAAGCTTAAGATGATGCAAATGAAAATAGGATGAAGAGAAAGATGAGTTCTCAAACCAAGAGAGTAACCTTGCATAAAGTTGTAGATGGATGAATGAGGATTAAGGCCTTCTTTTATAGATTTTCTTGATGAGAGATTGGCCAAATGGGTGAATGTGGGACTAAAGATCCACCAATGAGAAGAGGCCACTTGTCAAGTGGTGATAGGCCAATGGATGCGCAAGATTTGGGAAGTGTGCCCATGAGAGGGAGAATTTGAATTCAAATTTGGCAATAAATTTTGAGAGGGGGACAAGAAAATGAGCAATAAATGCAATGTTGGAGGGACAAATCAACTTGTCATGTTTTTCAAACTTGAGGGGCCATGTTGAGTGAAAATGAGGGTTTTAATAAATCAATAAATTGATTTATTTGTGCAAGTGGCTAAATCTAGAGAATGCAAGTGGGTAAGATTGGCATTTAATCATGGTTAGATTAAATTAATGATGATTAGGTTAGTTTGACTTTTAGGACTTGGATATTTGATTTATTTAAATCAGAAAATGATGTAATATGATTTGGGATTTGATTAAATGGCCATTTGATTTATTAAAAGGTTGATGATAATTTTTATTTGATTTTAAAGAAATGACCTTAGGAGATGAGATTACCTAATGAATGAATGTAAGTGAACCTGATTTATTGATGAATGGACCTAATGTGAAATCTAGTTTAGTTGATGAATTAACCTGATCGAATGCACAATGTTGATTTTGCATGTCTACATTTTGCCCCTCTTTGAAGCAATGTACTTGTTGCGTTGGTTCAAAGAATAACTTGCCGTGATCAAAATTAAAAAAAATTCTTATTTTTTGGATGTCCCAGCGGAAAGAAGTACACTGGTACATTGCCCCCTCAAGAGATCGAGTGAAAAGATTCGATTTGAGGGTTGATCTCATGATAAGGATGTTCAAAATGGGTGGTTATGGATGATGATGCAAATGAGATGATTTTAAGATGCTTAGAATAACAAATCTATATTATTTTAAACAACTTAAATGATGATATGATGTGAGATGGATGAGATGGATGATGTGATATGCTATGGATGATTTATGAGATGCTTAGACTAACAGATCTATATTATGATGGTGAACACGCATGTGAGATGATATGCAAAATACTGATGGTTTATGGATGCAAGATGAATGCATAATGGATGCATGATGGATGTATTGGTGATGATGATTAACTATTCATACTTTGATGTTAGTGCAGAAGACATTAGATCATGACAAGAGGGTCCAACAAGCCAACCTTATGAGAGATGATGATGATTGATGATGATGATAGATGGATGATGATAGATAGATGATTAGCTTATCAAGGATTGGGATTTAAAAGGGTCACTTACTTTATGTTTGATAACACGCCTAAGCACGATGCATCAAGGTATAAAGGACGAGGATGGTGTTGTACTTAGTGTGATGGACTTTGACTCGACAAATATATAGGATTATTCTTGTTCACATCTGACATACAGAAACCTTGCTAGAATGCAGTTTAGAAGTTTTAAACACCTCAGACCAAAACATGGAAAGGTATAACCAATCAATGCAATCGTCAACAAGCTGTCCAAAACATCCTCTATACATGTCTAACAAAGAAAGTATTTGCCAAGTTATTTTACAAGAACGTCCAACAAGCATATCAGACAAAAGGATAATGATCGTTGCCCCATTCCTATCTCTCTAAATCCTTCGTTCGGATATCATCGAGAGGTCCTTGGACTGAGTGTAATAAGATAAGTCAAAATAAAAAGATAAAGCACACAAAAAAGTTGATGTTCTTCAATACCGCTAACCAAGGGAATGTGTTTTTAAGGATAAGGACCGAAACTATTGCCAAAAGATAATGCCCATTGTAGGAAGGATACATCCTAGGACATGTTAGTGGATGGCGACATGTCATTTCATTTATCCAAAGTGTTCTTTCTGATAAATAATTCCCCCTTGTAGGAAGGATTCATCCTAGGACATGATGTTATCAGATGATTGATATGGGACTGTTTGGATGATGGACTATCGACACAAATACTTGACCAACTTGTTTACGTATTGACTGAGACTTGAGACTTGACGCTCTTGAGTTTTACTTTTAACCTGCTACACTTGTTTCTAACTGTTTCACCAAAGGTTGAGGATGACAATCAATTTATTATGAATGGTGTTTATTGCGGGTGCAAGCGAGATGAGGTAGATGGATTTTTTCAAATATTTGGATGTTTTTGATGTTTTGCAATGTTTTGAGGCTGTTTTTGGTATTTTTTGAGGTTTTAGAAATGTTTTGATTTTTGATTTTTTCAAATGTTTTTGGGATTTTTTGAGATTTTGACCAAGATACTAACCTAAAGACCTATCCTAGGGGCCTCGGGGGCTGATCAACAGATTATCCTTGTCTACGTTATACACACAGAGACCACGTAGTTCGACTGACAACTTGACCGATTTACAGATGAAGATATACATGATGAATTGTCAGTTTATTATGACAGACTCCTATAGGACTGGCCTAAATGTCTCGAGGGATGATCAAAGATCAACCTTGCCTACGTTCAAGCTCAAAGACGGCGTAGTTCGACAAGACGACCCTATTTTTGGTTTTTTGAATGACTTTTTGACCTGTTTTTGGATTTTGATATGTTTTGAATGTTTTTGGATTTTCTGATGTTTTGATGTTTTTGGATTTTGTGATGTTTTGATGTTTTTGGATTTTTTGATTTTCTAATGTTTTTGGATTTTCTGATTTTGAGGACTTTAAGATCATACACGAATCCGATCCGATGAGAACATGCCCCCAGTGTTGTAATAGACTACTCCGATAAAGGCAGGACAAACTGACCTTGAGGATGGGCCGAGTAGTACTAGGAGGGATCATGATATGAACACATGACCAAGCTATGGTGCAGATGTGAGTGAATGTGTGATGGATGGAGACCGAATGTGATGGATGATGGAAGCGAAATGGAGGATAATGATGAACAAGCCGTAAAGGTCTTGGTGGATGGAAAGTGCTTATTACACAAGGGGCCTGTTTGCCGGTTTTCACCAAGGTACTTGCCCAAAGTTCCACCAAAGTGGTTTTCACTAGAGGACGATTTTTTAATCCTTTTTGATTTTTTTTTGGATTTTTTGCTTTTTTGATTTTTTTTTGTTGTTACCAAAACGCCTGTTTGCCAGGTTTTCGCCAAAGTAACCATTTTTTCAGGATTTTTTTGGATTTTTTGGTTCTATACCTTGAAAGAATTAGGCATAAAACTTTTTGAGATGGGAACTATTTATGGGCTCTTGTAGAGGTTCCCCTTCGGGTGTTGATAGTTGATATGCCCCTGATTTGTAACTTGCTGTTATGACAAACGGTCCTAACCAATTAGGTTCGAACTTGCCTTTGCTGCTAGGGTTCAGGACATTCTTCTAATTTTCTTTTAAGACCAGTTCTCCGACTTGGAAAGTTCTACTTCTGATTTTTTTGTTGTAGCTCCGTTTGAGTCTATTCTAATAGACTTGCAAGTGATTTAAAGCATCTATTCATCTTTCATCCAGTAACTCCAGCTCGTTTAATCTTGACACTCAGTAGTCCTCATTAGTGATGAGATTTTGCAATGATATTTTGAGGGATGGGAGCTCAATCTCAATGGGGAGTACGACTTCTGATTCGTAGACCAAGGAGAAGGGGGTGGTGCCAGTGGGTGTGTGGATGCTAGTTCGATAAGCCCAAAGGGTTGGATTAAGCTACAGATGCCAGTCACAACTTGCGTCATTGACTATTTTCTTGAGGATTTTGAGGATGGTTTTATTCGTGGCTTCTTCTTGGCCATTGCCTTAGGGATAGTATGGGGTGGAGAAGCGATGCTGGATTTTGAATTTCTTGCACAAGTTGCGAACCTCTTGGTTTTTGAATGGTGTCCCATTATCTAAGATAATGGCTTGTGGGGCACCGTAACGACAGATGAGATAGTTCAGGATGAGTGATATACGTCATGGGTATGGCTTCCACCCACTTTGTGAAGTACTCAGTTGCAGTTATAATGAATTTGTGGCCATTGGATGAGGTGGGTGAGATTTTCCCAATGAGGTTGAGTCCCCACTATGAAAAGGGCCATGGTGTGACGATTGGGTGAAGCGCTTGAGCTAGAGCATTGATGAGGTCCCCATGATATTGACATTATAAACACCTCTTAGCATGATCATGCGCTTCTCTTTCCATTGTGGGCCAGTAATACCCCATCCTCAACAGTTTCATGGCGATGGTCATTCCACTCGAGTGTGAGCCATAGATACCGTTATGAACCTTGGTTAGAGCGGTTAATGCCTCCTCAACATTTAAACAACATATCAAGGTACCTTCTATGCTTCTACGATATAAGGTATCACCTAGGATGACAAATCTGGATGCCTTTTTGATAAAGGTTCATTTTAGGCTCGATGGTAGGTCAGCAGGTATGACTCCTATGCGAAGATATGTATAGATTTCATGATACCAAGGATCGCTAGGACCAACGATTTGACAAACATATTGTGATTCTGGTACCTCGAATGTGGGAACGAGAAGCTGCTTAATCATAAATTCATATTTCGACATGTTGTGAGGGATGTCTACTAGAGACCCAATTGTAGCCATGGCATCAACGGCTCTGTTGTTGGTTCTTGGAATCTGCTCAAATGTTATGTCGATGAAGGATTCCTTTAGAGTCTCCACCAATTTCTTGTATGGGGTTAGCTTGTCATCCTTTGTCTAATATTCACTATTGGCCTAATTTATGATCAACTGAGAGTTTCCATATACCTTAAGAGCTATGATATTCCATTACACTGCTATCTTGAGGCCTATAGTCAAAGCCTCGTATTCCGTAATGTTGTTGGTGCAAGGAAATTCCAATTTGTATGACTTCGGTATGCAATCCCCTTGTGGGGTGATGAAGAAGACACCAACTTCTGATCCATGTTGCGTGTATGAACCATCAAAGTATAGTTTCTAGTGGTCCGCTACATTGAGGTTAAAGATGGATTCGTCTGGAAATTCAAATACAAGAGGATTCCCCGCATAAATAGGTGCCTCTGCCAGTTGATCTGCAATAACTTGACCTTTAATGGCTTTTCAATCAACATACTCAATGTCGTACTCTGACAATATCATTACCTATTTTACCATTCTGCTTGTGAGCATTGCCTTTGATAGGAGATACTTGAGGGGATCAATTTTCACAATGATCTTTATCTTGTGTGCCAACATGTAATGTCTAAATTTTTGGGATGAAAACACTATGGCAAGGCAAGATTTCTCGATGAATGAGTAGTTTAGCTCATGACCCACCATTGTTTTGCTGATATAGTAGATAGCCGTCTCTATTCCATTTTCATCATGTTGAGCAAGAAGAGCTCCAAGGGCTGCTGCTGTTGTTGACACATATAAGATCAATGGCTTTCTCGAGATAGGTGGCATTAACACTGGTGGTGTCAGTAGGTATTCCTTGATTTTTTTAAATGCATCTTCACAATTTGTATCCCATTTGTATGCTACCCCCTTGTGGAGTAGGTGAGAATATGGATTCTTCCTATCTGCCAGTTGTGCTATGAATCGTTGGATGGATTGAAGTCTTCCTTGGAGACCTCTCAGCTGTTTTAATGTCTTTGGTGCTTCCATCTCAAGGATTGCTTTCACCTTTTCTGGATCCACCTCGATACCCCTCATGGAGACTATGTATCCTAGCAGTTTACCTGATTGTACGCCAAAGACACACTTCTTGGGATTTAGTCTGACTTTGTATTCCTCTAGTCTGTCAAAGATAGTACCTAGGGTTGCTATATGATCTTGACTTAACTAGAATGTCGTCGACATAGTCTTCGACTGTTTTATGAATCATGTCATCGAATATTAGTGTCATGGCCCTTTGATAGGTTGCTCCTGCGTTCTTTAGGCCGAATGGCATCATGCTCCAGCAGTAGGTCCCCCATGGAAAAGTGAAAGCCGTCTTATGTTGATCTTCTTTTGCTATCATGATCTGGTTATATCCCAAAAAGCCATCCATTAGTGATAGCATCTCATGTCTTGTTGTCATGTCTACAACCATGTCGATATTGGGAAGCGAAAAATCATCCTTGGGACATGCCTTGTTCAAATCTCTAAAGTCTGTACAGATTCTAATGGCTCTGTCAGGTTTTGAAATAGGTACCAAATTTGACACCCATTCTGGATAATCAATTGGTCGGATAAATCCTGCATCTAATAGCTTTTTGAGCTCCATTTTGACTAATAAGGCAATTTGAGGATGCATTTTCAGAGCTTTTGTCTGAAAGGTTTTGCTTTTGGATACATTGCTAAGTGATGAACCACTGTCTCTGGATCTAGCCCTGGCATGTGAGCGTAACTCCATGCGAAGTTTATTTTCCTTTCCTTTAGGAATGCTTCTAGGAGTCCTCTCTCTTCTGATAATAGTGATTCCACATAAAATGTGATATGTGGAGTCTCCTCTGTTCCTATCTTGACCGGATTGCACTTTTCGGCCAAGACTACTGATTTCTCCTAGTGAATAGCTCTTAAGGGAAGATTGAATCCTTCATCCTCGGATGCCTCGGAGATTTTTTCACCATTGGATACGTCCTTTATTTTTACTATTTTCTTTTCATAGAATGCCACTGTGTGGTTTTCACTCAAGGACTTGGATATGATTCTTAGTTTCTCACTTTTGCGACTAAAGGATTCAATCGTTTCCCTATAATAGGCGTGTGTGTCCAACTCCATTATAAAGCTCGCTTTATGATCTCCATCTGGAATGTTATCTCTCAATCCTATGAATTCTAAGAGTGCTTTATCATTTTCAAATGTATCGAGAACTGGTGGTCCTCGTTGGTCATAGTTGATTAGTTGGGGGTAGACTAGGTGGATCTCATGATTTTGATGATCGGATTCAAATGATAAGGTACTAATCATGCAAAGGGTGGTATCCTCGAATAACCTAGGTAGATTGGATATGGGGTCCTCATCATCGCTACTAATATAGGCCTTAGTTATAAAGTTATGTGTGTCCCTACCTGTGACTATTGGTGAGTGTACTTGTACTAGTACTGGCTGAGGAGAAACATTAGCGGCTCTAACTGGAGGACTTCGGCCATGTATGGTTATTCTCAGAGTGGCACATCCAAGACCAAGATTTGTTATGGGTCACGTCTCTGGCATGATAGGTATTATGAGCCCATTGCCATTTTGTCCTAGTCTTTGATTTTGGTCATAGCCCATTGCAAGCATCATGTGTAGGCCTTTGCTTCTTTCATCCATTGGTAAATTAGCTACTGGTCTTTCATCTTGATACAACACGTGAGATGGATCTACTTCAATGACCTCATGACCAAGATCTCCCCATCTTGTGAATTCGGGGTAATCCTTAGGATACATTTGTGATGTGGAAGCTTGATCTTCTTGTGGGTGTCCTCGTGATCTAGGAGATTGTGGTAACTCTCCTACCACAAAAGCATTGTTAGGGAGCTTGTAGCTTCCACAATCGTCATCCTGGATGATAATCTTGATGTCAGAGATAGTGGGAATGGCGGGAGTGGTGGGTGTCTTTGTCACAGAAGTGGATGCGAGGGTGGCAGGATCGATGTATTGTGTGGATGGGCCTTCATCATTCTTTGGTACCTGGGGGATTTTGTAATATTTGGCTTCAAGATTCTTGCAGTATGAGAAAGGTTTGGGATCTCCATAGACAACAACTTCTTGTCCATTATGTGTGAATTTCACAAATTGGTGGAAGGTTGATGCTACGGATTTCATCGCATGGATCCATGGACGACCCAGGAGGATATTGTATGGTAAGTCAAGATCCAAGACTTGGCAAGTAGTTTCCATGATGGTAGGCCCTACATGAATAGGGAGTTTAATTATGCCCTGAGACACTCTTTGTTGGTCATCATATGCTCTGATTTTGATGCCCTTTCCTATATCTATGGAATCTTCTAATATTTTCAACTATTTTATGAGGCTTAAGGAACATATGTTCAAGCTTGCACCTCCATCCACCAAGACCCTTTTGATTTTGCTTTTGTGTACAATGGCTTCCAAGTGAAGTGCACGGTTGTGAGATGGTTGGGTAGGGAAATCTTGGTCAAAGAATGTAAGGAGATTAGGTGTTGTGATATTTCTGACCATAGCTTGGAATTACTCCACATCAAGATCTGCGGGGACAGTGGATGAGGCTAGTGCTTCTTCAAGGATCTTTTTGTGAGCTAATGATATTTTTAACAACTCCATGATGGAGATGTGTGTTGCTGTTCTCTTGAGTTGTTCTACAACATTGTAGCTATGTAGAACAACTTTAGATGAAAGGATTCTATTAGGTTGGGATGATCCTGCAATGGTGACTTTGCCGCCTCTTGTGGTGACTCCACAATCTTCAGCATGGGCGCCCTTGATGGTGATGACCATGCAGTCCTCATTTAGGGAGGCAATGACCATTTTGTACACATGGTTTACACTGCCCTTCCCTTTATCATTTTTATTCCCTTTATTTCCATGATTCGACATCAGATTTGTGTAGATTTGAAGATCCTGATTTCCAGTAGGTTGTTCCACATTTATGATTTTATTGTCGATGAGATCTTGGATGATGTTTTTGAGTCTCATGCAATTGTTTGTGGTGTGAACTTTTATTTTGTGAAATTCGCAAAGTTGATTCTCGTTGTACCAAGGGGGTTTCACATTGGGTTCTTGGTAATTTTTGAATGTAGGAGGTTGGATGAGTTTTTTAGCAATCAACTTTTTCATTATGTCCTCCAATGGTTCCCCCAAAATGGCGTATTTATGTTTTGGATAAGTTTTGCATTGGGGTGGTCCTCTTTGGTCAGTGAGGTTATTGATGGTGGGATTATTGGATTGGTATGTTGTGTGATGAGTGTTTTGGTTTTGTGGTTGGATTTGTAGTGCGGGTGTATTTTGGCGTGGACCACTAATGACCACCTTGGCATTGATGATGCCATCATTAGTGATGTTCTTGTTTCTCGCCCATGTACAAGGTTTATCATTGTAATTAGATGATGGGCGGTTGTTTTGCGGTTCATGATATGACATTGATTCGGCAGGTTGGGTCACAAGGGCTCTTTCGATGCTAAGCGCCTTGGAGATTAATTGCTCATATGTGGTGATTCCCTGAACCTTGAGATGAAATGATAGGTGGCTTTCAACGTTGGCTATGATTGTGCAGACTTGTTGTTCTTCTGGCATGGTCCACTTGCTTCGATTGGCCTTGGATCGCCATCATTGAAGGAATGAAGCAAAAGATTCATTCTTTCCTTGTTTTAGAGCATATAATTCTTCGAGATTGGCATCCATTGCGATGTTACATGCGTAGTTCCTGATGAATTCATCTCTGATTTCTTGGAATCTTCTAATGCCTGAAGGTAAGTAGGAAAACCATTCTATAGCGAGACATGCCAAGCTCCTAGGGAATAGCCGCATCAGATAAGTATGGTCATATGCGACCTCTATACAATGAACCTGGAATTCCCTGATGTGATCTTATGGGTTTCCCATCCCTCGATACTTGTCAAATTTTGGGATTTCAAATCCCTTAGGGAATGGTTTCATGTCTAGGCTCCTATCAAATGGATAGGGACACAAGTTGCTTGGTGTTTTGGTTGTCCACCCCGATTGAGGGTCGAGCACTTGTTGCGAGAGCAACCTGAGTTATGTCGTCACATAATTATGGGGATCAAGGGGTGGGATGAAAATGTTTTGGGATGTTTGAATTGCTGGTTGGATGGATGGGTTGGTTGGTGCGTTGTTTGATGGTATCTGCATGTTCTGTCGAGTGAAGTAGGCTTCTACTTGCTTTTGTATGAACAATGCCTGTTGTTGATCCTGTTGTTGTTGCACTTGTTGCTACTCCAACAATGCCTGTTGTTGTGCTTGCTATTGTTCCCACAACGCTTGTTGTTGGGCTGCCAATTTTGCTACTTCTTGTTGCTCTTGGTATTGCTTTAATGCTTGCTGATATGCTTGCAATTGCACTGCTTGTGTAAGAAGTTGTTCTTGTGCTTATGCTTGTTGTGCTTGATATTGAGATTGTGCTTGAGATTGGGCTTGCACTTGTGTAGCTTGTTGCTGTAATAAAAGTTGTGCTTGAGTGACTCTTTGTTCTTGCAATGCTTCTGCAGCTTGGGCAGCTTGTTGTTGTTGCTATTGCAATAAAGCTTGGGCTTGTTGTGCTTGTTGCGCTTGCAATGCGGCTTGTGCAGCTTTGGCAGCTTGAGTGGCTTGTTGCACGGCTTTTTTTTTCTGCACTTGTTGGTATCCTCTTTGAAAAGCAACTTGTAATGCTGCGTCAAATTGGTTTGATGTGGTGAACATTGGTGGTGGTGGAGGTGGTGGTGGATTTGGAATGGTGGTAGATGATGATGTTGTGTTGATATTTTGTGTGTTGGATAATGGTATTGATTTGAGTGGTCCTTGTGAGACCATGCTTTGTGATGTTAAGGGTGTGTTTGATGGTGTTGCCATTGCTTGTGTATTTGTCATTTGTTGTTGCGATATTAACGACAAATTTTGGGCATTTGGTGTAATGCTTTGATTGATGGTTGAGATATTGTTTTGATTGATACTTGGTAGAGGGGGAAGCCCTAAACCAAGGAGTGGTATGGATGATAATGGTAGTGGTGGGATAGGTGGAAATGTAAGGGGTGTTAGTTGTTGCGTGGTGTCGAATATGCCCCCTGGTCTGAACATATCTCCTCTTCTTGTGAGTTTGTGAGAAGAGGTGTTTGTGGTGCTCTATGGAAAAATGTTGATGATGGGTCATAGTGTAAGGTGAGAGGAACATTTTTGTGCAATGGATTTTGGGGGATGTTTTGTTCCAATGTGGTGTTTGCATCCAAGTTTTGATTATTAACAAGAGGATGTGATTGAAGAGCATTGAGAAATGTGTTTCCCTTGCTAACATTGGGTTGGGTTGGAGCGAATGATGTTGTGGTTTACGGGATATTCTGCATGATGTTTTGAGATGGGGGTGTAGATGAAATGGGGATGGTGGATGAGATTGGTGGAAAAGATGTCTCTACTATAGTGCTCACATCAAAATCCGAAGGCAACTTGGCCCCTTGTTTTGCTAGTTCAAGCATGTATAACAAAGGGTTAAGTCTCATCATGATGTTGATGATTTTATGGTTCTCCGAATTTTGGAGCATTTCAACTATTTCTTCTTGAGACATTCCAAAGGCAAGATCCTCTCCTTGGGTTTCCTCTTGTGGGCTTTGTGATGATGTTGGAAGGCTAATTGTGAGATTTTCATCCCCAATGGGATTCATTTTTGGAGTGGTTTGGCTAAGATCACTTGAAGCGGGTGTTTCTTTGTTGGATTCCATACTCTTCTTGTATTGAGATCTAGTTAGAACCATAAAACGGGGATCAATCTTCGAGAATATGGGAGATGAATCTCTTGATTCTTTGGATTAATCTCTATTTTATGTCCCAAAGTGAAAGTTTTAGGATGCTTTTTTTGGGGATCAAAGGTGATGATATGATGATGAATGATATGAATGTTTTGGCTTTTGATAAATCTTGAATGAGACACCAGGCTTTAGGATTTGGATTTGATTGGATTTTGGATTTGGGATTTTGTCCTTGACTTTGATTTTGACTTTGTTTTGATTTGGAACAAAAGGACCCTAAGATGTTTTATAATGATCTAAGGGATGGATTTGTTCAAAGAATGAATATTTGAATATGTGTGAGAAGGATGCATCTACCCACACCTATTCAAACAAGATGATAGCTTTTCCTAAGCATATGGAGAAGGATTCATCTACATATGCTAAGCTAGGAAAGATGATTTGGATAACTTTGACTAAGGATATGAAAAAGGATGCATTTACACATTCCTAGCCAAAGGTGATTTTGGTAATGTTTTCAAGGATATAGTCTCAATGTTTTGGATGATTTTTAATTTTGCCACAAAGCCTAGTATCAAGGATAATTTCAATATTTTCCAAAAGATGATTTGTGAGATGGATTTGATGTTTTGAAAGATGGATGAAAGAGGTTTGATTTGTTTTGATCCTTAGGTGAACCTAAAAAGACACTTTGTTTTCCTAGACCTAGGTCTTGAAGAGCATGCAAATGCTTCCTAAAGACCTTTGTAACCAAGAAATGATTTCATTTGAACATTCATTTTCGGATTTCCAATGATTTTTGCTTTGGGATTTGTGAGTTTCCAATCACATGAAAATTCCTTTTTGCTTAGCTTTGCTTAATGGCTTTATTTTACCAAAAACACTTTCTTTGATTAAGTTTTCAAGCTAAGATGTCCAATGTCTTAATTTCTTCAAACTCCACAAGATATGTTATGTGGAAATTTAATGAACTTAAGGCAAGGGTTTCCTATTGTTTACTTAAGGAGACAAATTGAGATATAATCCAATGTTTAGAAACCTCTAAGGATGTGAATCCCAAGGGAATGCAATAACATATGGATTGAGTCAATGGAATTTGTCTCCAAAAGGGTTTGAAATTTGAATGATATTGTTAAGTGTTTGTTTGCAAATGTTTTTGAATACAACATTGTGTTTACAAGCAATGTAACATCCTAGCTCAATTGGTACGTTTTTCTTAGTGGGCTTGCCTCATGCCCTTCATAGTAGAAGAGATGATTTTATGTGCAACCAAGGATAAAATATAAAGGTATGTTAAGAATGAAGTCTTAACCTCTATATTTCAACTAAGATCGGACATGGCAAGTAACTTCTTGGAATCTAAGTTCCAATGCACCACTTTGATAAACTCGTTTGGATGGACTGGTTGGCTGCTACAAACAAGGTTCTTAATGACACAACATTGGGGACATGGCACCTCGCGAGTGTCTAGCAAGCCACTAAAGGCTTTAATCAATCCTACTAGGGGCTCTTATACATTTTACGGTAGTACCCCGTTCTGATAGATACTGTATGGCTAAGGCCTACATACCATGAGGAATTGACAGTTTAGTCTGATCCATTTGTATACCAGCCCGAATGAAAAACCGATTGGAGTCACCTTCGAGTTCTCCTTTCGGATGTGTCTCTTAGGCAGGCCCCTCTAAAGGTAAACAATAGCGAGCAAGCACATCCATAGTTTGATCGACCTTTGTTTAGAAACAAAGGGAGAACACATGCAATATACCTAACTCACACTCGCAAAGTGTTTTGTTCAATTTTTAAAACCCAAATTGAAGTGTGTATGGGAAATTATTTACGCAACTTAATGTCACAAAAATCCTTTTGATTCTCAAGATTTCCGTGAGGCGCGAGAGAAGCGCATACGTCTTTTGATGATATTACTTTGTGTAAATAATTACAAAACAATAAAAGCACACATTCATTTTATCCTTCAAAGCAATGGTTTGATTCGTTTTAAGCACCAAAGGAAAGATGAAGATTGCTTGTTCAATTTTAGCCCAAATTGAAATCTAGTAAGTATCTAAACTTTAATTTTAGACCCAAACAAAAGTTAGTGTCCTAAAAATGAAAGATAACAATTTCGTGAAGAAGTGTTAAACAAACACTTAAAGTGTTTAAAAACACTTTGATTTTTCAAAATGATCTCCTTATTCCTCCTCCTTTCATTTTCCTTCGTTAGCCTTCTCCTTGCTTTCCTTCGTTTGCTTTTGTACCTTGTTCACTTTTGTTTGTCTTCGTGCCTTGTGCCTTCATTTTCCTTCCTTCTTTTGTTGTTTTCCTATGAGAGAAAAAGTCACTCATGTGATGATCAAGTCAATAAAACAATAAGAAAATTTCCAATGAAAATACTACATGATTTTGCAATCCTAAAGGCCTAACACCAAGTCATGTAGTTTTATGAACAATGATGAATAACACAAATGTTGCCTTTATTAGACATATACTCATTGATCTTGTGTCCTCCACCCAACAAGTATCATTTATGATAAAAGAAGAGTTCTTCATTCAAAATTTAAAGTTTCATGCATTTATCATAATTTCATGTTTGATGAAAAAGCATAATGGATAAATCAAATGTCAATATTCAAAATGAATAGAGCAGCAGGAAGTTTTAATTACATTCTATGATTAAAAGAGTGATCATTCTAAAATATTTAATTCCCCCTAAGACCTTGTCTATTGGCATCAAATGTAGGCATAAGGATGTTGTTATAAGCCTTCTTCAAGATTTCGGCTGAGAAATAATTGGCAAATGTTGCTTTCACACTAATCTCTATTGTTGCCAGGTATATTTACTATTTAGATTGCTGCACAATACCTTTAGCACGCGCATGAATAAAACAATGAGTAAAACTTTTCAAACACAACTTTCAGGTGAATGCACTTGGTAGGGATAAAGTCAACAATGACAACTTGTATCAAAAGGTTTTAATGTTGAATGCAGTTGGCAGACATAAATTTGAAGAGACATAAAATTTCAATCAAATGCATTTACAAAACTGTGCTATAAATGCTAAAGAAGAAAGTTTGTCAGCCAATACAATAGTAGATGCAAGGATGCATAAAACATCTTTCCAAGAAAAAGCACGTGGCGGATGTATGCTATTAATAGCTAATAAAGTTTTTAAGAAAATGCATCCACTCTTCCTTTGTTCTCCTGTCAATCATTTTAGTTACAACTGTCATAAAAGAATGCATTAAACACATGCAACCAGAGCCTAAAAATAGAAATTTGAGGATTTTTGTATCAATAAAAAAGATTTTTGCAGTCAACAGATAGCGTAACATTAATAGTCCTTCATCTGTCTCTCTCTTAACTCGTGGAATATTACGACTACAACATTCGTACCTCATGCACCTACAAACTATAATATACAACTCTTGTAGCGATTATTTCATAATCTTCTACCTGACACCCTTCTTCCTTCTGCCGCACTTCTTCTGCTCATGAACCAATGCCTATTGTAACTGTTAAATTCGTTTCATTCTATCCATGCAAACAACGACTGATGTTTCTTACGCCTTTTGAAAATAGTCAATGAACATAGATTTAATTGTTAAGAATATAGAACGATATGATAGTTGATGCTTATTATGCCAAAAAATCAAGGGTACGTGTAAGAAAAACTCAACAACCTTTGTTAGCGAGATCTACAGATATTGCTAGGCGTCCTCACAAATAGAGGCAGATGGGGTTAATACTGGACCCAGCTACTTCTTGGGCATTTAAAAGTGGTAGACATTGATCAAAATTTTAAAAGCTATGAAGTAAAATCCAAATTGTGTAAGAAGACTGATTATATATATAAGAAACAGACCATAAAATCATGTCAGTAGGTGATGTATATTTCGAACACAATAGAGGGATTCTTTTTACTACTTCATGTGTCAAGCAAGTATTTAATGCCACAAGAGACAAGTTGAGTCTTATATATAGTTGGAGCCAATGGATATCAAACTGCAGTTCTTACTTGCTCAAAGATAAGGAAGAAATATGCTACACTGAATATGCATCTGTGTATAGTTGTATTTTGAAAATATGAGCTAAACTGATGAAACTCAGGATAGTGACTTGCATTTAATGTTTTGTCATATGATGCCTATACATGACTCAAATGAGCAGACTCATGAAGTACTACTGAGCTTATCAATTCAGTGTTTAAGAAGGTGCACAAAACATGAAGAGAATAGTCAGATATGGAAAAAGACAGTCATTATGATAGAATACAATCATAAAAGGACTAAAAGGCAAAAGAGTGTTGAAGCACAAACCATACACGTTAGCCTTTGGAAATTTATTCAAGATATAAAAGCATAGGCTTAAACACGTTAGATTTTTGGATACTTTCCAACAAATGAAATCTAATATCAAACTAACACATCAGTTATCAAAGAAGCTCCATACACCATTCTACCCTCCTTCTAGTGCCAAACTGTGAGCATGCTTTTAAAATCTGCAAACACTAACTTCAAACAAGGTTTAGTACCTCCAAATCTCTCAAGAACACTCCTATGAAATACATTGTGAATGCTTCCAAATGCAATACAAATGACAATAGAAAACTAAAAGCATTATGAAAGCAATAACAAGTTACCTATTCCATAGTGGATTGGTGTCACATGTGCAAGTGACCCTTTCCCAATCCTTGATCAAAGCTTAAGATGATGCAAATGCAAATAGGATGAAGAGCAATATGAGTTCTCAAACCAAGAGAGTAACCTTGCATAAAGTTGTAGATGGATGAATGAGGATTAAGGCCTTCTTTTATAGATTTTCTTGATGAGAGATTGGCCAAATGGGTGAATGTGGGACTAAAGATCCACCAATGAGAAGAGGCCACTTGTCAAGTGGTGATAGGCCAATGGATGTGCAAGATTTGGGAAGTGTGCCCATGAGAGGGAAATTTGAATTCAAATTTGGCAATAAATTTTGAGAGGGGGACAAGAAAATGAGCAATAAATGCAATGTTGGAGGGACAAATCAACTTGTCATGTTTTTCAAACTTGAGGGCCATGTTGAGTGAAAATGAGGGTTTTAATAAATCAATAAATTGATTTATTTGTGCAAGTGGCTAAATCTATAGAATGCAAGTGGGGAAGATTGGCATTTAATCATGGTTAGATTAAATTAATGATGATCAGGTTAGTTTGACTTTTAGGACTTGGATATTTGATTTATTTAAATCAGAAAATGATGTAATATGATTTGGGATTTGATTAAATGGCCATTTGATTTATTAAAAGGTTGATGATAATTTTTATTTGATTTTAAATAAATGACCTTAGGAGATGAGATTACCTAATGAATGGATGCAAGTGAACCTGATTAATTGATGAATGGACCTAATGTGAAATCTAGTTTAGTTGATGAATTAACCTGATCGAATGCACAATGTTAATTTTGCATGTCTACATATAGAATCTGGGAAATTTTTGAAGATCTGCATAGGATCTAATAGGTGAGATATTAATAGATCCTTCTAGTAATGGAGCTCATAAAATATGGATTTCATTTTCATTCCTTCTAGCATATTAACTACAACTTGTTCTGGTTCTTCAATTGAATCACCCCAATCAAAAAAATCCTCCCAACCTTTCAATTCAGCATCTTCATACTTATTAATCCAATCACCTGGACCCATAATCATGGGAGGGCCTCTATTTTCAACTTTTCCTTGAAATTGATTCTTTAGGAAATTTCTAAACTTATGATCTAGTGGTAGAAAAACCCTGTTGTTTGTGTAAATAAATTTATGTAGATCTTTAGAATACTGCCCTTGAAATTGTTTTACACATCTTGGACATGCAAATATACCCTTTTTTTGAAGCCTTGCAATTCAATAAGTAATGTTAATAAAATCAAAAAAATAATATAAAACTAAGTATGAAAGTTGGGATGAAAATAAATTATGAGTGTAAATATGTAAATATTTTATCTTACATAACAAACACCAAGTCTTGGGAAATCATGAATAGTCCAACATAGCACACCATACAACATGAAGTACCTATTTGATGGAGGACGTGATATGTCATACATTCTTATGCCTTTCCATAGTAGTTGCATCTCATCAATAGAAGGCACAAGATAAACATCCATGTTTTTAACTTGATGCTTTCCTAGAACAATGAGAGTCAGCATAAGGTGCTCCTTTCTAACATTCATACATGGATGAATATTGTATACTATCAATCCAACTAGCCAAACACTATAATTTGATCTCAGGAAAGAGAATGGGAACACTCCATAAATTGCTAGACCAAACCTGATACTATGGGGTTCATCTTTGATTTTTCTTGGCCATTTTTCCTCTGTGTTTCATTGCTTTGGAGTCAGCCAGAATTCACATGAATCCATATTTACTCTTGTTATTTGCATGCCAGTCCATCAATTGTGCAAGTGACTTGCAACAAAACACGTGTTGGAGTCTAGGTATAATTGGCATGTGACGTAAAACCTTCTTTGGAACTCTAGGACCTTGTACATCTATACTCTATCTCTTCTCTTTGCATACAGGGCATTCTACCTTGTTTTGATATTCATCTCTGTATAAAATGCAATCATTTTTACATGAATGAATTTTATTATATTCAATCCCCAACTCAACCAACAATAGATGCACCTCTCTGCAAGTTGATGGCAACACATTCTCTTCAGGGAATATTTTAGTTTTTAGTGTCCTGTAAGATTTTCAAAGATTAAATCAATTGAATGTTTGAATTTTAATTAACATGTTTGATATGTCAATCCATACTAGGATTGTTTATATACAATATTGTTGGAAAATATGCCTCAATCTCATAGGCTGAAACCTCTGAGAAAGCTTAGTCATTGTGACATTTTTGTTTTCTGGCCGACTGGCAGTTTACCTTGTGTTTTTCTCATGTCGCCAAGACAATGCTTTTGTCTTGCTAAAGAAGCCTATCACTGTGACTTGTGGCCTTCACTGTAATCTCTTACTGAGTGGAATGTCTCAACAACATAAGGGTTTGTTATCGGGCTTCAGGGAGACTCATGGCGACTTAGAGTCTTCGGGATAACAAATGGATTCGACAGGAAGTCATGGCGACCAGGAGAAGTCTCACCGATAAGCACGTTCGGGGTGACTTGAACTCTCGAGAAGATCTCTTGGTGACTGAGGAATGTCTCACCGATGGTATACACTCAGGATAACTCAAGGGTCTCAGTGAGAAGTCTTACCAAAAGTAGCATGTCTCAGCGACAGTGTTGGAGCTTTCGGGGAAACTCTTGGGTGATCGGTATGTGGTCTTACCGATATGAATGTCTTGTTGATTGTATGGTCTTCGGGTTCACTATGACTCTCAGTGAAAGATAGATTGGTGTAATGTATTGTTTCAATATGATGTCTCATCGAATATCAGAAGTCTCACCGACAACATGTGGGGTCATCAATTTGGTGTGACTTTTGGTGAGCAGTTGTTTCAGGATAACATGGAAGCCTCGGTAAGATGTCTTGCGAAGGTTGATTCTCTCGCCGACAGTGGAACACATTGATATGACTTAGAGGCTTTGGTATGAAGTCTTGGAGAAAGCAGTAAGTCTGGCCGACAAGTTTGAATCGGGGTAACTTGGAACTTGCGGGGTGATGTCTTGGCAAAGAGAAATTGTCTTGCCGATGGAATCCTGGCTTCAGTGTAACTCTTGGCGACTGTTGTTTGGAGTTTGATATAACATGAAGCTCGATGTGAGGTCTCAGTGAAAGATGATAGTCTTGTCGATGAGAACATTCAAATCTATGTGACTTGAAGACCTCAGTGAAACCGCTTGGCGACAGTTGAATGTCTTGGCGATAGCGTTGGCGGATGAGTTCAACTGGAGGTCAGTGAGAGGTCTCGCTGATCATGCCGATAAGGTGACTCTTGCTGATAGATGGATGCCGATAAGAATACAATGGGTTTCGGCATGACTTGAAGACTCAATATGATCTCTCACTGAATGACTAAAGTCTTGGCAACTAAGGAACACTTCAGAATGACTTATGAGCTTGGTGTGATGTCTCATCGAATGGCAATTGTCTCACCGATGAGAATGTTGAAATCGGTATGAATTGTGGATATCGGTAGAACCTCTTGCCGATGGAGATGACTCTTGGCGACAACATGTAATCGGGTCTTGTGGCATCGGGGAGACACTTCTAGTGTCTCACCAACATGTGACACAAGTTGATCGATGTTGACCGAGTGAAGGTTGTCTGATGTGGTGCGATGTGGACCAATCTGAGAAAGCAGGAGTGAACGGTTTTGCTATGAGACTATTGCGACCGTTTCTGTGTGGAAAGGAAAAATCTACACGAGGAAGTGGAAACATCTTTGATTCGATAACAATGTCGAGTTGGAGGTTGCTTTCTGACTGTTGAGAACGAATGCATATATGTATGCATTGGACGTTCTAGAAACAGACGGAGTAAGAGAGAAGGAAGTTGATAAGCTAGGATGCTGAAGAGCCGAGAGCTAGAGAGAGATCGATAGAAAAAGGCCGAGTGGCTGGCTGACAGGCTGAAGCCATGAGGCTGAGGCAGAGAGTGAGAGAGGCAGAGTCATGCTACTGGAATCTCTCCTGATCATGAATGCCATGTTTGATCTCTCAGGGATAGTATGTTACCAGTTGTATCCAGAATGAACAAGATGAATCTCTGAAGAGGCTATGAGCCTGAATTTGTATTGTAACCATTTCTGTTGCTGAATAATACAATGGCTTGATCTTTGGAGTGTGGGGTTTTTTATCCAAAAGGATTTTTCCCACGTAAATCTTTGTGTTTTGGTTTTTTGTTTCATCTTTCATGTCTGCTGGTTCGTGTAGTAGAATCTGTTAATGCTTGCTGTTGAATTTACATGTGTTTATCTTAGATGGATCAATGTAGGAAATGAATTGTGTCTGTTCCACATTTGGACATTGTTGTTCGTGTCTTTGAGGCAACCTAATTGAAAATTGAAAGTTACCGAAGGCACTACTGCATGGAGTTTTCATAAGATGCGCTCCTAGATTTCCTTACAAATATATGGTTTTAAAATTCGCTTAAATAAATATAAATGAAGTTGATGAATGTTTACGAATTATGTACACCAATTGACAATGCAAAGTAAGAAATAGATTTCAACTCACTTTAGTAGGGTAGTGAATCATTTGTCTGACCAACCAAATAGTGACTTGATTTCTAATAGTATTAATGTGCATGCCAATTTTGAGGCTCTACTTGCACCCGATTTGAACACAGGTGTCTTCGCTACTTGCTTGATGGAGTCTTTCAAGTTGTTATCATCAACATTATGTTGGTGGTAATTACCCCTGCTATCATCATTACTGTCAACCATATGATCATAATTGTCATCATTGTTTCCATCCCCAAAGAAACCTGTAAGCATTTCATTCAATCCTTCTTCATGCACTTTGTTGTGCAATTTTCACACACATGCCCCACCAGAGGCGGGGAACCTCTTTTTTCTTTTGCATCTCTACCTCTTGGCTTGGTCAAATTTTGGTTTTGCTCTTCTTGGAAGGTTATTTTGGGATTAAGTCTAGACTAGGTTTGATGAGGACAATATTTTGAGGCTCTAGGGGAAATTCGTCTATCTTGGAATTTGAAAATGGAGATTTTGAAGTGAATTTTCAATGTTATATGTAAATATTTTTTGCACCTGTGGATAGAGGATGAAAAATTAGGCTGGGTTGCTTTTTGAATTTTTTGAAAATTCCTTCTAGAAAAAAAAGTTATGAGGTTTAGGGGATTTTGACCTTGCAGGGAATGTAGGTATTTTCGTCCTTGATGGAAATCCCTGAAATTTCCAAGACTCCTTCAAAATCTTGAAATTTCCATTTTTGGAAATTTCCAAGACCCCCTCAAAATCCTGAAATTTTCCAAAAATGGAATTTTTTCCAAAACATTTTTTCTCGAAATGCATTTTTCTTGAAATGGAAGATTTCTAAAAGGAAATTTTTTTCTTGAAATTTTAAATGTTCCCGAAAATGAAATTCTTGAGATGGAAAAAAAATTTAAAATAAAAAATTCCAAAATGGAAAGTTTCCATAAAAAAATGTAAGTTTTTTAAAAGGCCAAAATTTTATTTAAGTTTAATTTGGATTGGATTTTTAACATGTGAGCTACTAATGATGATATCTATTCTTCAGGATTAAATAAATATTGAAAGGGTGACTTGCATATGGATTAGTGCCAAAAGGGAAATCTGGAAGAGTTAAATTCAAATGGTAAAAGTGGGGCTTGCATAAGAATCCGTGCCCAAAAGTTGAGTCCAAGTTTTTTTTCTATGTGTTCATGGCAGAGTTTTAGGGTTTCAGGTTTAGGGCATCATTAATTGCCATTGATTTGCTTCAAATTAATTTTAGAGTTTAAAGATGATCTGAAAGAAGCTCAAATTGAGCTAGCTTTAAGCCCCAAGTCCTCAAATTTGTGATCGTTTGATCAATTTGAGTGAGGCATCGAAGAAATTTTGACATTCATACTTTTGAAGTCTTTACGAAATTCCTTAACCATAGGAATTTCCAGGCTTTCCGTCCTCCCTTCATTTTTCTGAAGATACGCAAAACCCAGAATTGTGCCTACCTTGCGGATTTCCTCTCAACATATTTTCTCGAAAGTCACACCATTTGAAGAATTGGAGAAATAAATAGATTGAATGTTGTATGTCTTGACATTTCATGGTTAATTTGAATAATTTGAGAGATTTTTCATACTTTTTTCTTCATTTGGATGAGCAATTTATGATATTTTTTCCATGTTCTCTAAAATTCACCTGGCATGGAATTCCCCAGAATCCCTCTCTGGCTTGATTTCCCCAGACGGCTGAAAATCCTGTATTTCTTAGAATTTGTGCCTTGTGATAAATTAAGGGATTTTAATCATGATTTTCTTGAATTGTTGAATGGTAAGCATAATATTTATGATGAATTGAACAAGATTCTAATGTGATAAAGAGGATTTATTGTGGTCTCTAGTTGATTGCAGGCTAAATCAAGTAAGGCAGTTGCAAGTGGAACCAGAAGCAAGCAGATGGATCAGGGTCCTAAGGGGTCTTCATTCTTTGAGGCAAAGAGAATCAAGATTGACCTAAAGAGCAAGGTTCCTGAGTGCAAGCTTTCCTCCATTTGGACTAAGGTAGGTGACACCAATGTAGGCAGATGGGATTATGAGGAATTCAAGGAAAGAATGGCACAACCAAACCCTCCATTGTTGGCTAGAAGATTGATAGAATCAGGGTTGGATCATGTGGCTAGTTTTCCTTCCTACAATTCAATGCTATGAGTTAGTGCTTGAGTGTGCTAGGCATTATGATAGAGGTACACAAATGGTGACCGGTCCTCAAGGTAGGGTGTTGGAAAACTTTTCTCCTGTATCTGTAGCACAAACCTTTGACATGCCTGACAGATCTCATGTGGTGACTCTAGACTTGGAGGTTGCTAAGACTTATTTTGAAGATGATTCAATCAATACTCTGTAGGTGGTCAACACTTGGTTGGAAAAACCTAAGCCCCACATCTCAAATCTTCCAAAAAAATTGTTTAGGGAAAAATTCAAACCAAAATACTATGATGCCATCACATTACTTAGCAGGGTAATAGGTTTGAAGAGTGCAGAAGTCTTTGAAAATTGGATGTTCCTTGTCATAGTGAGGATGGAATAAAAGTTCGATTATCACTGGGTAGGCATTATAAGTGCCATGATACATGATCAACTATGCAATGTCTTGCAAACTAGGAGGTTCAAAATGACTTCTTACATGTTCTATGCTTTGGCTAGGTTTCATCCATATAAGGGATTGAGTACAATGAGGAACCTTTGGGCGAGATGTAATATATGAAGTCTATCCATAGCTACATCTAGGCAGCTCAAGCTATAGAAGGGTGAATGATGCATTCACCATGTACATCACTAGGTTGCTCCAGGGTACAAAGCATGTAATAATATCTGATAGTGCTAAGGAGTTGGTTAAAAGGTATGGAGCTTGGTTTATACAGTTTCCCACCTTCTCTTACATAAGGATAGATGGTTGCTAGAGGGCCCCTTACAGGCTTCCTAGGTATCCTACTGATCACCTCATACTCCTGGAGGTCACAAGACAAATATGTGATTTTGATACCATAGTGAAGAAGGAGAAGCATAAAACTAGATTCGGAAATGACTTTCCCCTCAGGGTGGGAAATAATGAAGCTTGTCCTTCCATACATACAACACATTTCTCTGAGGAAGAGATGAGTACTCTAGGCCTTTCTTTCCACTCTAAAAGGTCCAGGTTTGACAGAACTAGTGAAGCCCAGAAGAAGGCTAGTAGAGAGTACAATCATAAGGATGACCTAGATGATTATTGGGCTAACTGTAAAGATGAGTTTGAGATTCGAAAGAAGAAATTCTCTAGGCTACCAGCTAACTTGATTAGAATGTACAATGTTAAGGTCATCCGATATCAGATAGATGATGATGGAGATTTAATTCAAGGCCATGATTATGAGGCTTTGAAAGATAAATCAATTGGAGAAATAGACTAGCTGGAGGAAGAGAAAACTGAGTTAGAGCATATTATGACTCCAGTGATTAAATATACAAAATTATGGCTTAAGCATACGATTTGGGAATTGGAGAGTGAGGGTGTGCAATGCACCTATGATTTGATGGGAGACTTGGAGTCTCATTCCACTTCTGAGGAATCAGTAGAGCACGATCCTAAAGGTAAGACTAAGGTGAGTTCTCCCTTCAAGATAAAGATTAAGGATGCTCAAGAAAAGGAGGTTGAAGAGGCAAAAAAACAAAGAAATCCCATTGCTAAGAAGAGGAAACATGTTTCAAAGATGAAGAAGGCTGTAGAGGATGAAGTTGAAAAGGAAGGAAAAGAGGCTAGTGTTTCTATTCCTAAAAGAAGAATAATAGTAAGGTTGTCACAAAAAGGGAAGGAGACTTCCAAGGTAGGAGGTGAAGTT
The DNA here is from genome assembly GCA_007258455.2 of Sequoia sempervirens. NCBI lineage: Eukaryota > Viridiplantae > Streptophyta > Pinopsida > Cupressales > Cupressaceae > Sequoia > Sequoia sempervirens. Next base: position 413,156,939 of record VDFB02281492.1, read on the forward strand.
GACCCATCGGTAGTTAATGTGGAAAGCTCAGGTGAGAAAACACAGGTGTACATGAGAAGATCAAGGACTCCATCTCCTAAAGATGGTGTGCCAAAGAAAGGTGCTCCAACAGTTGTTCCTACCACTAAGAATGATAATGTCCCTCTTTCTCATGAAGCTCACAATGTACCAAATGAACCCAAAGATGCTGAAGATTATCAAGATCAAGAAGGAGAAGAATTCCAACGGGTGAACTCTACAGTGCTGAAGCAGAGATAGAGAAGGTGTTGCAGTCTCCTCTAGTGACTTATGAGGATTCACCTATGAGAAGTGAAGAGGATAGACCTCCTCAAAGGGAAGAGATACCAGGCATAACTCCTTCAACGGTGCATGAAGAAGAAGGACATTACAAGGGAAAAGAAGGTAAAGTTGAAGAGACTCCTGAAAAGAAAGATTTGCATGAAGTATTCAAGGATCATCAAGATACAGTTGGACAAGGTAGTGTGCAGTCAGATCCCACAATGCATGCCTGGTTGGATAGATAATTGAGGAGTAAGCAGGTTGTAGTGGATGACACTCTCCCTAATTGGGATGACTTACTGGCCTAGATTGGGAAAGGTAAAATGAAGAAGAAGGCCAGGGTTATTTCAAGGATCGAGAGAGACGAAGCAAATAATAGGGTGGTTCACATTGCTACTCCTACTCCTAATAAGAATAGGGATGATGTGGTTGGTAGTGATTACACTATGCAGAATATCAACCTAGGGCCTACTTCCATGGAACAAGAAAATGAAGAATATGAGGGTTCTAGTGCTGTAATCTTGGGAAGATTAAGGAAGGAGGTACAGACTAAGCAAGAGTTAAAGAGGGAGAATGAGAAATTATAGTACTTGCAGGATTTAATGAACCCCTTGCAATCCATCAGTTCCTCATCGTCCATTGCAAGCTTCCTGCCACAGGAAACAATAATTGAGCTAGAAAGAATGAAAGCTACTACTCATGCCACAATGAGTTGGTTGTAGGGAGTGCAAGTTAAGGGAGACAATGCTATCAAGGACCTTCTTTCGACTGGTGGAGATGCTATGAGGTCAATAGATTGGTTAAAGAATGTAGTGGCTCAAGATAAAGAGGATGTGGACCTCTTGTTGCAAAAGAATAAAGTCATCATGGAATACACTGAAGATAAATTGGTAGGTGATGGCATTATTCCTTCCTCCAAAGCTGCAAAACCATGGGAATGGTTTGAAGTTTTATAAATAAGGCAATGGGTTTTGAAGAAGGTGTATAAACAAAGGAAGAAAATTGAGGACAAATTGAATGAGATCTATAACAAATGCATTTCCTTCTTCGAGGTTATGATAGGAAGAAAAAGGTTTGCACCAAAACATCTGAGCTTGGAGCAGTTAAGAAAATGGTGGTGAGATGTATATTCTCCACTCAATGAGGATCCGGTCACTGAACATCAGTTGGATGATGCATCTACATGCATTGCAGTAATGCACAAATATAAAACTAGTAAGGTGGAATGGGATAAGATGGTAGATTAGTCAAGAGAGGATATTAAGTCCATTGAAAGGAGAATTAAGGTTTTAGCTATGCCACCTATAGCCGACTTGGATAAGATATTTTTGATGGTGCAAGATAGGATGAAACGAGATAAGGACAAAGGGGGAAGTAGTTAATGCAATGCTCCATCAGAATTTGTGCTTCCCCATTATTTTCCTTCCTCCCTTGCATGCATTGGACTGAGCTTTGTTGGAGATCCCAGGCTGACCTGGATGGAGTGCATGCATTTAATGCATACTTTACTTTGTTTTAAATTCCCCTAGGCCAACTTATTGAGTGGTCGTTTATTATTGTAAACCCTAATTGGGCTGACATATCTTAAGGGTTTCTATAAATATGGCATTTTTCCTCATTTGTAAGGGCTAGATAGTTTTATGTTGGATCAAATTTAGCAGTATAGCAAGAGCTAGAGTTAGGAACTAGTATCATTTTCAAGCAAGTGTTGTAATAGAATACTAGAATTGTTGCTACTTTGGGGTAATTTAATGCAAGTGAAGACATTATGATTTGGTGCCTTTCTTGTGCTTAATTTTATCTAGTATGGTTCTTGTGATTCTATCTTTGTAATTGCTTAATTTTATTTGATATATGTGCTAGGCTTAATGTTAGAATAATTGATAGTGTTTATGATTTGATACTTGAGTTGTTGCAACAATCTCTAGTCCATACTTTTTGCAGCTAGTTGATTGTTAGTTGCTTTGTAAAGTTAGCTTGGACTTTAAATTCACTGTGCTTAGTTCAATTGTGGATGTTTGTTCATTTTGATTGTAATAGGGTTATCTTGAATGAATTTTTATGATCTAAAAATCTTTAATTCCTTAGAAGATTGCACTATTTCTTTAAGATGCAGATTCATTTGGGTCAAGCAGGAATTAGTTTCTGAGGGATTGGTCCATTTCAAGTGTTTCATCATCTACATTGTTAATCTCAAGATTAGTGTTAAATATAAGAACCTCTTTAAAACCCTTATCTGTTTTGTTATTTCTTTTGTCATTTGGGTTAGATTTAGGGTTAAAATTATCACCATATTGTGAAATTCGATAAGCTCTGAGAATCAGTATTTGCTTGTAGCAAGGTCCCTTGTGATTACCAACATTTTCACATTCACATTATCACTGAGTTGTTTATGCATTGTCAAGATCTGACATTAGAGACCTTGGGGTTATCTCTTGAGGCTTGCTGATAGAGATTTACCTTTCAAGAGAGATAGGATTTCCATATTCTGTCTGAGTTGTTGTGCAGAAAACACCATCAACATATTGGTTTTTATCGGAGATCTGTCCATTTTTAGCTTTCATCATTGTGGTGATTGATCTTAGGAGTTAGTTTAGAATAGAATCTCTCTAAACCCTTATCTCTTTTTCTGTTTATTTTGAATCTAGGTTAGTTTTAGGATTAAAAGCATCACCATATTATTGCAACTGATGAAAGTACACTTCCAACATTGTTCATTTGTAAGGCCCCTTGTGATTACTAGCATTTCCACATTTATCACTGAGTTGTTTATGCATTGTCAAGACCTAACATTGGAGACCTTGGGGTTGTCTCTTGAGGCTTGTTGATAGAGATTTACCTTTCAAGAGAGATAGGATACTTGTATCTTGTTTGAGTTGTTGTTGTGCAGAAAACACCATCAACACGTTGCATTTTCACTATCATGATCATCATCATTAAGGTTAGTTGGCATGTCATTAGTGTATGTGAAACTCATCAACTCTTTAAATTTCTCAGTTGGTAGTATTCTCTTCAATGTTTCTCTTTTCACCCTAGTATTTTTTAAAGGATGGTTTGGATCATCCCATCCAAATCTTAATAACCTAGTTGGATCTTGGGTATTAGTAGGTGTTTCATCAACATCTTCTACCTATCAACAAATGCAAGCATTATTTAATGTTTGGAAACAATTAGATAAATCATAAATGTATCAATTTCAAAGAAATATAATCAAATATGGATTAAAAATAAAAAATAAAAACTGTATGAACATATATACATCAATTGAATAATGGAACATTATTTTATAGACTAGATTTTTTATACAATAATTTAAATAAAACACAATTTTGACAACATAGTTTAAAAAACATTAGTCCACACTCATTTATTATTCTTTGGTTTTCTACCCTTAAGAACATCCTTAGGGAGACCTTGTTCTTCCCTTTTATTTCGCGTAGGAGTGCGTTTTAAAAAGGGGTAATCAATCAATAAATTATCCCCAATGGTAAGGTCCATAATAGCCTCAACCATTATCAACCTATCAACCTATCTTTCCAAATCTCCATCTTTATCATTTATAACCTCAACAAATTGACAATTTGGTCTTACAGTAGGGTCCCTTCCCTTGCTAATATTTATAAATCCTGCAATATTTTTGTGTGTGTACATGCATGTCCATCTATATACATAAGATGACCTCTATTCATTTCTTTTCCACTTTCCAATTGGAGACGATGTGTAAACATATTCAAATTTAGACAATATGCTGACATGCTAGGCTTATATTTTGCTAGCCTTCTCCATTCACCAACGTAATATGATGGACCATATTATGGCATTAATCTCCTAGTGGTTTGTTTTGAATTGTTTCTATTTTAGATCCCACATGTACATTTTGGACAATAAAGAGGCCTATATTCACTCCATGAATATTGGAGGGTCATATCATGTAGTTGTATCCCCAAAATTGAAACACCTTGTACACTCTAGGTAGTTGTTGATCACTAGTCCAAGCATAATATAGTTGACGATCAAATATCTCTTTGTAAATTGACCTCAAACTCAAGGGAAATTCATCATCTCTATCATATTCATTCTCATATGGTATGTAGTCCACCTTCCCCTTGTCTTTAAGCAAATTATGCATCTTTAAACAGGCTCTTGTTCTATTACTTGTTTTCATCAATTAGTCATCTTCTGAGCTAGTATATTGGAAATATTTTTGTTAGATGTATCATCTAATAAATGACCATTGCCCTCTAGGCTGGAAGTTGGTGATCTAAGAAATTTATCCTGCAAGTATCCATTAAGAAAAAAATAGTTGTTTAAATAATACAAAACAATGTTTAAATGAAGTATACACGTTATTTATATCAAATTGGAAAATTTCTTACCACAATTCCTATTGGATTTGAATCGATTTTAGGAGGAATACTACCAACTAAAATCTCATCATATATGTAATGTCTTTGTACAATCACTGGTTTGAATTGTTTCTTTCCACAACATACAAAACATCCACAAACAACAATTTTCTCAAAGTATTCATCCCATGTACTATAGTCTTGATCAACCTCTTGTTCAGTGCAATCATTTGTTGTGTCTGCAGGATCCATTGTCATATCCTCTTCTACCCATTGTCCTCTACGTGATTTAATAGTTTTAGGTCTATGTCCATGTACATATCTTCTTCTTTTGCTAGTTGAATGCTTAGGCTCTATATTTGCTCCAATCTCCATCTAAAATAATCAACAACGTGCATTAATTTATGTCAAGATTGGATAATACATTATAAATTTCAATAATACTATGAAAAAATATGGACATATCACAAAATGCCATCAAAACATTTTTTCCTAAGTTAAGTCAAAATTTGAGTACCTGATGTCTCGCTTCATCCGTTGTGTCCTCATTTGATATGACATGATTTGTTGCCATGGCCTTGTCTTGCCCCTATAATACACAACATAGTAAATAATGTTTAGTACACCAATAATATCATTTCAACGAATATGCTATCCAACAAAAAACCTCACTTTATTCATATATTTGACATATTGATATCATGTTTTGGCCATCCTAATTTTCAAAATTTTTCCTTGATCATAGAATCACATTTAATCACCATTCCTGTGCATTTTCAACCAATAAGTTTGACCTCAAAGGCCTCATGGAAAAAAAATGACTTTATCTTCTCCATGTTGTAGCATTTGTGAATTCATAAACAACTTCCTCCTTTGGTTGAGGTTGCTTTCTCTTCTTACCTCTATTGTATATGTAGATTTTGTTGTCACATCTATTTCCACCCAATTTCCTCTCCGCAAGTTAGTAGTTCTACACCATCCACGTCCTCTCTCCATGGCCTCCTTTGGATCATGTAATACACAACAATGACAATAGTCACATAACAGTTGTGCACCAAGAGAATATTGTTGAAGTTATCTTGTTAATACACTCGCCTTTCATTAAGATGCACTATGAAAAACAAAATAGGACATTGCAACATTTTTCTCTTCATAAAAAGTTTGCACGTGGAATCTTGACAACTAGAGCTCAAATCTTATGATTACAAGATGACTACAAATTCACATCAAAAAGAAATTTATTTACAATTTGACTACAAATAAAACCTATTACTAATAATTTTAGTTGGTTTTCTACCTTACATTTATTCCACAAATTCATTAAAACCATAGATATTTTCTCTTTGAAAACTAGAGATTGGATTCCTTATTCTTGATTGAAACCTAATTTAGGATGGAATGATGAGATCTAATCAAGGACGGAATGATGAGATCTAACAAAGTGTAAAAAAAGTCAAAATATGTAATATATGCATGGATAAAGGTAATAGACAAATATATATGATAATACATGATGAATGATCTATCAATAATACATTAAATAAGGGTTGGTTAGTGGGATCAAAGAGATTACACAAAAAAATCCCAAACCCTAATCAAGATAATAGCAATGAAACATAGAGGTGCATCCAAGCCCTAATAAAGTATAAAATGAATCATATCTACCTAAAATGTTAGATTTATAACCTTAATGTAGAAGGATAAACTCTAAGGATGAAACTTGAGTGTGTTTTAAAATGTTTGGTTCATGAATTTATGTAAGGAAAAATAACATGTCTCACATAAATATCCCAAGTAAATTAATTAAATAAAAATGAATAAATAATATAACATGCCTAGGATAAAGAGTTGAGAGTAATAACACCACTTAAATAAATGCTCAAAATTAAATAAAAATAATAATGGTATTTAACTCTAGGGTCAATGAAGATATGACTATGCTAGACATTGCTAAGTGATTTATTTGTGCAACAATAACTAGGACTATAAAAAGCTATCTCAAAACCATAAAATTCATGATGCTTCATTCCAATACACTTCCATGGATATGGAATTGATCTTAGTGCATAAAAATATGAACCTACACATAGAACTAAACCTTAACTATAGATCTAATCTTTATTGAATTGGATTTCTATAATTTATTATCTTGATGTCTACAACCTATGTCTAAGAGGGGTTATGTCAATAGACATTATTGAGGATTTTTTTAGGCTAGGATATTTCTCCTTTGGTTAAAATCCTATTACTAATTTAATGATACAAATAAATGATTGAAGACAACATGGAAGCATGTAATACACATAGGATGTTGATGCAATGTCAATGTCACATGATAATTATTTAGTTCTCATAGATGATTTTTCATAATTCCCCAATAAGACCTATATCTAAGATGATAGTAATGAATTAGGGTTTTTCCTTTTATACAAATCTGTAACATGCAATTTTAAATATTTCACACTTTAGACGACTCATTTAGTTGTATAGGGTGAGCATGGGCCCAATTAAATTTAAATTTAAAAGTTTAGGGGTCATTTATGAGTTCATAAATCTAACCTCTATTAGTTTTACACCCACAAAATTGACATATGAAAATTTAGGATCAATTTATTTATTAACTTCCAAGAAAAATACATCATTTTGCACTGTTAGCCGCTAAATTAGACACACTTTGCACCGCCTTTTGTGCCCTAAACAAATTACATTTGGGGCTAAAATTTTGCGCTAAAGTCAGCATTAACTACGCTGACTATAGCACCAACTAATGAATCAAAAAAAAAAAACTTCCTGCGTGAAGGAAGAGATGAGAGGAGAAAAACGTCACAAAGGAAGAGAGGAGAAAAAAGGGAAAAAACGCTGCATGCGATCAGCTATGAGCAAGTAGATGAGAAATTCAATTTAGTTTGCAATGCCATAGGTAAGGTTACAATTTTTTTTTTCGTTCCCACAAATATTTTTGTTTGGATTAAATGGAGAGGATTGTGAAGAAAGGGTTGTGAATATTGTTTTGTTTATAGGCGAATCATTCAAGTCTCATGTGGTTGCAAAGGAGGAGGGTAAAATTGTAGACATTGCATTATTTCCTCCACATCAGAGAGTAGTGAACATGTTTTTGAAACCCCAATGCCCCCATTCGCTTATCATTCACATTCCAAGCTTTTGGATTTTGGTTCGATTTATCGAACCTTCAAGATAACTTTCTCGCTTCCTTCCTAAAAAAGTAATCGAGTTCTTTCAAGATAAGTTGTTAAACTACATCTTTCCCACCACTACAACCAGGTCCCATGGGAACAAAGGTTGGTCGAGACAATACGAGGAGATAGGGCTTTTGAGACGGGGGTGAAAAATTTCATACTTGGTAGTGTGTACTTTGTTTGCCTCCACAGACTAGATGAAAATAATTTTCCCTAGGTCGCCTCAAAATGTCAAGCAATAGAGGGAAGAGAGAAAAGCAAGCAGACTTTGGCCATAACGAGGTAATTCATTGTCAATTTATAGATTTGTAAATGTTTCCATTGTTTCTTTGATTTTTATTTTTTATTTTTAAATTTAAAAGAAGAAATTTATTTTATATATATATATATATTGGGACATGAGACTGAAAAAGATAAAGAGGCATTGGCTTCCATATTGGGGGTAGAGGCAGTGAACAAATTGGATGTTGTGGACTTGACAATGCTTTCTAGATACATAGAAAAATGATCTAGTGAAGCCCCCTCAAACATTGAAACTAAATCAACCGTGTCAAAGGGAATCAATTGATTCCCCAACCATTCTTGGATCAAGCAAAATATCTAGTAGGAAATCAATAACAATAAACTCTAGGAATGTGGAACAAGGACCAGAGACTTCCGATGTCCTAGCCACTCTTGGGACACAAACTTCTTCCACCACACCATGTTTTTCATCTTGAATTGGTAGCTACGATACCAAGATAGAATACGATGTGGTTTCAAGGGAAGTGTGAATGACAAATGCTGGAAAAATGTTTGTGAATAGGTTGAAGGAATCATTCCTTCAATGGTTCAAATACCATCTACATTTATCATTCTCAAAGATACCCATGCACCTGAAAAAGCAATTATCCATGACATGGAGACTGAATTTGGCATAGGTTGGTCTGTAAAGAAGATAAAGCTATGAATGTCTCAAAACTGCAAGATATTTCGGTGCAACCAAACAAAGAAGATAAAAAAACTCCCTCTTGAGCTAAGGCTCAAAAAAAGGACAATTGATGTAAGTGTGAAAGTATGGAAAGAGCTTGTAAAAGCATATGAGAAGTCTGATGCATAGAGGAAGTCCAATGAGGAGAGTACGTAGGTATTTTAATTTTCTCATAAGATTATATCAAATTTATTAAATAATTTTAAATTTTATTTGTGCATAGTTAAATTGAATTAGTATATGTTTTAGGACAAGCCCTCCAAGGCTAGGCTTGGAAAACTTCGTGCTACGTATCACAGTGGCCAGAAAGGTTTACAGGCCTTGATCTATACATTTGTAAGTATATTTAATATGTTAAATGATATTTTTTTATTTCCTAGGAAAAAGTAAATGATTTAATATTAATTAGTTTAACTAGTCCATGTGCCATGTTTTGACAGGAGGATAAATATGGCCAACATCCAAAGCAATTTGAAAAGGAAAAGTTACAAAGCAAAAAGTGGGCCAATTTTGTAATTTGGATGGAGAACGGGGTATCAATAGTTGACTTTCAATAACTTAGTTGGATATTGTTGTGTTAATATGTCAATTTTCATTTCTTGTGTTGAGTTGTTTATTGATGCGTAGGATGAGTTCTAAAGTGATTCTTTGTTGGCCCTAGATCCCACTCAATTGTCCCATTATTTCATGTTGAGGAAAAAACTATTGTTTGCCTTAAAGGACAATGGGTGACATTCATGCCTTATTTTCATCACATATTTTAATTAATGACCATGGTCTTTTAATATCTCTTAATTTTTCTCATTTAAGTTATTAGTTGTATCATTTGAGTAACTTAGTCCCATGCTGATTTGATTTATCTTCTTTTCTCTCAAACATGGTATCTCAAGAAGTGCTTCCTTGAATTCATGTTGTCATTCTACTAAGTGATCCACATACATATTTGCCATCCTTCCTCATGATGTTTCCATTCTTTTAACATGTAAGAATGTTTTGATGCATCTTGGTAGGCATCCTATTGATCTAACACATCATTGTAGAGCTCCTTTTGCACCAAGGTCAAGTCATCATGGATTTATAATGCATATTCCATGAAATCACCTATGTCATACCTTGCAACCTTGTAGTATTCCACTTGATGTTTCAAGTGCTCAATTTCCTTCTTATTCCCTTCCATTTCTCATGTCATTTTAAGGAGGTTTGATTCAACTTCTAATTCATCCCATGTTTTACCTTCCTCCTCTTTAGAATCTTCTTCTTCTTCATCCTCATCTAACTCCACAAAAGATTCATCTTTTGAACCTTCCTCGTCTGATTCTGATTCCTCTTCTACATCAAAGGGTTCATATTCTAAATCTGGCTCTTCTGAATTATTAGAATCATAATCAACAGCTTCCATATTCAAAAATTCCCAACCGCCATCTTTAATAAATTTATCTGGATCATCAGTTATAGTCTTCAAAATTGGCCGCCAGTTCAAGTTCATTCTGCTTTCATAATACTTTATATCCATGGATTTCAACCATTCCTTGATGCCATCAAGTGAAGATTGAGGAATATTGTCAATGTGGATTACATCCCACTTGAAGTATTTGAAAACAATAGCCATATCAAATTCCTTTTTCTCAAGTCCTACTCTCTCAAGGTAAACAATCTCAATCTCACTAATAGTGAAATACTAAGAAAGGTAATTCCACCATCTCTACCAAATAGTTTACCATAGGAACAATAAAAGTAGAGGATTTGAAAGGAACTCCATGAAAACCAAGCTCTCTAAATGGTATATCAAACTCTAGTTCAAAATCTTTTAGATGAGGTTGCTCCCATAGCTCTATTAGTCACTTGACAAATCCTTGAAACTCTACACTGATTTTATTTTTCTTGTCCCTCTCTTGTTGTTCTTCCTCAATTTCATTAGGATCATACATTGACCTTATTACCCCTCCTAAATTATGGACCACATCCATTACCTCCACATAAAATTGGACATCCTTGGTCTTCTTGGTTCCCACCATGATATGGTTATGCAAATGAAAATGAAGCAAAGTAATCATCTCCTTCTCCATTGGCTGGAAGAATGCATGCTTAATGTTTTGATACATGATATTAGCTCTCTCTTCCACTCTCATGGTTGAATATTGAAATCCATCATGGTGGGCCTCCATAGTTCCAATGATCTTTCTTCCTATTCCACCAAATGTTGGCTTGATCCACAAGTCTTCTAGCCTAATTGGCTTTGTTTTTGAAAGCTAAAGTTTCTCTTGAGTCACCAATGTAGCTCTATATTCCTTTTCAAACTCTTTCATTTCTATAGATCATCTATGGGATTTAATCCTTTGTACCACATGATTGATGTGCTTTAAATCCTTAACATAAATATTGCTAGGGAATTTCCTTAACATAAATATTGCTAGGGAATTTCAATGTTGGCATGTAGTTGGCATTAAAGCCGGTACCTAGAACATTGAAAATTATCCTTATATAAGAATTCCCTCCATATTGTTGGCTTGTAACACTCTTGATGGTTGCTACATGAAATGGAACCATGATGCCATATATGGGTACCAGAACAACATAATTTTTTGTATCAACCTGAATCATGAGCTCTCTAGAAATGGGGATATCATTTTTTGTAGGAAACCATCTCAGTGGATGGCTTGGAAGAGCCATATCCACCTCTTGTACCAATTCCCCTTGCAACCAATCTTCTTGCAGCCTCCTCATTCTTTTTCCTTGCAAGTTTTGCTTGGTGTTGTCGACACTTGTCTTCTTTAGTCATCTCCTGATTATCAGATCGTAAGGTTTCCTTGGAGATGCCTGATTCTCCTCCATTTACCTCAGCCTTTTGGTTTTGTTTCACTTCCCTGTCTTCATCATCATCATTAAATGAGTATGCAACATCATTGTATACTTTGGAGCTAACCCCAGTTGCATTTTCAAGCCCTTTATCCTTAATAACCACAATGTGAGCAAAGAGCAATGAATAATTTTGTGTTTTGGGGTTACTAGTCTACAACTGAAAATTCTAAGACCCAAGTGATACATTAAAATCCATTCAAGCCTTCAAAAATTTTTCATTTCTTGAATTCAAACTTAAACCATACTCTTGAAATTTGATCCCTATTCTTGTTCCTATAGACTTTGTAAGATGAGGAAAAAGTTTAGGGTCATCTCTTTGAACTACCTCCATAGCTTCCTTATATTAACATACATGAACATGATATGATTATATACATGAAAAGGTCACTTAAAAATACTATAATCAAAGTACAAAATGTCCCAAAGAACTATTCTCTGTATGCTCAAGTATTGTTGCATGTCATAGCTTTCTTACAAATAGAAAACTAAACCATAAATGTAAAACAGAGTTGTGCTTCAACCATCCCCATAGTACCATTTATACAAATACATTCAGAGAATGAAGGAAGAAAGAATATTACATCCTAAGATCACAGTGATATTAAGAAATGGAAAGAAAAAAGGAGAGCACAGAGTTCTCATGTCGCGGTAACTTTAATAAATGTCATACATGACCAGATTGGATTTAAATAACGCTAAATATAAATCTTGTTAATATGACCTAAAGCCTCAGGAATGTGTGCTCAAATGCTATATCAACCCCACACCTATGGAAGATGAAGGGCCACTCCACATAGAAAAGTAATAAAGTATCTTGTGTGGCTCAAGTAGACCAAATAATCAATGCATGAACCAATAAACAACCACCATGATGCCTCAACATGTGTGCAAGGGTTCTATGCCATCTCTATCATGCCTCAACATATGTGCCAATGCCAAATCAAGTCCCACGTGTGGTGATGAGAAGGTCAATCTATGTCAAAAAGTGATGAACAAACATGTGTGAGCCAATGGAGACCAAGTGCTCCATGAACTAATCTAATATAATTTGTAGTAGAAACTTATACAAAATATGTCGATGTCTTAAGAAAATAGGCATTACAATATATCACCATGGATCTTGTAATGATTCTACCATTCATAAAAATAGTAAATCACATTCACTGTATACATAATCTCTAGTTAAAAGCTCAAAATCCTTGATCTAATCTCCAGTTAAAATCATAATAAAATTTGACTTTCAATATTGACTATAAAATACAGGGACATATAGACTAGTTAATTCTCAAAGAACCTTTGAAGCATATTACAGTGCCAAAATGTCCTAGAAAAATATCCATTTCTAAAATATAGGAGAAGAAGATATATAGAACAGTTAACTCTCAAAGGATCTTCGAGGCAAACATAATCATATATAGCACAAAATGTAGAGGGTTGGAACTTAAGGTTATGTAATAGAATTTACAATTGATAGTTAAATTGTATAACAATTTTTTTATGATCTTTACTAACATTTATTAAAATTGTTTCATGTTTTACATCATTGGAATGACATATTAGCTGTAACTTTTTTGAAATTTTATTATGGTATGTGCACTTTGATATGATGCAATATGATTATGGTTTTGTTTCATATGTTGTAATATTAGATATATAACAAGAAAATAAATTATTGCATGAAATAAATAATAACTTTTCATTTTAAATGTTTTTTTTGTAGAACACGAGTCTTCCAAAAGATCAAGATGATCCTCATCATGATATAGATCCAAAAAATGTTGGTTCTGGTATAGATCACATGGCAGAAGATGATGATGATGATGTAGATACAAAAGACACTAAGGTTGACAAAAATGAAGATGACGACGATGATGATCACTATGGTGATGATGATGATGAGGTAGTTGCTGGTAGTAGCCAATGACATTGATAATCATATAGACTACATCATGGATCATTGATGATATATCATTATGATGCATCTTTTCATGGTTACTATCACATATATCATTTTCATGGCCTACAGTACCATATTATTGAGTTGTATCATATTGACATGTATCATTTTGACTTATATCATTTGGACATGTATCATCTTGACTTGTATCATTTTGAGTTACATAATTTATCATTTTTACTTATATCATTTGTACATGTATCATCTTGACTTATGTCGACTATTGGACATGTATCATTTTGACATGTTATTGATCTACTGGCATATTTGAATTTCACTTGTTTTAGTTATATATGATGATGATCTTATTTGTATTGACTTGTCAATTTATATATATTGAAAGTGGTCAATGATTTTTGGATGGATATTTATTACATATGATGATTTTAATTTACTACTCAAGATGGATGTTGTCAAATTCAATTAAATTATAGATATTTGACTCACTTGTTTTAATTATAGATGATGATCATGTTATAATAATTATTTTGTTATTTAATTATTGTTTGAGCGTAGTGGCTAGATTGGGCACATGGGAAACCCGTAGGATGATGATATACTAGACCTTGACATCACATCATCCAACAAGGCTAACCACCCATATGGACATAAGAATTCCTGAGGAAAGGAGATTTGAATTTCCTTGGCATGAGGGCCTTTACTATACCATATTCAGAGTTGGGAATGAGATCACCTGCACGTGACTCAAATATTAAATGTGGCCCAAAATTGGTGACTGTGGAGCTCACTCACAAGAGTTGGTGGCATCAGAATGGGTGGATCAGAATAGGCAGGAGTAGATAGTACATGGAAAATTAAATGCCACCTCTAGGGAGCTGTATAAAAATATGAGGCAATAAAATTAAAGGCAGAAAGAATTAATGAGCATAGATGGCTATTTGATCGTATCAAGGCCAATCAACTATATCAAGCGACAAAGCTTCAAGAAATGAACATATATTCTTGAAAATGGACACTATGATCAAGTTACAATGCTCAAAAAACAAATCTACTTTCTCAAGTTTCATTACGGATCAAAGGTTGAAGAAGATTTGTTTGAACAAAGGCATTCTATGTCTAGAATCCATGAGGATGGTGATTGGGAAGAAGTTTTGCTTCTCCAACAACCAGACAATGGAAAATTATGAATTATTCCCTCCTGAAGGCACAACAAGCTACTCTTTCTGAGCCTTGCTCCATTATAGATGGAGAATCTCTTCTTGCATCTATCCAGGTTCATGCACATATGTTAACTGAATCCATTTTGCAGTGGAATTATAATAAGGGTAAGTGGATCACCCATCTTCATAAAATCAAGCAATCTTTCTCTGATGGCACATCCTAACATATTTTCCCCTGTACCCCTTGATCATTAATGTCAAAAGGGGGAGAAACAGAAAGAAACATAGAGAAAAATAATTTTTTTTGAAAAAAATAGAGATAGTCATCTTAGGGGGAGTTTTGGAGTTTATCTCTTTTGAAGTTTTGGCTTTCCGGAATTGAATTTTTTTGTTTTCCATTAATGAAAAAGGGGGATATTGTTGATATTTTTCATTGATGTCATTGATTAGTCCAAAATTTCTATCTCTGGCTTATCTCTTGATTCCAGTAGCAGTGTTACCAGTATAGGTTTTTGGTCTGGCACTATTTAGTATAGCTTGGGATATCTATGCTAACATCTTCAACATTTTGTGTAACGTGTTCGCTTGAATTTATCTCCAATGCAAACTGACTAAAGTAGATATGCATATCCGATATATTTATATGTAAAGCGGCATAAATACATAAATAAATACATAGATCATTGTATTCATGCATATGTAGATGCAATTATAGCAGTTCAGTTTTTGTAATACATACTCCAGCTGTAAGCCTTCTTTCAGTTGTTATAGCTAGTTTTTGTATTTTGGGTAGTGATCCCATTGACAGTGAGCTACCCCAACAGTGAACCACCCCAAAAGTGATCCACCTTTGTATTTTGTATCTGGTTGCTTAATACTTAAGAGTTAACCCTCTCTGTGGTTTTTTCCTTCTTGGGTTTCCACGTAAAAATCTTGGTGTTATGTGTTGTTGTGTTGCATTGATTCTGTTTGGTACTTTTAATTATGTTATGTGGTTAGCTATTCAAAAGTTTTAAATTTTTTTTAAAGGAATACTGATTAACCCCTCCCCTCTTAGTATTCCAAATGTTCAACAAGTATATGGGCCTCATGGCCCCTAGTGATTAAAGTATAGTGTTGATACTCCCTTTGCTCTTGTGAGGTGTTTGAAAAGTGGGAAAATTTTAGGAAAATTGTGTCTCAACCTTGCAATTACATGAGGTTAATATTTATAGTAAGTTTCATTTGAGCATAAATTGATGAATTTTTTTCCCCAACGCTTCAGATTGGCTAAATAAGCATGCTCATAAAGTTTCATCGTAAAATCATGTTTGGATTTGAAGATAGTCGATTTTTCATTTTTCAAAGTTTTAAAGTCCTATTTGAATGCCTTGGAGGATTTTTTGGGCCCAAAATTGGTTGTAATTAGTGTAGTAGGTTATAGCTTGATAGAGCACTTCATGATCTTTCCAGTAATTCAAATGGTACATTAATTAGACACCTAAATCAAAAGTTAAGGCCTCTGGAAGTTGGGTCTCCTGAAATGGGCAATGTAAAAACATGTTGGACACATAAATGAGTTGTAAAGGGGGAGTTACATGTGGTGGTGTGTGTTTTGATACATCATAGGCATTTGTTTTTGAAGATAGTAATGGGAACCACTTTGAAGGTGGTTTTAACTCATGGTTTTGTAATACTAGTTGATGGTTTCATGTATTGTATCTCCTATATATTAGGTGCATGAGATGGAGGTTATGTATAAGAGTCTTATAGCTATTGAGTTACCTTTGAATCTCTGGCTCATGATAATCCGATGAGAAATCTTGGTTTGAAAGTGTATTGTAATCGTGTTTATTTATTTCTGAGTAATATATTGGGTGGCTTTTAGAGCATGGGGTTTTTCTCCTGAAAGGGTTTTCCCCATATAAATCATTGTGTTGTGGTATGAATGTAATTTATGTTTATTTTTGTTTAAGTTTCTATAACTATTTGGATTTGAAAAGTTTTTGCATAACCCTCCTCTCAAGATTAGTGTAGGAAGTTGTTCTGCTACCTTAGCTTCCTTACACTTAGCTTAATGTGAGATGGAATATGTAGTCCTTTGCTTTATAATAGTGATTCATATTTCAAATAATTTGGTCCACTTTGGTGGAACTCAAGTTCGGCCACTTTGTTTGGTGTCTTCTTTACTAGGGTCCATTCAGTGGGATCCTATCTAGGTTATAGAGGAGTAGCAAATCCCCTTTGTCCTTTTTGTGGCCATATGGAAATCCTCAAGCATCTGTTCTAGTTTTTCCTATAAGCTCAAACTACTTGGAGTTGGATCCACGATTCTTAAAACCATTTAGGCCATAACCTTTTCCTAACATATGATATTTCTAGAAGAGTGGTTTATAATACTAGCAAGATACACCCATATTTGACATGCTTTTAGACTGGAGGTATATTTTTTGGTTTGGAAAGATATAAATTCTACCTCTTTTGTTGGCTCTTCTATGGATAAGAATTAATCTATGCATACTAAAGTTACCATACATTCTAATGTCATGTTACATATCCAAGTCCAAGCCAACAAGGTGGCTCTAGAGGTTTCCCAGCTATATAATTTAATTAAGCATTGTGATAATGTTCTTTGTATGGTGTTGTGAGTGCCACCTTCCCCTGCTAGTAGGCATGCTTCATTTCCATGAGGGCATGCCCCTCCACTATGTGGGTGTTGACATTATTATAGTCACAATTCCAAGCATGAACACCATGGGTTTGAGGGTTCTCCATTTCCTAGACAATGTGGATGGACTCCTTTGCCACGTGGATTCTCCTTTGCATCTTAGTGTAGCCATTTTGGTTTGCTAGATAGTAGAAAGTTTCCTTGCTTGGATCTTGCCATTTCACCTATGTGTACTACTACCTAACAAGAAGAAGATAAAAATAAAGATAACTCCATCACGAGTTGGAAGCCCATTGTTGATGGTTAGCATCTCCTAAATGTTTGGAGCCTCCTAATAAAAATCTCCCTCCCCTTCCTACTAATATAATTTTGACAACTTAACAGTTTGACCACCTCTTTTTTTGTTGTCTTTTTATGAATCCAAAATAGACTTCTTCAAATATGATTCCATTCCACACCTTTATGTAAATTGTGTCTTATATTTTTGATATTTTAATCTAAAAATATAACACTTCATCATAACAAATAAAACTCAAAAACTAATTTTTAAAATTTTAATATATTTTTATATTTGATCTTCCTTAACATACAAATATTGTTAGAAACAAATAATATATTAAATAAATAAATTTTAATTTTTTAATATTCATTAACTACTTTTTTTTCTTTTAAATTTTATAAATAAAAATAACAAATTCACTTAGAAAAATCCTATTGACCACTCAAAAAATTATAAATAAAAACAATAATAAATTTTGCTTTGACACCACTTTTTATTAGAGATTAAGTCTCAAAGGTGTTTGGAATAGTTTCCCTCCAAGGCGAGGACTAAAAATTGATTTAAAAAATAAATAAAATCCTTCCTTTGGTGCACGTTACAAAAACCATATGGTTTTAAGTTTCAACTTAAGTCTAATCAAGCGTTTGGGTGGCCCACCACGAAGTTCCAATGAAAAAGTAAAAATAATTATTATATAATATAAATTTTGTGGCGGGTAACACTTCAATCCTTTCTTTTCAAAATTCTACATGATTCTATCAATTGAATGCTAGTGACTTTTTGACATAATTTTTTTATTTGTTATACTTTATATACTATATATGCCATATAAGACATGATACATATATTTTGACCTATTATATTATATTTATTTATTTATTTATCTATTTTATTTTTTAAATCTAGATAGTGTTGAATTATAATAAAATAACTAGTCAATAAAGGATTAAATAAGTATTAATATAAAATAATTTTATAATGATGACAATGATAATATGTATAACAAGTTGTAAAATTCTTGTACACAATACAGAAAAATGGCGGAGCGTCGATCCAGGAATTTTTTTTGCACACCATGGATACCAGAATGGCGGAAGGTAGCAACCTCAATGGCTTTCAACAAGAGGAGGGGGAAATTTTTCAAAATAACAAACAAAATGAAAACCTCCAGGCATGGCAAGCTTCGGCTAACCAAAACATTAGAAACGAGGAAAATGGAGTGGAAGGTTGCAAAGTTGGGAAAACTTTGGAAAATGCAGGAAGGTTCTGTTCAATCTACTCAAATGGGCGAGTGGATTTCAAGCAGTTGGAAGGGAAGTTTTGGCGACCAAAGAGCTAGTTAGAGAAAAGGGAACCAAGCCAAGTAGTTCCAAATTTCCTTCATACCACTATAGTCACCCTTCTGGTTGAAAATAGTGAATGGAATGATTCTGTGAGTTTTTTTAAGGCTCGAGCCTTTTTTCTGAGGTGGGGTGGGCAATGGCCAGCTTTTACCAAAGTCAAGGCCTGGCGTGATAAAAACTGGGGTAAGGGTTGCGAGTTAAAAACCCTAGAGAATGGCTTTTATTTGGTAGTTTTCCAAATAGCCCAGGACAAAGAATGGATTCTAAATAGTGGCCCATTTATGATGGAAGGCAGGGGTTTGTTTATTCTTGACTTGACCCCAAACTTTGACCCCAACAAGGAGAAGACTGAGGAAGTTCCTATTTGGATTAGTTTGAAGAACCTCCCTCAAGAATATTGGGACTAGAAAACCCTAAAAAACATTGGCAACAAACTTGCTTTTTTTGTGAAGTTGGAGATAGCTGTGGAAAAATCGGATTGTAGCATGTTCCCTAGGATTTGTATCTTGAGATAGATAATTCACCCTTTGCCTAAAATGATAGAACTAAAGACAGGGGAGGGTTTATGGTGTCAAAAGTTGGAGGTGGAGGAGGCTATGGGCTCTTGTAAAAGTTGTTTAGGGAAAGAACATCTTGAGGTGAAAGGGAAAGGTGCTGCTCAAAATATTCTAGCTGAGGAAGTGGTGGCCCTAACAGAAGCAGTTGTTAGGGAAGAATGGTGGTTTTCAAAGGAAAGGGGATGTCTTGAGAGTTTTGAGAATGATGTTTTCTCTTTGCAATCTGATGAAAATTTAATCTAGGGTATGCATAGGAAAAAGGAAATCGACCTAATCCATGAAAATGAATTTGTGGAAAGGTCTCAAGAATTGGAGCTTGACGTGTTGACAAATCATGGTGTTTTTGGCTCCAGTGAAAATGTAGAGAAAGAAATTTTTGTGGTGACTCCAAAAGGATGTATGGGGGATATGACTCATCGTAGTGATGGAAGTGTGGCCTTGAATGAAAATTTTGTTTCCTCCCTTTTTTCTAGAAGAGCTAACCAGGGGGAAAAAAATTAGTTAGGGGAAGGAAGGTTGGATCGAGAGGGACCAAAACAAGGACAATCACACTCTCCAAACAAAAAAGAGGTTCCAAACAACATTCTAAATGGTCGTGAAGAAAAACCTGAAGAAGTGACTCACATTTCTTCAGAAGTCAATAGACAAGGATAGGAAGATGCTTCATAGAATAGTGAGGGAAATAGCCCTGGTGACAATGAGGATATTTTCTTCAAGGACATCCCTATTTATCCTATTCGAAACCTTGAAAGTGCCTTTGATGGAGTCAAAGATAGTGGTGGGGCCATGGAAGACTCAAAATCTGATATGGAATCAGACAAGGAGCATGGAACTGGTAAAGATTTGTTGGGTCTGCAAGATCACTTAGGAATTGTAGAAAAGAGAACTATAGAATAATCCTCAACACTAATTAATAAGGAAAAGGTTGGGGAGAAGAAAAAGTGTGGCCCTAAAACTAATATGATGTGCCTTGAAATGGATAGAAATGCAGCTGGCCAAAGAAAATTGAGATCGAGAAAAGGCTGTGCCTTTTCCCGATAGCCATGAAAATCCTTTCGTGGAATGTCAGGGGCTACAATTCCCCTGACAAAATCCATTTGATCAAAAGGTGTTTTGATCAAACGAGGTCAGCTTTGGTTTTGCTACAGGAAACTAAAATCAAGGAACAAGATTTTGGTTTCTTCTCTAAGTGTTTTAGCAAGTGAAAGTGTTGCCTCTTTGGAGCTGTGGGTGCTTCAGGGGGACTTGGTCTCCTTTGGGATGAGGCTCTTGTTGACGTTTGGGTAGAAAGGAAAGATAGGTGTTGGTAGTGGGTTTGTGTGGATTCAAAAAAACTTAGGACTAGCTTTTTTATTCTCAATATTTATGGTCCCACAAGCTCAGCTCAAAAAAGTTTTCTTTGGCAAGAAATTTCCTCTTTTCTAGATAGAGAGGATGGTAGGATGTTTCTTCTAGGTGATGATTTTAATGCCATTTTGAATCCTTCTGATAAATTTGGTGGTACTTGCTAGGCAAGTCAAAGCGAGAGGGATTTTAGTGATTTTGTGGTAAACAATGGTTTGATCAAACTTCCTTTTAAAAATGGGGAGTTTACCTGGACAAATAGGAGGGGAGGCTTTCTTAACATTACAGAGAAGTTGGATCATTTTTCCTAGTTGGGGACTGGGCTGCTCATCATTGGTCTTGTGAAGCAGAGATTATTCCTATAACAGGGTTTGATCATTATCCGGTAGGGCTGAGAATTCAAGAGGAGGCCACTCTTGATCGGTGTCCATTCAAATTTGAAGCAATGTGGTTTAGGGTTGAAGGTTCAAGGATTTAGTGGCTGATTGGTGGAGAAATGCCCCTGAAAGGACAAAAAATAAATCCTTCATCTTTTTTAAGAACCTACAATTTCTTAAAGAACAAATCAAGAAATGGAATAGGGAATCCTTCAAGAATATCTTCGCAGAAAAACTAAGGTTGGAGGATGAATTAAAGGCTCTTCATTCAAAATTTATTGAAAAGGGAATGCTGGAAGAGGATTTTGAATTGGAAAAGCTTCTAAACAAAGAATATTTTGAAACTTTAGCATGAGAGGAAGTGTTTTGGAAGCAAAAATTGCATGAATGTTGGTTAAAGGAGGGAGATAGAAACACAAAAAAAATTCACAATTCTATGAAGGTGCATAGAGCGAGTAACAAGATGTTCTCAATCAAGGATGCGGCTGGGAATGTTCTGACTGAAATGGAGTAGATAAACAAGGAAGCAATAAAAAAAAATTCTAGGATGTTCAAGGAGGATTATGGTGTTGAAGTTCCAAATTGGAAGATCTTAGATAATATATCGAGTTCAATTTCAGAGGCTCAAAATGTCATGCTAATGGAGAAGGTTTCTTTAAAAGAAGTCAAAAAGGTTGTTTTTAGTCTAGGGGGAGACAAAGCTCCTGGTCCGGATGGCTTCCCCACGTGTTTCTTTCAAAAATTGTGGGATATTTTTGGCCAAGATTTGTGGGAAGTGGTTGAAGAATCTAGAAAAGGAGGTTTCATTCTAAAGGACCTGAATAAAACTTTCATAGCCTTGGTCCCAAAAAGGTCGGCTATAATTTCTTTTGAGGATTATAGGCCAATTTCTTTATGCAACATGGTTTATAAGGTTATTTCCAAAGTGAGCAAATAGGCTAAAAAAGGTGTTGCATTCAGTGATCTCGAATGAGCAGAGTAGCTTCTCCCCGAACAAGTCTATTTATGAGGGTGTAATAGTTGTCCATGAGGCCATCCATTCGGTAAGAACGGCTAAGTTGGAGAAGATGATGGTGAAGTTAGACATTAAAAGGGATTATGATGAAGTCAATAGGGGTTTTCTTTTGAAAGTTCTAGAGAAGTTTGGTTTCAACAAATAATGGGTGGCTTGGATTCAGAGTTGCATATGTACCCCTTGCTTTTCTATTTTAGTGAATGGCAGCCCTCAAGGTTTTTTTGAATCCAATAAAGGGATTAGGAAAGGTGATCCCATTTCACCTCTCCTCTTCATTATCCTTGTTGAATCTTTGGGGAGGTTGATTTCTAAGAAGCGAAATAATGGACTTTGGAAGGGCATTAAAATTGCTAAGGGTGTGGATCCAATTATCCACCTTCAGTTTGCGGATGATACATTCTTGATGGGGGAAGCCTCCCTTAGAGAAGCTCAAGTCATGAAAGAATCACTTGATGAATATGGGAAAGCGTCTAGCCAGTGTATTAATTGGAGAAAGTAAAAAAAAATTATTTCACACCCCCATACCTAAATAATTGGAAATATGTAGGATCTTTGGGATGCGTTCAGGATCCCTTCCAAGCAAGTATTTTGGAATTACTCTCTTTGGAGGAGCCAATAAGGTTGGTGTGTGGAAATATCTTGTGGATATTTGTCTAAATAGGATGGATGGATGGAAAAGAAAATGGCTCACAACTATAGGAAAAATTCTAATGTTAAAATTAGTTATATCAGCTATACCAGTTTTCTCCATGATGTGTTTGAAAATCCCCAAGAAGGTGGTTAGAATTATTGGGAAGCATATGAGGAAGTTCTTCTCGAATGGTGCAAGTGAACAAGATAAAATTCCCTTGTTAGTATGGGAAAAAATATGTCACACCAAAGAAAAAGGTGGGGATGGGTTGAGGGATTGGCATCTTATGAATGAAGCTTTGGGTGCCAAGTTGGTTTGGTGTATCTATACAAACCCTGATCTCTTGTGGGTTAAAATTTTGAAGGCCAAATATTTGGATAATGTAGCTGATCATCGGATTCTAACTATTCAGAATCCGCCTAAAGGTTTTGCAATTTGGAACTTTCTTGTCTCTTGCAGACCTGTAATTTCTAATCATTTTTCTTGGAAAATTGGAAATGGCCTTAATGCTAAGTTGTGGGATGATTCATGGAATGGTTATCCAATTTTGTGGGAGGAGGAAGGGTAAAAGATCTAAGATGTTTTTTCATGCAAAGGTGGGGTGACAAAGTTTGTGATTATATAGAACAAAAATGGGTCCCTTTGGGTTAGGAATGGGGGTGGAAGGAGCTCTCAATTGAGGGGCTATTAGAAAATCAATGGGAAAAAATGAAGGAAATTTTCAAGAATAGAATTTTTTTGTTGTCAGATACTGAGGACAGGGTGGTTTGGTGTGGCTTTGTGAATGGGGCCTATTTTGTTAAGATTGGCTATCAACTTTTGGATTCTTTAGAGGGAGAATCTTTTTGGGCAAAGAATTTGTGCTAGAGCAAAGACTGCTTACCCAAAGTAGGAGCTTTTGCTTGGTTGGAAGTGAAGGGGAGAATCCTTTTTGGTGAACGAAGGAAGAGGCTTGGGTTTTCTAGTCATACGAAGTGTGTCTTGTGTGATGAGGCAGAGGAGTTGATTGACCACCTACTCCTCCAATGCAAATTTGGATCAGATTGTTGGGAATCTTTAAGGATGAAACTTGGCTGGCATGGGCCTCTACAAAATTCTTTGAAGGAGGTGTTTGAGAGCTAGCCCAATCCTATCTGTAAATCCATTTTTTCAAGTGTGTGGGTTGTTATCCCTTCATTAGTAATCTGGTAGTTATGGAAAGAGAGAAATGAGAGGATTTTTGAGGATAAGAAAGAACCCTTGAAAAGGATTTTGAGTAGAATTGATCAATCACTAGTGGAAGTAGTGAGTACAGTTGCATATCATCTTCAATTACACAAGTGTGCATTTTTTGTGGAAGATACCAAGATTTAGAGAGCCTAGCCGAGGATCAAGATAAGACCTCTGAAATTAGAGGAGGACCTCATTGTGAAGAAGGCGAGGGTAGAAGTTATGGTTTGGGAAAAACCCCCAGAAGGGTGGCACAAAGAAAATTTTGATGGGGAAGCCAAAGGTAACTCGGGCCCTTCTAGCATTGGAGCAATCATGCATGATAGCATGGGAAATATGATTTCTATTGGGGCGAAGAAGTTAGAAGATGGTTCAAACAATGTTGCAAAAGCAAAGGCTGCTCTATTAGCAGTTGGTCTAGCTCGTGTGATGGGGGTTAGGAAGTTACACCTTGAGGGGGATTCATTGATAATTACCCAAGCTATAATTAATGGAAAGGTCAATGCTTGGCATCTACAAGCTTTTATCAGGTCAATTTTAAAGGAGTTATATTTTTTTGATGATTTTAAAGTTAGCCTTATCTGACGAGCTAGCAATGGAGAAGTGGATAGTTTATCCAATTGGGCTATATCTTTTGGTACCATTGGGGAAATCCGAGTGGAAGATTTATGTTAGGAGATCTTTATGGATGAGATGGTTTAAATTATGTTTTGTTTTGATGATGTGTCAGGGCTTTTCTTTGGCTTCGACGAAGGTGATGTCACTATTGGTGATGGGAGATGGCTATGCAGTAAAAGTATCAATGGTAAAATGGCCTTGGGATTTTAACATCCAAGGAAGGATTTTTAAAGGAGCTAAATGGATGAGGTCTGACAGTTTGTTGTCCTTGGCTAAGGACGAGAGGAAATGAATCTGTCCCGCATAGATTTTGAGAATCTTGAACACCTTTGAATTTATTTTGTTTAGGAAGAATTGGCGGTGAAGGAGTAAATCTGGAGCTTTAAATGGGACGGAATTGATAGGGTGACAGTTCTGGCATGGATGAGACAAATTTTAAAGATATCAATGGGTGGTGAATTGTCCAGAGTTGGCAAAGGAATAGTTTAGGAAGTGTAGTTTTGTGGAAAAATGGAAGCCATGTACGGGTTCTGAACAAAGTGCCAACAAAAAGGATTCTTTGGGCCAATATCAGCTTTCAGGATGAAATTTATATTGAAAAATCCACATGATGAGGTGGCAGAAGCAGTTTTGGAGATGTTGGGTGTGCAATTCATGGAAGTGAAGCATAGAGGTAGGATGAACGTTGATATAGCCTCAATGATCTTCGCTTAGGCCTCGAGTTGAATGAAGACATTATAGTGACTAAATGGGTTGTACAGTCGTTGTTTGAGGAGGACCTACTCAAAGGGATGAAATCATTCCTTGAATGGGTTGTGTTGGGTATTAGATATGATGTTTCTAAAGGCATAGAAGACATGGATGAAGCCATGGAAGAGGGGTTGATTCCCTTTGTGAGGTGGCGGAGGATAACTAATAGGGACGCATATAAGTTGGAAATTTTGGCTACATGGGAGAATTTAAAACTGGTCTTGCGTAGACAGGAAGTTGTAGCACAACAGGGGGAAGTCACCATTCCCCATCAATTTCCTAGGAAGAAGCAGTCTATAAGGAGGGGCAAAGCTCAGTGAGGGAGGGCATGAAGAGGTGAATTCTAGTGGAGGAGGTGAAAGGTTCCTTTTTTGATGGGTTAAGTTTTTGGAGTAGCGTGTTTTGCTTGTGTTGGGGTAAGTGGCATTTAAGTTTTTGGAACCAAAGATGGAAGCGACAGGGCATGTCGAGGACAGAGGTGGAATGATCGATGTTGTTTTGAATCGGTAGAGGATCATGTGCTTCTTGTGTTTTGTGTAAATGAAAGACTCTACTCAAAGTTCGTAGGTTTAGAATTGCTACACAATCAATTTCTTGAGCAAGAAGTTTGTAAATGGCCTTAATGGCAAACCCAATGGCTTAAAGTGATAGGATGTAAATCTTAATGTTTCATTTCGGCTGGATGATGAAATGGGGTTAGTTGGTTAGTATGGGTATTAGGGTTTGGGTGTTGGAGTTCCTTTTAGTTGATGTAATGAATTATTATGATATAAATAAAATCAAACCATTATTAATGATCAAAAAAAAAAAACAAGTTGTTCATAATAATTATAGAAATTTTATGATATGGTGTATGCAATCTTTTATTTACAAAGTGTTGATTTATATCTTAGTTGGATAAGTATTGAGAATGTGTTAAAATGCATGTTCATATTGTTGTGCAGTTTTTGCACACATGCCCCGCTGAAAGCAGGGACCCTCTTTTTCTTTCACTTTTGGTTTTTTGGCCCTTGCTATGTTGAGATTTTGTTACCTTTGCACGTGCTCAAATTCTTATCTTATTCGTGCAAATGGCCCCCTTCTAGGAAGCACTTTGAAAATATTAAGTTTTGAGCTTATCTCGGGTTTTTCACTGTTGTCGGGAAAATCCACTCCTAGCGAAATTCCCCGGACATTCTCTAAACCTGGTTCTATTTGCTTGCACTATGGTTCAGGAATTTCTGACCTTCACAGAATTTCGTGCTGGTTAGATTTCTCTGAATATTCGTCATCCTGTCAAATTTCTGGGTTTTGTCTAGATGTCTTGTCGATTGCATTAATTTCATTTGTATGATTTGTGAGGGATGTATTTAGTCAATCTTTGGGGATTTTCTTGCCATTATGCTTTATCATTTGCATTCAATTGAATTGAGGAGCTTAATCTTGAGGTGTTTGACTTGATTTGGAGCACTGGATTTGCAAATTGTTTCAGTTGGTGGTGATTTCCTAGGCATTATCATTGTTGTTCTTTAATAAGTGCCACTAAACTATCATTTGTTATTGTTGAAATTGATTTCCACTTCATCAAATGGTATGTACATGTTGCCTTGCTTTTGATTGATGGATGTGAGTGGTCCTTTGGTGTTCTAGATTTTCTTGGAGTTTGAATTCCTGTAGGTGTGGGCATTTCATGGCTAGGGTTGCTTGATATTGTTTGCTTTATGATTTCCCCAAGTGAATTTCAAGCTCATTTTTTCATTTGCATCATGAGGTAGCTTGTTTGTGGGTCATAACGAGCCTTTGTGAAGCCTAGTGGTTGAGTTAACCTCAACCCCAAGCTTTCCTATGTTTTTAATGGTGGATTTTTATGGTTTTATGCTGAGGGCATCACCATTCCCTCTTGATTTGCTTTCAAGTGAGCCTCAAAATTAAAGATTATCTATGGGAGGTTCAAGTGAACCTAGTTCCATGACCAAGGTCCTCAAATTTGTGATCATTCGATCAATTTGAGTGAAGTTGTGAGAAAATGATGGTATTTGATGTTTCAAGGTCTTCGCGGACTTCCCCGACATTTCGTTTTCCCCTTGTTTTTCGTGAAATTTGCATTTTTCTAAAATTTGTTGACTATCATTTCCTTCGCAGAATTCCGTCCCGAGCAGAATTTTTTGAAACTTTGTTGAAAATGAAAGATTGTGGGATAAGAATGGTTTATTGACGAATGATTATGCATTCTATGATTAATGTTAGCTATTTTAAGATGTTTCATGCAGCTTCTTGGTTAGCGATAATCAATTAAGTGACTAATGGGTGTTTTTCATGATTATGCTGCTAGAATCCACCTCGCTGGGAATTTTTTAGAATTCATCTCTAGCTTGGATTTCACGGAGGGACTGAAAACCCAAACTTTAAGATGATTGATTTTTATGAAATTTAAAGGCATTTTACTTGTCTTGGGACTTATATTAAGGATGAATATATCATTTGTGATTGATTAACCTTGGTTTCATGCAATTTTTATTATGGTTTCTCTATGAGTGTAGGCTAAGTCAAGTAAGGCAGTGGCAAGTGGGACCAAGGGTAGAATGGTGGATCCGAGTTCAAAAGGGTCTTCTATGTTTGAAGCAGAAAGGATCAAGATGGATGTCAAGAGTAAGATCTCGGAGAGCAAGATTACTTGCATCTGCATAGAAGTGACTGACACAAATGTTGGACTATGGGACTATGAGTAGTTCAAGGCTAGAATGGCAGCACAAAACCTTCCTTTACTACCTAGAAGGACTTTGGAATCAGGATTGGCACATGTAGTTGGATTCCCTTCTACAGTGAAATGTTATGAGTTGGTTCTTGAATGTGTCAGGTACTATGACAGAGGTACCTAGAGGATAGTTGGTCCCCAAGGGAGGATTGTAGCAAATTTGAATCCGGTTTCTATTGCCCGGACCTTTGACATGCCTAAAAAGGTCTCATGTGGTGGATTTTGATGTGGATATATGCTTAAAGGAAATTCTATGAAGAAGATACCATCAAATCCCAGCAGGGCTATCAATTCTTGGTTGGAGAAGCCCAAGTCTCACTATTCCAAGCAGCCTTGACTATTAGAGAAAGTTAAAGAAAGGAATATTATGATGCTATCACCCTTCTTAGAAGAGTGGTAGGATTGAAAGAGTGTCGGTGTGTTTGAAATTTTGGATGGTCTAGGTCATTGCAAGGATGGAGCATAATACTAGTGATATCATTGGGTAGGTGTTATAAGTGCTGCCAATTCATGAGAAAGCGTGTAATGTCACATACAAACTGAGACCTTGCAATGACTTCCTACTTGGTCTATACACTTGCAAGATTACATCCATATAAGGGCTAGTGCGAGCATCTTGAAGCGAGGATGTGATCTATAGAGGTTTATCCATGGTGCATTTGGGTAACTCCAACTACAAAGGTGAATGATGCATTCACCATGTACATCACTAGGTCCTCCAAGGTGCAAAGCATGTGGGATTTCCTAATTAGGCCAAGGGCTAATCAAGAGATATGGGACTTGGTTCATATAGTTCCACTTCTTGTACATAAAAAAGTTGATGGTTTTCAAAGGGATCCATGCTCGACTTCAAGGTATCCCATGATCATATCATACTCACGGAGGTCCTGAACAAATATGTGACTTTGATGCCATCATGAAGAAAGATAAACATAGGCTGGATTTGGTGGGACTTCCCTTTGAGGATAGGAACTAGTGAGGGCATGTCCTATTCATTCAACTTGATGTAGGAAGAGATGATACTCTTGGGTTATCCTTCCATTTAAGAGGCGGGTTTGACTAAATTGGTGAAGTAAAAAAAGCCGGTGAAGTGTAGCTAGAGACAGGAAGACTATTGGGCTAATTGCAATGATGAATATGAGGTAAGAAAGAAGAATTTTTCCCAGCTACAAATAGATTCCGTCCGATTATATAATGTGAAGGTAGTTCTAGATCAGGTTGAAGATGATGGAGATTTGATTCAGGACCATTCTTATGAGGCAGTAAAGGACATACCAATTGGCGAAATAGATTGGTTGGAAGAAGAAAAAATAGAGTTAGAGCAGTTAATGAATCCAGTCATTAAGTATACAAAGTTGTGGCTGAAGCATAAGATATGGAAATTGGAGAATGAAGGTGTGCAATGAACCTATGATCTGATGGGAGACTTAGAGTCTCGTTCTACTTCTGAGGAGTTAGCTAAGTAGGATCCCAAGGTAAGGGCAAGGTGAGCTCTCCTTTTAAAATCAAGATTAAAGATGTTCAAGTGGAGGAAGCTCGGGAAATAGAAAAATAAAGAAAACCTTTTTCCAAGAAAAGGGGGCACACTTCAAAGGCTAAGAAGCCTAGAAAAGAGGAAGCTAAAAAGCAAGATCTTGAGGTTAGTGCTTCTATGCCCAAGAGAAGAAGAATTTTCAAATTGTCACAAAAGGAAAAGGTAAGCTCCAAGGCTAGAGAAGAAGTTGACCCACCTATGGTAAATGCGGAGAACTCAAGAGAAAGGACAAAAGTATATACAAGGAGGTCAAGAACTCCTTCTCCTAAGGGCAGTGTGCCAAAGAGGGATCCTCCTCCAGTTAATCCTCATGCAAAAGAACATGATGATATCCCTTCTTCCCATGAAGCTCACGAGGAACTAGGTGAATCCAAGGAAGCTGAGAATCGCCCAGATACAAAAGGAGAATAATTTCAAGAGGGAGAGCTCTTTAGTGCTGAGGCATAAATGGAGAGGGTGTTGCAGTCTCCCTTGGTTACATATGATGATTCACCTGCTAGAAGTGAAGAGGATAGACCCCCTTCGAGAGAAGAAATGCCAGTTAGTACTCCATCACCTGTGCATAGAGAAGAGCATACTCGAGAAAAAGAAGATTCTTGAGAAACATAATTCGAATGAGGATGCACCTAGGGATCAGTCAGATGAGGTTGGGTAGAGTAAAATGCAAACAAAATCCATTGTTCTAGGTTGGCTAGATAAGGAGTTAAAGAGAAAATAGATCATTGTGGATGACACCCCTTCCAATTGGGATGAGATATTGGTGAACATAGGAAAGGGTAAAGGCAAGAAGAAGTCCAAGGTCATTTCCAAGATTGAAAGAGATGAAACAAATAATTGGGTGATCCACATTGCTACTCTGGCCCCTGATAAGAACAGGGATGATGTCACTGGGAGTGATTATAATGTGCAAACCATCAACCTAGGGCCTACTTCCATGGAGCAGGATATTGAAGAATATGAAGGCTCTAGTGCAGTAATCTTGGGTAGGTTGAGGAAAGAAGTGAAAAATAAGCAAGAGCTGAAGAAGGAGAATGAGAAATTAAAGAAGTACTTGTAGGACTTGATGAAGCCCTTGCAATCTATTATCTCTTCATCTTCTGTTGTGAGTTTCCTACCACAAGAAACCATAACTGAGCTAGAAAGAATGAAGGCCACTACTCTTTCCACAATGAATTGGTTACAGGGGGTGCAAACTAAGGGAGATAATGCTATCAAGGACATACTTTCAACTGGAGGAGATGCAATGAGGTCAATAAATTGGTTGAAATATGTATTGGCTCAAGATAAAGAGGATGTAGATATCTTGTTGCAGAAAACCAAGACCATCATGGAATACACTGAGGATAAGTTGGTGAGTGATGGAATTCTCCCTTCCTCTAGAGCTATAGAACCTTGGGAATGGCTTGAAGGTCTGCAAATAAAGAAAAAGGTTTTGAAGAAGATATATAAGCAGAGGAGGAAAATTGAGGATACCCTGACCAATATATATGATAGATGCATTTCTTTCTTTGAGGTGATGATAGGGAGAAAGAAGTTTGCACTGAAGCATTTGAACTTAGAACAGTTGATAAAATGGTAGCAAGATGTATATTCTCCAATCCATGAAGATCCAGCTACTGAAAATCAGTTGGATGATGCGCCCACTTATATTGCAGTTATTGAGAAATATTAGTCTAGTAAGGTTGAGTGGGATAAGTCAGTGGAGCAGTCAAGAGAAAATATTAAATCCATCGAGAAGAGAATTAAGGTTTTACCTCTACCACCTATAGCTGACTTGGACAAGGTACTTTTGATGGTGCATGATAGGGTGGAGTAAAATAAAGACAAAGGGGAAAGTAGTTAATGCAAGGCTACATCAGAATTTGTGCTTCCCTATTATTTTGCATGCATAGGTCCAAATTATATTGGAGATCCCAGGCCGACCTGGATTGAGCTCATGAATTTAATGCATATTCTATCTTATTTTGAATTCCTCTTGGCCAACTTGTGTTATGGCCATTTATTATTATTGTAAATTCTAATTAGGCTGACATGCCTTGGGGGGCTTCTATTTATATGGCATTCTGCCTCATTTGTAAGGGCTAGATAGATAGTTTTTCTTGGAGTGAATTAAGCAGTATAGCAAGAGCTAGAGTTAGGAGTTAGTTTTTTTTTCAAGCAAGCAAGTGTTGTAACATAATGCTGGAATTATTACTACTTTGGGTAATTTAATGCAAGTGAAGACATTGTGATTTGGTGCCTTTCTTGTGTTGAATTTTATCTGGCATGGATCTTGTGATTCTATCTTTGGAATTGCTTAAGTTATTTGATAAATGTGTTAGGTTTAATGTTAGATAAATTGATAGTGTTTATGATTTAGTACTTGAAGTGTTGCAGCAATCTCTGGTCCATCCTTTTCGCAACCAGCTGATTGTTAGTTTCTTTGCAAAGTTCACCTGGACTTGTATATTCATTAAGCTTAGTTCAATTGTGAAGGTTTATTCATTTCGATTGCAATAGGGTTGTTTTGAATGAATGTTCATGATCTGAAAATATTTAATGCCTTAGAAGATTGCACTATTTCTATAAGATCACAGATCCATCTAGGTCAAGTAGAAATTAGTTTATGAGGGATTGGTCCATTTCAAGTGTTTGTCATTTGCATTGTTAATCTTAGGAGTAGTTTTTATCTTAGGAGTTCCCCCTAAACCCTTATCTTTTCTTATTTCATTTATCATTTGGGTTAGTTTTAGGATTGAAGTATCACCATATTGCTAGATCTGATAAATTAAAGATTCAATATTTGCTTGTAGTAAGGTCCCTTTGTGATTACCAACATTTTCACATTTATCACTGAGTTGTTTATGCATTGTCAAGACCTGACATTAGAGACCTTGGGGTTATCTCTTGAGGCTTGCTGATAGAGATTTACCTTTCAAGAGAGATAGGATATTATATTCTATCTGAGTTGTTGTTGTGCAGAAAACATCATCAACACATATATTGTAAATTTGTTGTAGTATAATTGATAAAGATATTTTATTATGTAAGTGAGTTTAATTCAATCTTAATCTAGAAAAATTGAATATGATGCAAATGTATATATTAATAAATGACAATTATAGGTTAATGTATTTTAAATTTAAATATTGCTTCAAAAGTAAATATAATGGATAGAGGTTCTTAGCTCTTTGATCAAAAGATAAATGTCATTTAATGAAGACTTTGAATTTAGCTATTGTTGGTTTGGTAAAAGTTACCTTTATGTCAATGAAATTCTGAAGATCCTATGTTGAAATATTGCTTTATTCCAAGTTAAGTATGTGGGTCTAGGTCTATTTTGTGGTCATGAATCCATCCCCTATGCATGTATTTTACTCTACTTAGTGTGCACTTATGCTTTACAACTTGCCTAAGTGATCTCAATCAACTCTACTCTTTTCTTATATCTTGAAATTGGTGGTATTTAAAAATACCTTTTAAGGGTTGTTGTTATGTTCCAAGGGGACATGTTCACCTAGGTCAGCACTAGAGATGTATGTAAAATATTAAAGACAATAGGCTTCAATTGTGCAAATGTTCAAAAGTGGTGTGGTGCAGAGTTAGGCTCCTTTTAGTACTCTAAATCAAAGTGTTGTTAGAATGCTTCTTTTGTAAATATGAATGGTATTTAATGTTATCCATTGATGGTGAAAATGAATGTAATCGAATCTTTAAATACCAGTACATAGTGTCAAATTGTGCAAACACATTTTTAGTTGTCTCAAGGAAAGAAAATGATCTAGGAAGTAGTGAAGCAAAATTTGAATTTTAATTCTAAAAAATTAAGGGTCAAATATGTGGTCGGGGGATCAACCTCAAGCCTAAAAAATGACTCAAAATATGGAAACTATCAAATTAAATGGATAACAAAATATTAGGGATATGAGGGTACATAGGTGTGATAAATGTCTAATGGGAGTGAATATTGAGGTTTTTGCATGTATGGATAGGGCATGGATAAATATATAGAATTAGGTGTATGCGGATAAGTAAAGTCTAGTGGGAATGGACTTGACTTTGCACAAGATTATTTCATCTATTGATACATAAATGTATTAATCCATTCTATCTAATTTGATACAAAAATAAATGGAAAATGACATGGAAGTTCACATTTGATCAATATGATAAGATTCATAAATTTTTTTATGTAAAATGATGGATTTAGTTGGTCTCTCACCCGTTGCTAAAAAAAAATGCATTTAAATATAACTAGGGTCCATTGATGAATGCTAGTTTTTTAGTTTTAACTATCAATTATTTTAATTCTTGATCATTTTTAATATATTCCTATTTAGTTAGGAAACTTCTTGGATTATTAACTTGCCAAATCTAGCTATCTAATTTTATGCCTAGATCCCTTCTTCCTTTTTTGGATCGAAATTCCTTCGTGATTTGGAATAAGGAGGCTCTTCTAAAGTATAATTCCACAAAAGCTTAACTTTTGATAACTTGAAAAAGTAAGAATATAACGACCCCTTAATGTGTTAATGCTATAGATGAAGAATCGACTAATTGTATTTTTCTATGTGGTGCTTATTCTTGAAATACTTGGAGAACCGTATGTAGAGGAGGGGGACCGACTGCTCAGGGACTCTAGGTCACGAGAGAGTCTAGAACAATAGGCTACCTTGATCTTCCTTAAGCTAGATAAATGAATTAGGAAGGTTTAATATTTCAAGGGCTAAAAAGGAAGGACAAGTGGTCAATCACTTTCCTTCTACTAACCTGAATGTTTCACTATTTCACTATTTTAATATAAACTTGCATACTAAAATAGTATTCCTAAAAGAACATCTTATTCCAAATAAGTAAAGTGAAACAATTTATTAAATAAAATATTCACATTTTCTCAAAAAGTAAGTTTCCACTAATAAAGTACAAATTTCATACACTAAAGAGTGTTACATTTCATTTACATACACCAACGAGGGTGTTACATTACATCTATTTCAATGTTATAAGTAAAAGATATTGCATCAATACATAAAAGAAAGTAATTACACATTTTATAGATTGACTATACGAGCCATAGAAAGAATAATATAGAGAAATATATCCATAATGAATCATATAGCATAAGAATC
>VDFB02281492.1:413191914-413264717 GCA_007258455.2 Sequoia sempervirens
CAATCATGCATGATAGCATGGGAAATATGATTTCTATTGGGGCGAAGAAGTTAGAAGATGGTTCAAACAATGTTGCAAAAGCAAAGGCTGCTCTATTAGCAGTTGGTCTAGCTCGTGTGATGGGGGTTAGGAAGTTACACCTTGAGGGGGATTCATTGATAATTACCCAAGCTATAATTAATGGAAAGGTCAATGCTTGGCATCTACAAGCTTTTATCAGGTCAATTTTAAAGGAGTTATATTTTTTTGATGATTTTAAAGTTAGCCTTATCTGACGAGCTAGCAATGGAGAAGTGGATAGTTTATCCAATTGGGCTATATCTTTTGGTACCATTGGGGAAATCCGAGTGGAAGATTTATGTTAGGAGATCTTTATGGATGAGATGGTTTAAATTATGTTTTGTTTTGATGATGTGTCAGGGCTTTTCTTTGGCTTCGACGAAGGTGATGTCACTATTGGTGATGGGAGATGGCTATGCAGTAAAAGTATCAATGGTAAAATGGCCTTGGGATTTTAACATCCAAGGAAGGATTTTTAAAGGAGCTAAATGGATGAGGTCTGACAGTTTGTTGTCCTTGGCTAAGGACGAGAGGAAATGAATCTGTCCCGCATAGATTTTGAGAATCTTGAACACCTTTGAATTTATTTTGTTTAGGAAGAATTGGCGGTGAAGGAGTAAATCTGGAGCTTTAAATGGGACGGAATTGATAGGGTGACAGTTCTGGCATGGATGAGACAAATTTTAAAGATATCAATGGGTGGTGAATTGTCCAGAGTTGGCAAAGGAATAGTTTAGGAAGTGTAGTTTTGTGGAAAAATGGAAGCCATGTACGGGTTCTGAACAAAGTGCCAACAAAAAGGATTCTTTGGGCCAATATCAGCTTTCAGGATGAAATTTATATTGAAAAATCCACATGATGAGGTGGCAGAAGCAGTTTTGGAGATGTTGGGTGTGCAATTCATGGAAGTGAAGCATAGAGGTAGGATGAACGTTGATATAGCCTCAATGATCTTCGCTTAGGCCTCGAGTTGAATGAAGACATTATAGTGACTAAATGGGTTGTACAGTCGTTGTTTGAGGAGGACCTACTCAAAGGGATGAAATCATTCCTTGAATGGGTTGTGTTGGGTATTAGATATGATGTTTCTAAAGGCATAGAAGACATGGATGAAGCCATGGAAGAGGGGTTGATTCCCTTTGTGAGGTGGCGGAGGATAACTAATAGGGACGCATATAAGTTGGAAATTTTGGCTACATGGGAGAATTTAAAACTGGTCTTGCGTAGACAGGAAGTTGTAGCACAACAGGGGGAAGTCACCATTCCCCATCAATTTCCTAGGAAGAAGCAGTCTATAAGGAG
Source organism: Sequoia sempervirens (assembly GCA_007258455.2). Lineage (NCBI taxonomy): Eukaryota > Viridiplantae > Streptophyta > Pinopsida > Cupressales > Cupressaceae > Sequoia > Sequoia sempervirens. The sequence continues at coordinate 413,193,277 of VDFB02281492.1, forward strand.
GGGCAAAGCTCAGTGAGGGAGGGCATGAAGAGGTGAATTCTAGTGGAGGAGGTGAAAGGTTCCTTTTTTGATGGGTTAAGTTTTTGGAGTAGCGTGTTTTGCTTGTGTTGGGGTAAGTGGCATTTAAGTTTTTGGAACCAAAGATGGAAGCGACAGGGCATGTCGAGGACAGAGGTGGAATGATCGATGTTGTTTTGAATCGGTAGAGGATCATGTGCTTCTTGTGTTTTGTGTAAATGAAAGACTCTACTCAAAGTTCGTAGGTTTAGAATTGCTACACAATCAATTTCTTGAGCAAGAAGTTTGTAAATGGCCTTAATGGCAAACCCAATGGCTTAAAGTGATAGGATGTAAATCTTAATGTTTCATTTCGGCTGGATGATGAAATGGGGTTAGTTGGTTAGTATGGGTATTAGGGTTTGGGTGTTGGAGTTCCTTTTAGTTGATGTAATGAATTATTATGATATAAATAAAATCAAACCATTATTAATGATCAAAAAAAAAAAACAAGTTGTTCATAATAATTATAGAAATTTTATGATATGGTGTATGCAATCTTTTATTTACAAAGTGTTGATTTATATCTTAGTTGGATAAGTATTGAGAATGTGTTAAAATGCATGTTCATATTGTTGTGCAGTTTTTGCACACATGCCCCGCTGAAAGCAGGGACCCTCTTTTTCTTTCACTTTTGGTTTTTTGGCCCTTGCTATGTTGAGATTTTGTTACCTTTGCACGTGCTCAAATTCTTATCTTATTCGTGCAAATGGCCCCCTTCTAGGAAGCACTTTGAAAATATTAAGTTTTGAGCTTATCTCGGGTTTTTCACTGTTGTCGGGAAAATCCACTCCTAGCGAAATTCCCCGGACATTCTCTAAACCTGGTTCTATTTGCTTGCACTATGGTTCAGGAATTTCTGACCTTCACAGAATTTCGTGCTGGTTAGATTTCTCTGAATATTCGTCATCCTGTCAAATTTCTGGGTTTTGTCTAGATGTCTTGTCGATTGCATTAATTTCATTTGTATGATTTGTGAGGGATGTATTTAGTCAATCTTTGGGGATTTTCTTGCCATTATGCTTTATCATTTGCATTCAATTGAATTGAGGAGCTTAATCTTGAGGTGTTTGACTTGATTTGGAGCACTGGATTTGCAAATTGTTTCAGTTGGTGGTGATTTCCTAGGCATTATCATTGTTGTTCTTTAATAAGTGCCACTAAACTATCATTTGTTATTGTTGAAATTGATTTCCACTTCATCAAATGGTATGTACATGTTGCCTTGCTTTTGATTGATGGATGTGAGTGGTCCTTTGGTGTTCTAGATTTTCTTGGAGTTTGAATTCCTGTAGGTGTGGGCATTTCATGGCTAGGGTTGCTTGATATTGTTTGCTTTATGATTTCCCCAAGTGAATTTCAAGCTCATTTTTTCATTTGCATCATGAGGTAGCTTGTTTGTGGGTCATAACGAGCCTTTGTGAAGCCTAGTGGTTGAGTTAACCTCAACCCCAAGCTTTCCTATGTTTTTAATGGTGGATTTTTATGGTTTTATGCTGAGGGCATCACCATTCCCTCTTGATTTGCTTTCAAGTGAGCCTCAAAATTAAAGATTATCTATGGGAGGTTCAAGTGAACCTAGTTCCATGACCAAGGTCCTCAAATTTGTGATCATTCGATCAATTTGAGTGAAGTTGTGAGAAAATGATGGTATTTGATGTTTCAAGGTCTTCGCGGACTTCCCCGACATTTCGTTTTCCCCTTGTTTTTCGTGAAATTTGCATTTTTCTAAAATTTGTTGACTATCATTTCCTTCGCAGAATTCCGTCCCGAGCAGAATTTTTTGAAACTTTGTTGAAAATGAAAGATTGTGGGATAAGAATGGTTTATTGACGAATGATTATGCATTCTATGATTAATGTTAGCTATTTTAAGATGTTTCATGCAGCTTCTTGGTTAGCGATAATCAATTAAGTGACTAATGGGTGTTTTTCATGATTATGCTGCTAGAATCCACCTCGCTGGGAATTTTTTAGAATTCATCTCTAGCTTGGATTTCACGGAGGGACTGAAAACCCAAACTTTAAGATGATTGATTTTTATGAAATTTAAAGGCATTTTACTTGTCTTGGGACTTATATTAAGGATGAATATATCATTTGTGATTGATTAACCTTGGTTTCATGCAATTTTTATTATGGTTTCTCTATGAGTGTAGGCTAAGTCAAGTAAGGCAGTGGCAAGTGGGACCAAGGGTAGAATGGTGGATCCGAGTTCAAAAGGGTCTTCTATGTTTGAAGCAGAAAGGATCAAGATGGATGTCAAGAGTAAGATCTCGGAGAGCAAGATTACTTGCATCTGCATAGAAGTGACTGACACAAATGTTGGACTATGGGACTATGAGTAGTTCAAGGCTAGAATGGCAGCACAAAACCTTCCTTTACTACCTAGAAGGACTTTGGAATCAGGATTGGCACATGTAGTTGGATTCCCTTCTACAGTGAAATGTTATGAGTTGGTTCTTGAATGTGTCAGGTACTATGACAGAGGTACCTAGAGGATAGTTGGTCCCCAAGGGAGGATTGTAGCAAATTTGAATCCGGTTTCTATTGCTCAAAAGAAAGCCAGTAGAGAGTATAGCCACAAGGATGATTTGGAAGACTATTGGGCTAATTGCAATGATGAATATGAGGTAAGAAAGAAGAATTTTTCCCAGCTACAAATAGATTCCGTCCGATTATATAATGTGAAGGTAGTTCTAGATCAGGTTGAAGATGATGGAGATTTGATTCAGGACCATTCTTATGAGGCAGTAAAGGACATACCAATTGGCGAAATAGATTGGTTGGAAGAAGAAAAAATAGAGTTAGAGCAGTTAATGAATCCAGTCATTAAGTATACAAAGTTGTGGCTGAAGCATAAGATATGGAAATTGGAGAATGAAGGTGTGCAATGAACCTATGATCTGATGGGAGACTTAGAGTCTCGTTCTACTTCTGAGGAGTTAGCTAAGTAGGATCCCAAGGTAAGGGCAAGGTGAGCTCTCCTTTTAAAATCAAGATTAAAGATGTTCAAGTGGAGGAAGCTCGGGAAATAGAAAAATAAAGAAAACCTTTTTCCAAGAAAAGGGGGCACACTTCAAAGGCTAAGAAGCCTAGAAAAGAGGAAGCTAAAAAGCAAGATCTTGAGGTTAGTGCTTCTATGCCCAAGAGAAGAAGAATTTTCAAATTGTCACAAAAGGAAAAGGTAAGCTCCAAGGCTAGAGAAGAAGTTGACCCACCTATGGTAAATGCGGAGAACTCAAGAGAAAGGACAAAAGTATATACAAGGAGGTCAAGAACTCCTTCTCCTAAGGGCAGTGTGCCAAAGAGGGATCCTCCTCCAGTTAATCCTCATGCAAAAGAACATGATGATATCCCTTCTTCCCATGAAGCTCACGAGGAACTAGGTGAATCCAAGGAAGCTGAGAATCGCCCAGATACAAAAGGAGAATAATTTCAAGAGGGAGAGCTCTTTAGTGCTGAGGCATAAATGGAGAGGGTGTTGCAGTCTCCCTTGGTTACATATGATGATTCACCTGCTAGAAGTGAAGAGGATAGACCCCCTTCGAGAGAAGAAATGCCAGTTAGTACTCCATCACCTGTGCATAGAGAAGAGCATACTCGAGAAAAAGAAGATTCTTGAGAAACATAATTCGAATGAGGATGCACCTAGGGATCAGTCAGATGAGGTTGGGTAGAGTAAAATGCAAACAAAATCCATTGTTCTAGGTTGGCTAGATAAGGAGTTAAAGAGAAAATAGATCATTGTGGATGACACCCCTTCCAATTGGGATGAGATATTGGTGAACATAGGAAAGGGTAAAGGCAAGAAGAAGTCCAAGGTCATTTCCAAGATTGAAAGAGATGAAACAAATAATTGGGTGATCCACATTGCTACTCTGGCCCCTGATAAGAACAGGGATGATGTCACTGGGAGTGATTATAATGTGCAAACCATCAACCTAGGGCCTACTTCCATGGAGCAGGATATTGAAGAATATGAAGGCTCTAGTGCAGTAATCTTGGGTAGGTTGAGGAAAGAAGTGAAAAATAAGCAAGAGCTGAAGAAGGAGAATGAGAAATTAAAGAAGTACTTGTAGGACTTGATGAAGCCCTTGCAATCTATTATCTCTTCATCTTCTGTTGTGAGTTTCCTACCACAAGAAACCATAACTGAGCTAGAAAGAATGAAGGCCACTACTCTTTCCACAATGAATTGGTTACAGGGGGTGCAAACTAAGGGAGATAATGCTATCAAGGACATACTTTCAACTGGAGGAGATGCAATGAGGTCAATAAATTGGTTGAAATATGTATTGGCTCAAGATAAAGAGGATGTAGATATCTTGTTGCAGAAAACCAAGACCATCATGGAATACACTGAGGATAAGTTGGTGAGTGATGGAATTCTCCCTTCCTCTAGAGCTATAGAACCTTGGGAATGGCTTGAAGGTCTGCAAATAAAGAAAAAGGTTTTGAAGAAGATATATAAGCAGAGGAGGAAAATTGAGGATACCCTGACCAATATATATGATAGATGCATTTCTTTCTTTGAGGTGATGATAGGGAGAAAGAAGTTTGCACTGAAGCATTTGAACTTAGAACAGTTGATAAAATGGTAGCAAGATGTATATTCTCCAATCCATGAAGATCCAGCTACTGAAAATCAGTTGGATGATGCGCCCACTTATATTGCAGTTATTGAGAAATATTAGTCTAGTAAGGTTGAGTGGGATAAGTCAGTGGAGCAGTCAAGAGAAAATATTAAATCCATCGAGAAGAGAATTAAGGTTTTACCTCTACCACCTATAGCTGACTTGGACAAGGTACTTTTGATGGTGCATGATAGGGTGGAGTAAAATAAAGACAAAGGGGAAAGTAGTTAATGCAAGGCTACATCAGAATTTGTGCTTCCCTATTATTTTGCATGCATAGGTCCAAATTATATTGGAGATCCCAGGCCGACCTGGATTGAGCTCATGAATTTAATGCATATTCTATCTTATTTTGAATTCCTCTTGGCCAACTTGTGTTATGGCCATTTATTATTATTGTAAATTCTAATTAGGCTGACATGCCTTGGGGGGCTTCTATTTATATGGCATTCTGCCTCATTTGTAAGGGCTAGATAGATAGTTTTTCTTGGAGTGAATTAAGCAGTATAGCAAGAGCTAGAGTTAGGAGTTAGTTTTTTTTTCAAGCAAGCAAGTGTTGTAACATAATGCTGGAATTATTACTACTTTGGGTAATTTAATGCAAGTGAAGACATTGTGATTTGGTGCCTTTCTTGTGTTGAATTTTATCTGGCATGGATCTTGTGATTCTATCTTTGGAATTGCTTAAGTTATTTGATAAATGTGTTAGGTTTAATGTTAGATAAATTGATAGTGTTTATGATTTAGTACTTGAAGTGTTGCAGCAATCTCTGGTCCATCCTTTTCGCAACCAGCTGATTGTTAGTTTCTTTGCAAAGTTCACCTGGACTTGTATATTCATTAAGCTTAGTTCAATTGTGAAGGTTTATTCATTTCGATTGCAATAGGGTTGTTTTGAATGAATGTTCATGATCTGAAAATATTTAATGCCTTAGAAGATTGCACTATTTCTATAAGATCACAGATCCATCTAGGTCAAGTAGAAATTAGTTTATGAGGGATTGGTCCATTTCAAGTGTTTGTCATTTGCATTGTTAATCTTAGGAGTAGTTTTTATCTTAGGAGTTCCCCCTAAACCCTTATCTTTTCTTATTTCATTTATCATTTGGGTTAGTTTTAGGATTGAAGTATCACCATATTGCTAGATCTGATAAATTAAAGATTCAATATTTGCTTGTAGTAAGGTCCCTTTGTGATTACCAACATTTTCACATTTATCACTGAGTTGTTTATGCATTGTCAAGACCTGACATTAGAGACCTTGGGGTTATCTCTTGAGGCTTGCTGATAGAGATTTACCTTTCAAGAGAGATAGGATATTATATTCTATCTGAGTTGTTGTTGTGCAGAAAACATCATCAACACATATATTGTAAATTTGTTGTAGTATAATTGATAAAGATATTTTATTATGTAAGTGAGTTTAATTCAATCTTAATCTAGAAAAATTGAATATGATGCAAATGTATATATTAATAAATGACAATTATAGGTTAATGTATTTTAAATTTAAATATTGCTTCAAAAGTAAATATAATGGATAGAGGTTCTTAGCTCTTTGATCAAAAGATAAATGTCATTTAATGAAGACTTTGAATTTAGCTATTGTTGGTTTGGTAAAAGTTACCTTTATGTCAATGAAATTCTGAAGATCCTATGTTGAAATATTGCTTTATTCCAAGTTAAGTATGTGGGTCTAGGTCTATTTTGTGGTCATGAATCCATCCCCTATGCATGTATTTTACTCTACTTAGTGTGCACTTATGCTTTACAACTTGCCTAAGTGATCTCAATCAACTCTACTCTTTTCTTATATCTTGAAATTGGTGGTATTTAAAAATACCTTTTAAGGGTTGTTGTTATGTTCCAAGGGGACATGTTCACCTAGGTCAGCACTAGAGATGTATGTAAAATATTAAAGACAATAGGCTTCAATTGTGCAAATGTTCAAAAGTGGTGTGGTGCAGAGTTAGGCTCCTTTTAGTACTCTAAATCAAAGTGTTGTTAGAATGCTTCTTTTGTAAATATGAATGGTATTTAATGTTATCCATTGATGGTGAAAATGAATGTAATCGAATCTTTAAATACCAGTACATAGTGTCAAATTGTGCAAACACATTTTTAGTTGTCTCAAGGAAAGAAAATGATCTAGGAAGTAGTGAAGCAAAATTTGAATTTTAATTCTAAAAAATTAAGGGTCAAATATGTGGTCGGGGGATCAACCTCAAGCCTAAAAAATGACTCAAAATATGGAAACTATCAAATTAAATGGATAACAAAATATTAGGGATATGAGGGTACATAGGTGTGATAAATGTCTAATGGGAGTGAATATTGAGGTTTTTGCATGTATGGATAGGGCATGGATAAATATATAGAATTAGGTGTATGCGGATAAGTAAAGTCTAGTGGGAATGGACTTGACTTTGCACAAGATTATTTCATCTATTGATACATAAATGTATTAATCCATTCTATCTAATTTGATACAAAAATAAATGGAAAATGACATGGAAGTTCACATTTGATCAATATGATAAGATTCATAAATTTTTTTATGTAAAATGATGGATTTAGTTGGTCTCTCACCCGTTGCTAAAAAAAAATGCATTTAAATATAACTAGGGTCCATTGATGAATGCTAGTTTTTTAGTTTTAACTATCAATTATTTTAATTCTTGATCATTTTTAATATATTCCTATTTAGTTAGGAAACTTCTTGGATTATTAACTTGCCAAATCTAGCTATCTAATTTTATGCCTAGATCCCTTCTTCCTTTTTTGGATCGAAATTCCTTCGTGATTTGGAATAAGGAGGCTCTTCTAAAGTATAATTCCACAAAAGCTTAACTTTTGATAACTTGAAAAAGTAAGAATATAACGACCCCTTAATGTGTTAATGCTATAGATGAAGAATCGACTAATTGTATTTTTCTATGTGGTGCTTATTCTTGAAATACTTGGAGAACCGTATGTAGAGGAGGGGGACCGACTGCTCAGGGACTCTAGGTCACGAGAGAGTCTAGAACAATAGGCTACCTTGATCTTCCTTAAGCTAGATAAATGAATTAGGAAGGTTTAATATTTCAAGGGCTAAAAAGGAAGGACAAGTGGTCAATCACTTTCCTTCTACTAACCTGAATGTTTCACTATTTCACTATTTTAATATAAACTTGCATACTAAAATAGTATTCCTAAAAAGAACTGTAGACACATAAAATTGTCCTAGGCTTGCAACTCTTGATTATTCAACATTGCCCCTTTCATTCTTAATAATTAAATAATTTTTAATTATTTAATTATTTTCTAAAGTCATAATTCTTCTATTAATTAAATAATTTTAATTATTTAATTAATTCATTTTTATCTTTATTCCTTCGTTAATTAAATAAATTTTATTTATTTAATTACGTCACTAATTAAGTCCCCTTCTTTCTAAAATTAAATAGATTCTTATTTATTTAATTTTTATCCACTATCCACTATAATTAAATAATTATTTTAATTATTTAATTATTCATTGGCCTCTTCCACTATAATTAAATAAATTTTATTTATTTAATTTGGTCCATTCTCTTGAATTTTGAATTAAATCATTATTTAATTCAAAATGATTTCTTTGTCACATTCCTCCATAATTAAATAATATCTTTATTATTTAATTATTTACTAGTCACCTGGAGTAAATAAATTTTATTATTTAATTTCTCCAGCAACCTCTTTGTCCGTGCCAGTCTTATCTTCCAAATTAATTCTTATTTTCTGACATCTCATTTAATTTCAACCCTTGATTGAATTATCTTATAATTCAATCTTGACCATTCATTTCTTGACATTGCCCTAATTTTGACCTAACCCTAATTCTTATTGCAACATTCAATCTTGATCATTGATTCTAGGGTATTTGTCATCTTCTCATCCTGGCCACACATTCAAAATTGTAGTTTTTATAAAATGGAAATTTTGTTCTCATTTGGATCTCTCTCTCTCTCTCTGGCTCTCTCTCTCTCTCTCAGCTCTCTTGATTTCTTGCACTCTTAGTCTCTCATGTTTAGATTTTAATTTATGCTACTAGTCTTACAGTCATAGTCACTTACAGTCATAGGCATTTTAGTCCATTGTAGGGACATTTTATTTTTCTGCAAATTCTTCAACACTTGCATAGGGCTTAGTCTTTAGTCATAGTTGCTCACATAAATCTGAGGGCATTTTTATTTATCTGCAAGGTAGGTGTAACAAAGGTTAATCATGGAAGGTGGAGACTTAGGGTAACTTCATCCCTTTTGTCTTCACATTACTTCCTTTGTACTTTGGTACTTCACAGGAATTTTATTGTTATTGTGCTAACCCCACTTAATAATAATTTTAGGATTTTCCCTTGATTACATTGGTGAACCCAACATATTTTAACACATTTTGAGAAATCTTGGAGTTGGATCTTTTTATTGCAGGTTTTGTTAGCTTTTTGTTGCAGGTTTGGCATCATTTTTGGACAAAACCCTAGTTTCCAAGGATTCGACCATATCTTTCACACGGATATGTATTTTCTCACAATTTTTTTTTGTAGATTAAGGACACTATCAAGAGCTCTCATTCCAAAAATCAGATTTTTTGGATTTGTTTTTCATTTTTTATAATTATTTTTCTGTTTTTAATAAAAAATTAATTTCAGGAGTAAATAATCAAATTTTTTAGATATGTTTACATTTCTAGAAATATCTTTTAATTTTAACAGGGGTCTACTCTTTAGTTTTTAAATTTTTATGTGCAATTATTAGTCAAAAAATAGATTTTTTGAAATTAGGGTTTAAAAAAAATTTGCTTAGATCTCACTCATGGTTGCCGATCTGATCACAAATTTTTTTTTGCAATCAAAAACTCAAAATTTTTGGAGCTATTTTGTATTTTTTATAATTTTTTTATGATTTTTAATAAAAAATTAATATTGGGCGCAAAATAGGGAATTTTTATGACTTCTTTACATTTCTCGAAAGCTCTCCGAAACATAATATCAGTCTCTTCTTTGATTTTGTATTTTTCAGATCAATAATGTTTTCAAATAATCGAATCTAATTCGGCTATGTGAAAAATATGTATCTGAAATTGCAATTTTCTAATGAGTTTTTTTTTTTTCATGGCTGCATTATGATAATATTTCTTTTGATTTTGTAGGTGATCATAAGGAGTTTTAGTGGTAGAAATATCATTCATACAGAACAAATTGGAAAGCGAATAATCAGGTGCACATATCCCATCTTCCATTTCTTAATCTTGTTTGTCACACATTTCAATTTGGGGCATAAAATTAATCCTTGTTTGCAAACATATTTGGATTTGGGCTCTTAAAAATGAATTTTGTCTTCAATCACATATCAAAATTGGGTCTAAAATTAACCATTGTCTTCCTACACATTTGAATTGGGGTTAAAAAGAACATGTGCTTCTATTGTTTGCATACAAACATTTCATTTCTAAGGGAAATTAATCGTTGTGAGTGTGAATCAAGTGCGTGTGTGATCACAAACACCTCACCTGATTTGCTTTTGTCAAACCCTTCATAGGAGGCCTGCTAGGGGATTTCATCACCCCTAGGGACGACCTCAATCGAAGTGTGAATCGAAAGACACGCTTGTTTGGAAGTTAAAATCTTGTCACTCTTGGCTAAGCCCCAAAGAACTTTATACCTTTGGGAAGTGAAAGTGAAGGGTGGGTTACCCCTTTCTCTCGGCTGTGTGGCAGGATTTTTCTTTCAAATTCTTCCTTAGTCAACCTTGTGCAATCTAGATAGAGACCTAATTGGCCATACCCCACTTGACTAGTCATAGGGCTTGTTGTTGTGTATTCAAGTGTTTAATTAATCATAGCATTTAATCTTGGAAGACAAACTTATCATTGTGCTTGGTGTGTGTGTTTATGCATTTACATGTAAAATCTTGTGTTTGATATTGCCTAAGTCAAACTTCCAATAAACACTTGCCACATTGTCCAAGTCATCTAATCTTGTTATTCCACATCATATCCTAATCATAGTCATTTCTTTCATCCAATCAACATCATTTTACACCATGACAACATTTGAAGACATAGCACTAGAGCTTATTCACATGCTTCATAAAGCTCAAACAAATCAAACACCTTTGGACCAACAAATCATTCAAAGCACCCATAACATAATCCAAACACTTTAAACCAACCAATCACCACAAATTCAACAACTCATAGCACAAATCCAATACCTCATGGCCAATTTTCAAGTCCAACAAGCACATTATCAAGTCCAATCACCATATCAACACATTTCACATCAACCTAATGTGTCACCTATAGCATCATATCAACCTCATCCATCCACATATCAAGTTTCCCCTTCGTCAACCTATCACAACTCTTCTAATTTCAACTCTTATCCACATCAATCAACCTTTCAACAGTCATTATCCTATTCAACCCCTCAATCATCATTACAACAACAAATCATATCACAAGTCCAAACACCATTTCAACCTCAACACATTCAACCACAATCCTATATGTCACCTTCATCATCATGCCAACCTAACACATCTATCTATTATGACAATGCCACATCAACATGTCCACCCATATCACAACAAGAATATAGGATCCCAAGTCCACCTTGGCAACAACATCAAGAGCCTTTAAGTCTTAATGCCACCTTTGACAAGGGGAACACCAATCTAGTCCATACACCCTTACCACCATCCAATCAAATGCTTATCCCTAATCCACCATGTCCTAGTCCTAATCCATTGGCCTCTCCACCTTCTCACCCATCAAACTCTTCATTACCCCCACCATCATCTAATCCTTCATCAAAACAATGCCTTACATTTAGATATTTAAAACATAAATTGATGGCATTATCTAAATCCACCAATCCACCTACAAAGGATGTGACCCAAAGGCTACAAGAAAGGAATCAATTGCCACCATGTCATTCAACACATATACTTGAACATACAAAAGAGTCCTCAAATGTCATGCCAAGTCCTTCAAGTCAACCATGTCATCCACAACCCCTTGAGCCAAGTCAAGAGTCTCCCCTCATAAGTCCAAGTCACCCTCTTTCATGCTCCTATGTTGTTGACCATCAAGAACATGTCAAGTCTCTCCAAGAGTCATCCCCTTGCACCTCCATTCAAGCAACCCAAGAGGCATGTCAAGAGCCTACTCCTAAGCATGTGGAAACATCAAGCCCTAGTCCTAATCAAGATCATATCATTTTCATCCAACCTGTCCATAATCTATATCTTTTCTATGATCAAGATGATATCCATAATGATGAAGATCCTATCGATGAGCAACTTGATCCTATACCCATCTATGAGCAAGATATTCCAATTTCACCACCACCTAGTCCTATCCATGATTCATTGACATCCACTCCCCTTGATGAGATACTTGCCTCCCAAGCTAGTATAGAAGATCAAACAAATACCTTGGATCTAAGTGAACACAATGCTAATCAAGATCCTAATGATCCCCCATCACCCATTATCGACCCCATTGCAAGTCCTCCATCATATCCACTTGGTCTTTCCAATAAGGAACTCGTGTTTAGTGTTCCACCTACACCTAGTCCCATTGTCCATTGCATACCCCAAATACATCAATCTCAAGATGTTGGTACTTCCCCCATGTCTCCTAAGTCCACCTCCTTCCATCATAAATCCTACCATACACCTAAGACATATGTTGCCATTCCACCACCGTCATCCTACAAGTGTCAAAAGCATGTGACCATACACCTTCTTCCATCCAATTTACCACCATTACTTCCAACTCCTAATACCCCTCCATCCACTTTTCCACCATTACTTCCAACACCTAATATTCCAATCATTCATAAATACCCTAAATATCCTAGTCATGACCAACAAATGCACACATTGTGTAAACATAAAGCTTCCACTCATTCCATCTACCCCATGGGATTCAAAAATAAAAATTTGGATGCCTCTATTTATAAAGTCAAAAATTCTAAAGGTCTTAATGCCTTAGAATACAATTTCAAAAATTCAAATCCAAGTACATCTAAAAATCTATATAAGCCCATACCTCCAAAAGAAAAGTCTAAAAACAAAATGGTTTGGGTACCTAAGCAAAATGAAATCAAGTCGAATGAGACATCCACATCACAAAAATCCCAACCATCCCCTCCCATCCAAAATACACATTCCATTCAAAAATCTCAATTTCCTAAAGTCCACAAGAAAAATAAAAATCATAAAAATACTAAGTCTATGTGGGTGCCTAAAGCACTTCATCCACCATCTCCTAAGCAAACATCTCCATTGCTTCCTACACCCCGTCCACATCAAAAGCTCCAATGTTTATCACAATGTGTGCAACCATTGGTCATGATTCCATTCCCACTTACCTCTATCTTTCCATCCCTCACCCATTATCCTACATATCTTCCCCATCGCATCCCTATGGTCCATGCTTTTGGATAAGCCTCCCCATTCTTTTGCATAAGTCCCATACAAGTCCTATATCTTCCCTACATAATCTGCATCATAATCCACAATCTTCCTTACATAATCCACATCATAATCCATCATCTACCTAATCCATCTCCCTTTCATGTCATCCCTTACCAACATCGATGAGCATAATGACATTTGACATAATCCATGCAATGATATCCATTTCTAGTGGGACTATCACCTTTCATGCAACTAGACACTTGAGTCCCTCCTATCCAAAAGTCAAAAATTCAAAAAGTCAAAAAAAAGTAAAGAGAAATCCCTTCATCCAATGGTGAAAACCTGGTAAACAGGCGCCTTGGATAATTACCATGATGAAAACCTGGCAAACAGGCATCATGTGTAGTTTGATCTTCTATGTCACTTACACTTGGGGGCACAATGTCTTATCTATCCAACCTATCATTTTTATGTCATATCATTTCTATCCTACCTACTATCTTTAGCCATCATACCTACCTATCATATTGGGTCCACTTATCCACTCTTCTCCTTTTGATCTTGATGAAGATATAGGGGCAAAATGTTGAAACATGTTTTTTGGGTATCTCTTGACATACCTCATCCTATCTAAACCAATCATATCATTATCCTATTGTCATCAGCTTTGTCACGAAAAATCCTAAGTCTTGTACTTAGAATGGGGCATGTCATTCCTATGTGACATAGTCTTTGGAGATCACATCCTTGCTCTCTTATGCATACATCCATTTCATCCATTAATCCCATTTATCTCCTTGCACCTAGACTTGGTTTTCCCCTTGTCATTGGTATCTAGCACAAAGGCTACCCAAATTTTCATCCATTGACACCTCAAAAATGTCAAAATCCAAAAAAATCATAAAATGACAAAAAGACAAAAAACATCATAAAATGTCCTGAAAAAAAAGAAGACAAAAATATCATAAAATGTCCTGAAAAAAAAAAAATCATAAAAGGTCAAGAGAAAAACACAAAAACATTCAAATCAATGTCAAAATCCTAAAAATGGAGTCAAAGTCAGTCATGTCAGTTAATCCATGTCATTGTCGAACTACGTTGTCTCTGCGCATTTGCTATGTAGGCAAGGCCATCAGTTGATGAGTCCCCGAGACATTAGGTCAGTCCTTTTAGGTTGGTCAAAATAAAATCGTGGCATTTGACACAATCGTCACATCGGTCAAATAAGTCAGACATAGTCAAACTCAGACACAAGACAGTCATTTGAAACATCAATGTCAAAATTGGTCAAAATTAGATAGCACAATCCAATCAATCATACAGTCAACATTAGTCAACTTTCCAAAACATATTAGTCAAAACAATGTCAGTCTCGTCACTCTTTGGTCCTCTTCAAGATGTGTCCTTCTTGGAGTTAGACCTTGTCAAAATGTTCTTTGCCTTTTCAGGATGTGTCCTTCCTGACAATAGGCCTCGTCAAACCGGCAACACCATCAAATTGGCAAAACTCTTAAACTGTCAAAATTGTCAAATCGACAAGAAATCAATCTTTGGCAAACAAACATTGGCAAACAAAATAAAATGGTTGTTAATCTTTTTGGTCTATCTTGTCTTATCTTTTGGCTATCTTGGCTATTTTGTCTTATATTTTTACTATCTTGTCTTTTTGGTCATGTTACTAGCTACCTTGAGGATGTCCCATGAAGGATTTAGAGGTGCGATGACGTCTCCTGGCCTATTTTATTTTTTTTGACTGCTATCTGTGGATTGTCTTGACAAAAAGACTGGGGCAACTTCGCCCTTAGTATGAGTTAGGACATTCCTTGTCTGTGACTGTCTGTTTTTCAAGTGGATGACCTTGCACACCTTGGTCTATGTCATATCATGGTGTTTGTTATCCATTTGTGTCATTTTTACAGCCCAATGATGATTAAGAGCAATACATATTAAAGTCCTATGGCAATGTTTTGAAGGATTTTGTCTAGGAACTAACATGCATCTTCTTTAGTCGTGTCATCTTCTCTCACTCGTCTCATATAGGCATTGCATCCATATCATCATCCATATCTTTTGCACTAACATTTCTTCGTCTTTTCATATTCTAGTCTCCTAACCAATTTCGAGAGCACACCCATGTTCTTCGAACCCGTCTGTCCTCTCGAGGGGGCATACTGTAACCCTCCTCGTCATTCTTCCTCATCTTATTTTGCACTGGGGCATTTTTTTTGGCTTATTTTCTTTGTCACAATGCGACATGCTACATTATGACAAAGAGGGGCAAAATGTAGACACATAAAATTGTCCTAGGCTTGCAACTCTTGATTATTCAACATTGCCCCTTTCATTCTTAATAATTAAATAATTTTTAATTATTTAATTATTTTCTAAAGTCATAATTCTTCTATTAATTAAATAATTTTAATTATTTAATTAATTCATTTTTATCTTTATTCCTCCCTGATTAATTAAATAAATTTTATTTATTTAATTACGTCATAATTAAGTCCCCTTCTTTCTAAAATTAAATAGATTCTTATTTATTTAATTTTTATCCACTATCCACTATAATTAAATAATTATTTTAATTATTTAATTATTCATTGGCCTCTTCCACTATAATTAAATAAATTTTATTTATTTAATTTGGTCCATTCTCTTGAATTTTGAATTAAATCATTATTTAATTCAAAATGATTTCTTTTGTCACATTCCTCCATAATTAAATAATATCTTTATTATTTAATTATTTACTAGTCACCTGGAGTAAATAAATTTTATTATTTAATTTCTCCAGCAACCTCTTTGTCCGTGCCAGTCTTATCTTCCAAATTAATTCTTATTTTCTGACATCTCATTTAATTTCAACCCTTGATTGAATTATCTTATAATTCAATCTTGACCATTCATTTCTTGACATTGCCCTAATTTTGACCTAACCCCAATTCTTATTGCAACATTCAATCTTGATCATTGATTCTAGGGTATTTGTCATCTTCTCATCCTGGCCACACATTCAAAATTGTAGTTTTTATAAAATGGAAATTTTGTTCTCATTTGGATCTCTCTCTCTCTCTGGCTCTCTCTCTCTCACAGTTCTCTTGACTTCTTGCACTCTTAGTCTCTCATGTTTAGATTTAAATTTATGCTACTAGTCTTACAGTCATAGTCACTTACAGTCATAGGCATTTTAGTCCATTGTAGGGACTTTTTATTTTTCTACAAATCCTTCAACACTTGCATAGGGCTTAGTCTTTAGTCATAGTTGCTCACATAAATCTGAGGGCATTTTTATTTATCTGCAAGCTAGGAGGTGTAACAAAGGTTAATCATGGAAGGTGGAGACTTAGGGTAACTTCATCCCTTTTGTCTTCACATTACTTCCTTTGTACTTTGTTACTTCACAGGAATTTTATTGTTATTGTGCTAACCCCACTTAATAATAATTTTAGGATTTTCCCTTGATTACAAGAACATCTTATTCCAAATAAGTAAAGTGAAACAATTTATTAAATAAAATATTCACATTTTCTCAAAAAGTAAGTTTCCACTAATAAAGTACAAATTTCATACACTAAAGAGTGTTACATTTCATTTACATACACCAACGAGGGTGTTACATTACATCTATTTCAATGTTATAAGTAAAAGATATTGCATCAATACATAAAAGAAAGTAATTACACATTTTATAGATTGACTATACGAGCCATAGAAAGAATAATATAGAGAAATATATCCATAATGAATCATATAGCATAAGAATCTTTGTCCTCAACCGCCATGACTCCAATGGTCTTCTACAAGCCAAGGCCAAGAGTATGGTTAAGGAAAATTTTCCACCCAACCACAAAGTACTAAACTTCCCAAGGTTTCTTCATAACTCAAAGAAAGCACTGATCCTAGACGAGGAGCCTAGCAACCTGGAACAGTAAAGGCAAGAGGGAATCTCTTGATGTATTCCTGGTGCCTATATGCATTCCTAAACTAGAATTTCATAATTCTTGCATACAGGATGTGGTAGAGACATATATAACATAGAACCTAGGCTTTCAAATCCATCTTTTTCAATGGTACAGTAGCTTGGCCAAGCAATAAATAAACATGGTAATTTAGAAAAAGTAAATTACTGTCTCTGGGAGCCCACATTCGGTAGCATGTCCTGGAATTAATTCCATAGAAATAATAAATATAGCATCTCATAAGTTTGTTTAAGTTTCAAGCATTCACTAATCAATGAGTTCTTTCGGAAATACATTTTTGCTCCAAAGTTCATTATTTTGGTTTGCATGTCTATCTAAATTTATAAATACAATAATATGAAATAATCTATAAGAAAAATAAGTTGTTTATCTGGTTTGAGAAAATATGCTAGTTTATGATCAGTATCCTTCTAGTTTCCTACAACATAGTTTGAAGAAAATCATTCTTTTCCTTCCAGACAATGGTTCATATTTAACTCTAACAACTAACAGTTTACTTAATCAATTAGATTACTTACATTCCTAGTTCACTCAATTCAAGTGCCGGTGTATCCTATAATTACATTCCAAGTGAGAATAGCAAATATATATATATATGCCTTTTACCTATTTCACTATTTTTAATATAAACTAATATTCGTACACAACAATTTATATGGTGTTACAATCACACAAAAAATCATCTTATGCTGGTAACAGTAACTCTGATATTGAAATTACAACAGTAAGAAGATATATATATTATATTCTACATATACAATGAAAAATTACATATAAACACTAACAATTTACATATAATCGTGGTTGTCGAAAAGAAGTTGATATACAATAGATATTCCTAAAGTATAAATATATATATATATATATATATATATATATATATATATATATATATATATATATATATATATATATATATATATATATTATATAATACACGAAGACTGCGTGGATGGTATGCAGTGAACAACAATGAATTTTAATATCAGATATACTATATGAATGGTATGCAACAAAAATGAATTCCAAATGTCATGACACACATAGAAAACAAATTCCACACTGTAATTATCATATTAAGGAAAAAGTAAAATTATGTACAAATAATGATTTCTAAACCTCAGTAAGACCGTGGAAAGAAAATATGATAGTGCATTTAAATCGACCTCAAAAACAAGGTTACCTTCCTTCTATATTAATCTTGGCCATTATATGAAATAATGATCTTTCACCGAAATGGAAAAATAAAGTTTCTTGCTAAGGAATCATTAATCTGAAACATATATGCATACATACGTTCTTCCTAATTACGCGACCTTTGAAATATTTTAAGACTAGTGACATTTATGACTGATTTTCCTTTCACTTCTGAAGAATGTATGCAAACATCAAGTGACTATCCCTTAAGGGGCATCATTAATAAGGAAACTGGGTTGGGGAGCATTTGCTATTAAATCTTGAAAATCAGTCTAAATGAAGAAGCCATGCATTACATTTGACCTTTTACTAGGTGAAGCTTTGAATCCTACAAGGGGAATTATTTGTAGAGGTGTGAACCATTTCCATCATTTTTAACAGGGACGTTATTCTTGTGGAGAATTTTAGTGATGCAAAAAGAAACAATCTGAAAAATAGGCTTGCTCTATAAGTATGAGCTTTGTATCAGATAACCAACAATAACGAAGGGAAATTCAATATTTTGCCATATGTTGTGGCTATATGAAAATATGGATGGATAGACAAGGCAAGTGAACTGATCCCAAAATGGGTCTCATAGAAATGTGTGTATTGAACAAAATAAAAGAAAGATGGTTGATTTACATATGTTTTATAGATCACAACAAGGAATATTACTATATTTATGCATACGATGAATATATATATATAAATACAATTTTAACAATATATATATATGGATTTGGAACAACAACAATATATTCTTATTTAGAATAATAACATTATAATATCAAATACACACAATAGTAAATAGTTTTACAAAAATATAGATAATGTTGTTAAATTCCTTCGTTTAACATAAGTAAACTAATGGAAAATTAATTTATAATAAATATCACACAAATAGATTATTCCAGTCCTCCAACTACATCAAAATTGATTAAATAGAAATGGAACTTGGTGGTGTTGTCTTCTACAACTCTTGAAAATTGGTTTGGCTCTTTATCCTTTCCTTGATCTTCTTTCCACTTTACCCAATCCCCAACTCTTTTGTCTTTTCTTTTTTGTTTTGCAACTAAAAATTGTGAATGAATCTTGTGTATAGAGAGAATGAGAGATCATTCTCTTCTTATTATTTTCTTTCTTTTTTTCCTATTTTTATTTTGCTTTGTTTTTGTGTTTTATTTTCTAAATTTAAGTCATTTTTCTATTTTTCTATTGTTTTCTTTCTCATTGTTTTGTTTTCTAAATCTTGCTTTCTTTTCTATGATTTATTTCTAATTTATCAAATAAAACTAATATCCAAAAACATGATTTATTAGCTTGCATCACAATTATCTATAAAAAAATAAATAATAATAATTTTATTCTTCAAATAAAATCAAAAAATAAAATAAAATAAAATAATTTCTTCTATTTTCTATGAGCGTTTGGGGACGATGTAGTGATCTGGTTTTTCCTGTCGAGCTAGGGCACTCAGGCCCTAGCTCAATTCCTTTCCTTCATTTTTTATGTGCTAGATCGACTTGTTAGTGGTGTGTGGGGGTGACATAATCGACAGAGTTTTACTGCCATGCATTGAAACCTTTGTGGTTTGTGCATTGATCCCATGTAGAGCCTGTTCCTTGTGGGTTGTGTCACGGTGTGGGGGATGGTTGAGCCTCTTTTTGTGGGCATCAACGGTGACAATGTGTGGATGTTAGGGGTTTTGGGTGGGGCCTACTCCTTGGGGCCTATGTTATTTTTAGGGGTGTTCATTTCTTTTATTTTCCCTTTGGCTGCAGATCTGGGGGTGCTGAGTGGAGTGAAGGGTGTGCCCTCATGTTGGGGGTTTTTCTTTCGGCGAGGCCTAGGAGCTTGCATGATTTTCTTGGGTGCGATCTAGTTCTAATGCTGCATGGGGAGACTTCTGGGGCTAACCCCATGATGGACTTTCACTTGGCGGTTGGTACGAAATCTCCTTCAAATGCATCGAAGGTGATTGATAATAATTTGTTCTCTTTTGACTCAGGGTCGGGTAGATCAGGCTCATATGGTGGACCTCGCATTTCAAAGATCAATGGGTGTCTTTAATGATGCAAGGAGAGACCGAAGTTGGTTATTGAACCTGAACTCATTGCTGACGATATTCAATATTATTTGAAGCACTTGTGAAATTTTATGGGGATGCATGTTTCTTTGCAATTTCTAGAATCCTAGGCTCAACGGACTTGGTCGCTGGAGGGTGAGATGGATCTTATGCTCCTAGCAAACAATTATTTTATGGTGACTTTTAATTGCATGGCTAATTGCAATAAATTTTTTGAAGGTGGACCTTATTTTCATAATCAAATTGGGTTATTTATTAAACCCTAGCATGCAAGTTTCGACCCTTTTGAGGAGCTTCTGAATCGAGTTTCGATATGGGTTCAACTCCCTTGGTTTCTAGTAGAATGTTGGTGGCATGATATATTGGACAAGGTGGCTTCTCTTTTGGAGAAACCAATTGGATCTTTGCAGAAAACTCAAGTTTAAAAGGTAATGACTTTTGCTCGTATTTGTGTTGAATTGGATTTAAGTAATCCTTTTCCAGATTCTATAGATATGTGTGCAGGTTCATACTCCTAGGTACAACAACTAGATTATGAGACTCTACCTTTTCGTTGCCATCTATTCCATGAGTATGGAATTTTGCAAAGAAGGTTTCCTCGAGCTAGGCCAATTGAGCCTCAGTCTTCCCAGCCTCCTTGCAACCCTCCTAGAGTTGATAAGGGAAAGGACCCTATTCCTGGTGATGTGGTTGGTGCGGATAGTTTTGTTCTAGTTAAGGCTCGAATAGGAACCATGGTCTAAAGAGGACCTTGAAAGAGAGATAGGATGATGATAATTTTAATAGGTTTGAGGTTCTAGATGATCTCAGCCAGTAGGTGAATATGGGATTGTTGATTTTGGATCAAGGTACTTTGGTGGTGGTTTAGGATGGTTTTGTCTCAGGTGTCACTTAGGCTTTACATGATGTTGGTGCTCTACATTTGGTCACCAATCTTAACCTAGAGGCTTAGGAAAAATTGATACCTTGTGCAGATGTGAGGATTGAATATGGGGTGGATTCTAATCTGGTACAAAAATCTAGTTCTAAAGTGGTAAAGGGGGACAAGGCCAATCCTTAGTTGGGCCTACATCAGAAAGATTCAAAGAAAGGGATGGTTGAGAAGTATTCCAAAGTTGGTCAAAAGAAGGATATGGAAAATATTAAGTTGATGGGGGAGAATTTGGTGGAGTTAGGGTCAGTCAAGACTCTTGATTCTCATTTTTCTAGCCCTTTGAAATGATTGTTCTTTCCTGGAATGTAAGGGGCTTGAATAGTGGCCCTCGACAAAAAATTGTTCGGGATTTGGTGAGAAGTCACTCTCCTGATGTTCTTTTTTTGCAAGAAACTTTTTTTTTTTTTAAAACAAAAGGGGTAAAAATTTTATTCAATCAGAACCATAGTACAAAGCAAAGGCCAAAGGCCAACCAAAACAGAACACCACCAGACCAACCAGCAACAACACTACCTATTCATGTCCTCCACTAGTAACCTCTCAAGGGTCTCAAGATAATGAGAAGAAAGCTCATCCTTTCCACTGATATCCCAACCATCCACATTCTCAGAGGCCCACTTCGCAAGACAGTCGGCAACTTTGTTCCACTCTCTAGGGATATGACAAAAGGAGACAGAATCCAAGGAGCTGCAAATACTCAAAATCTGTCTGCCCATGGAAGCTAATTGCCAACTAACATCATCAAACCTTTGATTGTTCAGCAAGTCCACAACAATCTGAGAATTTGACTCACATATGATCCTCCTCCAGCCTAAAGAGCATCCACGCTCAACAGCAATCTTAATAGCTAGGGCCTCCATCAGATTATTAGATTGTTTCCCTTTGTAACTAGAGAAGACAAAAACCACACCACCATCATTACCTCTACCAATACCCCCCACACCAGCATGACCAGGGTTCTCACGAGAAGAACCATCAGTATTAATCTTTAGGACCCCCACTAGGGGAGGCATCCACTTCCCATCACGACAAACACATTGCCGAACCTGACGGGGCCTTCTGCCAGCAAAATAACCCTGGTTACTATCCCCCAAGCTCAAATTCTGCACAATATCCAAATCACCAGGATCAATATTTTCAGACATGTCACACTTAGCCGAAATAGTCTCCTGAAGCCTACTAATTATCTTCTTCCACAGTTGAATATTTCCCAAATTGGAACCACAAAAAACTCTACGGTTCCTCTCCAACCAAAGGTTCCAAAGAATGAAAATAGGCCCAATAGACCAGGCCACCTGAAGGAAAGGAGTCTTTGCTGGTGGTCTGCCCAAACTTTCCCAGAAGTCAATCAAGG
Source organism: Sequoia sempervirens (assembly GCA_007258455.2). Classification (NCBI taxonomy): domain Eukaryota; kingdom Viridiplantae; phylum Streptophyta; class Pinopsida; order Cupressales; family Cupressaceae; genus Sequoia; species Sequoia sempervirens. The sequence goes on from VDFB02281492.1 coordinate 413,215,953, forward strand.
AGGTAGCATGAATACACCCATGATGCCAAGCCTCCCACCATCTGTGCCATAACTCCCTAGAGTAAGGGCAAAGAAAAAACAAGTGGGAGGAACACTCCTCACTGTGAGAACAAAGAAGGAAAATAGAGGGCCCCTGAAAGCCACGCTTGCGAAGGTTTTCCCAAGTGAGGCACTTCCCCTGAGCAACCAACCATAAGAAAAAATTACATTTGGGCCAAGAGAAGTTGTCCCAAACCTTCTTCCACTAGTGCACCTCAGCAGGACCATAAAAGTTCCTGTCCAGCATAGCATAGCCTTGGGCAACAGTAAATTTACCTTTTGGACTAGGATTCCAAGCTAGAACATCCCTCCCATTAAGGGAGCTGCAAAGCCGAGCCTCCAAAACTCTAGAAAGAACAACACGATCCTCATCAGATCCACCCATGGGCCACTCCTGTGGGTCTTTCCAGCAAGCCACCACCGCCTGCCCAATACGCTTGACAGTTTTAAAATGCTCCACCTTAATCCAACCGGCCTCAGAAAAAATATGGCAAAGAGGCTGAAGCTGAGGAAAACTAGAAAGAATGGGAGGGTGGCCATCCCAAGAGTCCTGCCAAAATAGAACATCAGAGCCTCTATTACAGATCCAGAAGAGGCCCTCCTTAATCAGCTGAGCACCCTTCTTAAGGGTATCCCAAATACAAGAACCTTTACCCAACAAAGGAAGACGTGGCACATCGAGGCAGTCAGCACCAGGAAGATACTTGTGGGCCAGAATCTTAGCCCAATCCTGATCAAGATTGTTACACCACCTCCAGTACAGCTTGGCAGCCAAGGCAGTGACAATAAGTGCCATAGACCTGAGACCAAGGCCCCTAGCATGCTTCGGCCTGCAAACAGACTCCCACTTGACCAGGCTCCATTTTGAGGAGAGAAGGTTGCCAAACCATAGAAACTGCCAAGACAAAGCATCAAATTCCCACACAAAGGTGGACGGGGGAACCTGCACACAACACCTATAAATGGGGAGAGACTGCACCACTGTCTTAAGGAGAATTACTCTCCCAGCAGATGATAGCCATCTATGAGTCCAATGGCTAACTCTACTTTGAAATTTATCCAAAATACCCTGCCAATAGTCTCTCTGCTGTCCTCCCAAAGCCAAAGGGATCCCAAGGTACATCAGGGGAAGAGAGCCGATCTGAAATCTTAGGATCCTAGTAATCCTGTTCTGAATAAGCTGAGGAGTATTAAAGAAATAGATGGAGGATTTATCATCATTAATACATTGACCAGAAGCCTTCAGATAGATGTCTAAGGCTCGTCTGAAGTTCACCGCCTTGCTAATTCTAGCCAAGCCCATTAGCCCAGTATCATCCACAAATTGAAGATGAGAGTAGGAAGGGAGAAGGTTGTTCCAACTCCAACCATGGATAAGACCCTGTCTCACCTGAGATTTAATAAATCTACCAAGACCCTCAGCCATGATAATGAATAAGTAAGGGGATAAAGGATCCCCTTGCCGGAGTCCCTGAGAAGCGCTAAACAAATCTGTAGGTTCCCCATTAATGAGAACAGAGAATGAGGTAGAGGTCACACAACTAAGAACCCAGTTCACCCATTCCTCGGCAAATCCAAAAGCCAAGAGAGTTTTCTGTAAGAATTCCCAGCTCATCCGATCATAAGCTTTAGACATGTCAAGTTTAATAAACAGAGCCTTCTCCTTAGAGTTAGCCATAGAATGAACAGCTTCCATGGCTATCACAACACCATCCAAAATTTGTCTCCCTTCAACAAAACCACCCTGCTCAGTCGAGATCAAAGAACCAAGGAGTGGTTTGAGTCTCTCAGCAATCAATTTGGTGATGATCTTGTAAACAACGTTACATAACACAATAGGCCTAAATTGAGCTAACTGGTTAGCTCTTTCCAGCTTAGGTATGAGGGCCAAGAAGGTAGAATTCATAGACTTGAGCATCTATTTGCTCCTAAGAGATTCCTGAACCACCTCAAGGAGATCAAACTTTATAATTTCCCAGAACTCTTGAAAGAACTCAATTGGAAACCCATCAGGACCAGGCGCCTTACCTTTTTTCATATTAAATACCACTTTCTCCAACTCAGGTAACAAGATAGGACATAAGAGAGTCCCATTCATCTCAGAAGAGACTAGGCGGGGAATACAATCCATGATGGCCTGCTCCTCAGCCTGGGCAGCAATAATCTCCCTAGAAAAGAGGTTTGAAAAATAATTGACTGCCTCCCTGGAAATATCAGCATAGGACGAGAGTTGAGCCCCATCCTGCGCAACAAGAGAGGAGATAGAATTTCCCTGTCTTCGAGCCTTAACTGAATTATGAAAGAAAGCAGTGTTCCTGTCCCCCTCCTGAAGCCAATCAATATGAGATTTTTGCTTCCAAAAGATCTCTTCCCAAAGTTCCCACTCTTCTAAACCCTTCAGAGCCAAGGACTCAGCCATACTAAGGGCAGAGGTCAACCCCTGGTCCCGAATCTGACGAGTGATAGTATCCAACTTGGACTAGGCAGCCATCTTCTGAGCTTGAAGGTTCCCAAAACATTGTTTATTCCATCTCTTAAGTCTAAACTTCACATGCTGAAGCCGCTTGCTAAAAGTGAACATGGCAGTCCCATGAGTAGGCATCCCCTCATGCCACCAATCCAGCATAAGCTCCTGGAGAGATGGATCTCTTAACCACATCAATTGAAATTTGAAGGAGGGATTTTTGGTGACACCATAAGTGGTGACAGAAAGTTTTATGGGCCAATGATCAGAGCCCCTCCAATCAAGAATTTCAGAGCTGGTCGTCAACCTACTATTCAACCAATAACATGAGACAAGAAATCTATCAAGCCTTTCAGAGATAGCCTCCACACCACATCTCCTATTATTCCAGGTAAAGACCCCATTGGAAGGCTTCACATCAATGAGATTCAAGAAACCAATCATATCCCTGAGAAGATTAGCAGAAGGGTCTAACTTGGCTAACCCACCACGTTTTTCATCTAAGCAAGTAACAGCATTAAAATCACCAGCCATAATCCATGGGAGATATGGGTCCAAGGCTCGGATGAAACGAATGTGGGCCCAAAGATTTAACTTACCTGAAAGATCCGTAGGAGCATAAATATTGGATAAGAGAAACCTTTCTCCAGTAACAAAACTAGAAGCAATCAGAGAAATGGAAGACCGACTAGACATCCAGCATAAGGGGGAAACTTTCCTTGGGTTCCAAAAGCAAGCCACACCCCCTGCACTGTTCAAAGCACCTACCCCCTGCCAATTGCCTTGGGGCCAGATACACGAAGCACAATTAGCAAGCCCGTCAACAATAAGCTTAGTTTCCTGGATAAAGACTACATCCGGAGACTGAGATTCAATTAATCTACGAACAGCCTTTTGTCTAGGGATGCTGTTCAACCCCCTTACATTCCAAGATAGAACAATCATTTATGGGGGTGAGAGAAATGGGAATCAATGGGCTTCACAGACCCAGACTCAACCAAAGTATCACCCATAAGCTTAACCTTCTCTTAATCAGTCTTCCTTCCACTCTTTGACGGTTTATCAAGAGGCCCCTTTTTAAAGGATTTCTGCTGTAAGCCTAATGTAGGAGGAGCTTTGTTACCCCTCATAGGATCTGAGGCCCCCTTAGGAGCAGGGGGGTCAGGAACTACCACAACAGAGTCTTTCGGAGTCTGTGATCCCTGCAGAACCCTGAAATCCTGAGCATGAGCCGAAGAGTCCATAGCCTTCTGATCCTTCTGATGAACCCCTGGAGATAGAATTTGATCCTCTTTCCTTGCATCATCATCCTGAGCATCTTGCAGACCCTTAGCCCCAAAAGAGAGCTCAACTGGAATACCCTCCTCCTGGGTCAAATCCTCAAGAACCTCAAACCTGTTAAAGTTGCCTTCATTCTGCCTATCCATCCAAGATCTCTTACTGCCCTTTCCTTTGTTATGGGACTTGACCAGAATAAAACCCTCATTATCCCCAGGTTCATTAGACATTGAAGCCTTTCCCTTGTCCCCCTTGGGAGGCCCTGAAGTAGCTAAGGGAGAGGGTTTAAACCTAGGACATTTGCGGTGCAAATGTCCATATTCATGGCAAATTCTGCATCTAAAGGGTAGGGTTTCATAATCCAACTGTTGGATCCAAGAAGAAGATCCCAGGTGAATTTCCATAGAGTCTGGTAATGGATTATTTAAATCAACTTCAACACAAATGCAGGCAAAAGAAATTACCTTATGATCTTGAGTTTGGGAAGCCGATCCCACAGGTTTTCCAAGAAGCAACGAGATTGAGTGAAGAATATATTCCCTCCAGAATTCCAATGGAAGCCTCGGCAAACGAACCCACACGGGAACTCGCGAAGGGATCTCCTCAGCAGAGTTGAATCCCATGTGCCAAGGTTTGATGAAAAGCCCTACCTGGTTAAAGAAATAAGGACCTCCTTCGAATGCCCTATTCCTATCGGACATGCTTGAAAAGACCACCAAAAAATAGTTATTAGCTGCCAGAATAATCTCCATATCACCTTCAGGGTTCCAAACCCTACGTGCCCAAGAATGCAAAACAGGTAGAGATAAACGAAGGCCCAAAAATTTGCAAATAAGAGCATGATTGCCCCAATATTCAACATCCTCCAAAACCTACTCAGGTTGAATAACTAGAATTGGACGATCCTCGGATCTCTCCAAACAACCGTTTACTTTTCTTAAATGAAACATGCCTTTTGAAGGGGAAACACCTTCCCCAGATTGGGGTTTACCAGTCTGGTCCTTATCGTTGACATGCAATAGAGAAGACGGCTCACCCATCTCCATATCACCGAAGGAAAGCTTAGAAGCAGCTATACCCTGATTCTCCATGCATCAATGAACCAAGACTCTGCAAAAAAAAAGGAGAGAGAGACGGGGCAGAAGGCCCACAATCTCAGAGCGCCGCAAGCCCCCCACCAAGGACTCGCCAAACACAGATTTGAAGCCGAAACGCCCACCCACAGGCCAGAAAAATGGCCAAGACCCCTGCCTGACCACCGCACGCCCCTGCCACCAAAAGAACGACCCCCTAAAAGCAGCGAATAAGCTCGCCCGTGAGCACAAAACACCAGAAACAGTTCGGGCTAGGGCACGCAGGCCCTAGCGCGAACCAGAACTCCGCGTGACGCCATCCTCATCTTCTACCCAACCCCCCTTTTTTTGCAAGAAACTAAATTACCTATTGAGAGCATGATTAATTTGTTGCCTAAGTTGTGGGGAAGGGGTGATTTCCAATGTATTGGTGCTCAAGGGTCTGTTGGAGGTATTGCCTGCTTGTGGAATCCTCTGAAGATTCACCCTCTCTGGTGGTGGTCCTCTAGGTCTTTCATCTCAACATTTGTTTCTAGCCTTGAGATGTGGGAAAATATCCTCCTCTCTAACATCTATGCACCTACTAATTTTTTGGGTAAGCACTTGTTGTGGTTTCATATCAATTTTATCTATAGTTTGGCTCCTTATCATCCATGGATTTCGGCTGGTGATTTTAATGCTATTTCAAATTTGATTGAGAAGAAGGGTGGTATTGTGAGGCTGGAACCCTCTATGTTCTTACTTCATGATAACATCATGGATTTGAACCTTGTTGATATTAAACCCAATTATGGTCAGTTTACTTGGAGTAATAGGAGGATAGGGGAGAATTGTATTGTTGAGCACCTTGATTGCTTTTTAGTCTCTTATTAATGGGTGGGTGGTCTGTGGTCTACTTGTTCAGATATTTTAGACTAGCGAGGTTCAGATCACTAGCCTATTAAATTATCTGTCTCTTTTGCTCGTGTGGCTCATTCCCCTTCCTTCAGGTTTCAGCTCATGTGGCTATGGGATCCTTCTTTGCACGACTATGTGGTTGAGTGGTGGAGGATTGGAAGGCCTGCTTATGGCACTTCTATGTATTATTTTTCCAAATTGTTGTAATTTGTAAAATATCAACTTAAAAGAGGAATCGATAGTGTTTTAGAAATATTTTGCATAATAAAGTTATTGCACAATCAGAATTGGATAGCATTACAAGAGAAATTCGGGAGGCTGGTATGTTTGAGGTCTTGCTACATGAGGAGGCTCGGGATTTGAAAAACCTTAAAGAATGTGAGATTCCTGAGGAAATTTACTAGAAATAGAAGGCTCAAATTGAGTGGCTTCAGAAAGGTGACAAAAACACAACTTTTTCTTTAATTCGATGAAAGCTAAGAGACATGGAGACTCTATTCTAGTTCTTGTGAATGAAAAGGGTGAGCAGTTTTCTTCCTTGCATGACATATCCAGAGAGGTTGTGCAATACTTTGCTTCTCGTTGTAGGGAAGATTCTTTGGACGTCTCGGTTGAGGAAGTTTGGGTGCTTTCTTGTAATCCTACCTTAGTTACTAGGGAGATGAATGAGCATCTTATGGGTGGTATTTCTCTAGAGGAGTTGGAGGCTACTATTTTCCAAATGAAAAAGGGGAAGGCTCCTGGTCCTGATGGTTTTCCAATTAAGTTTTTTCAAGAATGTTGGGACATTATTAAGCTTGATTTGTTGTAGGTGGTTCTGGAGTCTCAAAGGAATAAACAAATGCTTCGAGCCATGAATGCCACTTTCCTTTCTCTCATTCCTAAGTGTGAAGGGGTTGATCGACTAAGTCAATTCCATCTTATTTCTCTTTGTAATGTGATTTATAAAATTATATCTAAGTTGATTGCTGAGAGGTTGACAAAATGGCTTAAGTGGCTTATTTCTGAGGAGCAGAGTGGCTTTGTGGTGGATAGGCAGATTCTAGATGGGGTGGTGATTGCTAATGAGACCATTCACTCTATGGTGAAGTCTAAGGAGAAGGCTATGTTCATCAAGCTGGATATGGCCAACGATTATGATCAGGTGAGATGGCCCTTTTAGCGCAAAATATTGGTTGTGTTTGGTTTTACCGAGGAGTGGATTCAATGGCTTATGTGTTATGTTACCTCTACTTCTTTCTTGGTGCTAATAAATGGTGAGCATACTAAGATTTTTGGTGCTTCTAGAGGCCTTCGGAAGGGGTACCCCCTTTCTCCCTATCTTTTTCTTCTTTTTTCTAAGGTTATGGGAAGATTATTGAAGAATTATATGGAGCTGGGTCTCATTCATGAGTGGCGATGGGGGAATCCTCTGCCTCCGCAATCCCATTTGCAATTTGTGGATGATATTTCTTTGATGAGCATGAATAAGGTTAGGGAAGCATTAAATTTGTGTGAAGCTTTGGGTGTTTATCTTGTTACTTCTGGTCAATTGATTAATGAAGAAAAATCCTCTATTTTCTTCTTCAATACACCAAGGACTATTTAGTAAAGGATTGCTCATATCTTGAGATTTTGGATTGGGTCTCTCCCTTTGATGTATCTTGGAATTCCTATCTCTTCTAGTACTCTCCCCAAGGATTCTTGGCAGGGTATCATCGATGGGTTTTGTGTAAGGGTCAATCACTGGACTCATAGATGGTTGTCCTTTGTTGCACGTATTCAGTTGCTCAAATCTATGGTGCACACTCTTCCCATTTATTGTAGTATGATTCAGGTGGCTCCGATGGGTTTTGTTAAGGAACTAGATTCCTTAGCAAGACATTTCTTATGGGATGGCAACTTTTCTTCATCTAAATGGAGCTTGGTCTGGTGGGATATGCTATGTAGTATGAAGTAGTATGATGGTCTTGGTTTTAGGTAGTCAATTTTATTTGGGGTTTCTCTAGCTGCTAAGTTGTATTGGAGATAGTGTGTTGAGAAAGATCATCTCTAGGCCAGGATTTTGTCTCATAAGTACCTTTCAGGGATTCCTAAGGAGGAAATTCCTAGATTTCCTCTGGAGGGGAATGGTTAAGTAATTTGGAAGATGCTCAAGAAAGGAGTTTCTTTGATCAAGGAAGGTTTGTTTTGGATATGTAAGAGGGGGACAAAGGCTTTTTTTTAGTCTAATTCTTGGGATGGGAATCCCCCTATTGTCTTGCAGTATCCTAATTTGTTGAATCTCTACCAGCAGTTCCTTGAGGCTGGTTGGTCTAGGGTTAATGGCTTAAAATCTTTCTTACCTTGTATGTAGTTGAGGTGGCAAGGTGGAAGGCCCTTGAGGATTGGTCGGTTGATGGTATGGAGGAGGATTGTGTGATGCTTCATACAATTTTATACAATAGAAATTGTAGCTCCCTCCAGGATATGGATTTCCTAGCTTGGTCTCCAAATCCTAAGGATGTTTTCTCTATGGCTAGTGGCTATCAAGAATTTTTGGCTCGTAGGTTGGATGGGATGGAGGTCCAGTGGTTGAAGAATGTGTGGAACAAGTTCTCTTGGTCTAAATGTAATTTATTTGTGTAGACATTGGCTTGGAATAGATGTTTGACGTGGGATAATCTAAGGAAGAGAGGTTTCCAGGGCCCTTCTATGTGTGTTTTATGTTGTGCTAGTGATAACTCTTCACACTTGTTCTTCTGGTGCCCCTTCTCTTTGCAGATATGAAATTATTGGTGGGGATCATGGAAACACCCTTGTGTTCATGATTCTTCCTTGGTTGAGTTCTAGAATAGCTTGGATAGGCCCCCTACTTTGGCTTCTTTCCTTCATATTGTCTAGTGCATTGGACCTAATTTTATTCTATGGTAGATTTGGTTGGAGAGGAATCACAAGATTTTTCATAGTGCAAGGTTATTGGTTTAGCAAGTTTGGTAGAGAATTGTGGGTATGATTCAGGAGATGGTAGAGCCTAAATGTGAGGTGGTGTATCCTTTAGAAAGGGAGGATGTAGGGATTATTGATCGGTTGGGTATTCAGGGATTGTCTAGTGCCTCTGCTTGTGTAAGAAGAGGTAGGTCATCGAAAAAGAAGGTTTAGAGAATTGGGAGATGGATGCCTCCTAAGGAGGATTTCTTGAAAAAAATACATATGGCTCTTCTAGGGTTAATCTAGGGCTTGTTGTGATTGGTGGTGTGGGTAGAGACTATATGGGGAAGGCTATCTTCTTCTTTTATATTCACAAGGGGATGCAATCTAACAACCTTATGGAGGGGTTGGAGATTCTTTATGCTATTGAGTGTGCTTATGATCTAGGTTGGCGTAAGATTATTTGTGAATCAGATTCACAAGTCATCGTTAATCTGCTAATTGAGTAGAAGGTGACTGAGGTGAATTGGTAGTTAGCTATGGTTGTTAGGAAGATTCTACAGGTTAGCTCTATGTTGGAGTGGGTGCCTTTTTTTCACATCCCATGTGAATGGAATAGGGTTGCTAATTGTTTGGCTAAATGGGCTTTAGAGCATGATGATGGTTGGAAGATTGAGGATTGGGGGCTCTTATCCCCTATTTCCCATCAGGTTTTGGAAAGGATTTTGGATGAAGATTTGGATGGTTGTGATGTTGGTTAATGTAGTTTTTGTTATATTTATCCTAAGAGCCTTTGGTTCCCCTCCTTCTTTGTAATGCTCTTTTCTAGATTTCAATAAAGTTTTTACCCCTTTTTTATTTTAAAAAAAAATCTATGAGCATTTAATTTTAGCCACCAGTTAATTAAATAACCAACTATAAAATAAGAATCAATATAATATGATTAATTAATGCAATTCTAATGCAATTACATGATTTCTAAGTGTGTGTGTCTGAAAGAGAGACCACTCCATCCTAACCCTACTAGGTAGCTAGCCTCCTCTACCTTAACCACACCCTTGTCTTTGACAACCTGTAGCTCATAAAAACTCAAATACCCATTAATAGGTTAGTTTCCAAATAGTTGAAGCACTATAATTTATCATTCCAAAATAACATTTTCTATACTACATCATATTGAAATAAAATAATATTCATTACATTTCATCATTCCCAAAATAAAATAATCATTTACTTATTTCATCTTTCAAAATAACATAATATTTATTCAACCACACATAATTATCCATAAATCAGTTTCACATAAAGTAAATTTAGGAAGCATCAAAGTCTGAGATGTGACATCTAGGTTCAAACTATAACTCAAACATCCCACTACCAAAGGACTACAATGCATATCACAGACCCCAATGTAGTGCATTGGGGTCTCAGAGACGCACTAGCATCCATACAGACAGGGAACGTAAAGTACAAGGAAAAACACAAAAAACCTACTAACTGCCTGATTAACAAAGTTTCACACCACAATAGAGATAAGAAATGCAAAATAATGGAAATAAAAAGAAGAATACTTTAACAATACTAAGCTAGAATTTGATGAGAGAAGGGTGGTAGAATCAAGCCTTCAAACCCATGAGTTGAGGTCCTCAAGAGCTTCACTTGAAGAACAACCTGCACACACAAGAACAATAAAATGTTGGGGCTATGTTTAGAGGATTGCCTCATTTAATCCCCTACTTTGGTGTTCCCACCCCCATGAACAGTCAAATAGCAATGATTGTAGAAAGATGATAAAGAAGCACATGGAAATGGAAATATCAAGCAATACATGAACAACAATATGCTACTATATAAGTAGATAATGCAAAAGTAAATGGAAATGGAAGGATATCACCTTCTCAACCGCATGCACTCAAGGAAAATGGAGGAAGATGTGAGCTCGAAAGCTCTCCACATCCAATGATGCCACAACAATGAAGAGGAGGAGCCAACAAAGTAGCAACTTGTAGCTACAATGGTGGTGGTGAAGTGTGAAGGAGCTGAAAGTGGGTGTGTTTCATCAAGAAGCTCTCAAGAAGTGTACCCAAGATTTAAGAAGTGTGTAGAAGCCTAATTGATTGAAAGAATTAGCAATTTGAATGAGTGAAGGAAGAAAAAACTCATTTGAATTTGGCCCAAAGAGAAGCGAATGTTACACTTTGCATCCAATGGAGGAGTGTAACGCCTCTACAGATTCTAGAGGAAAAATCTTGTCAAGACGGAAGCATGTCACACAAATTTCCATGCATCACACTAGCGTCCCCAACAAAAATTCCCCAAATAACACACAAATGAGCTACCAAGTGGATGGGGGGTGGAAGTTGATGTGGAAAACACATCATTGGGATCGTGTTTTCTACGATAAGGGGTATGTAAATGAGGAATTTGAAAGGGGTGCAAATTCATGCCATTACATTTTTCCCCCACTTTAGTGAGCATAAGTGTCAGTGAATGCATGGTAAAGTAGAGTAAAATAAGTTGAAAAACATATACCTAAACCGTTGACGAAGTAGACCATGATCTAATATGCTTGGATGTGTAGGAGAGAGATAGCTCCATAGGTACTCGATCCTGTGGATATTTTGAACAAAAGGGTGATCCCATAATAGTGGTTTACAATTTTTGGCCAAACTGGACACTGAAATTATTATTTTTTACTGAATCTTCACATTTAGGCACCTATAGCAGCTAAACTGTGAGGAATTTGAAGACGGTGCAAACAAGAGTCTCATCAAATTTTTTCTGTAGATTCTAAAAATATTTTTTTCAAAATTTTTGGAATCAAATTGCACTTCTTTCCATCTCCCATGAAAATTGATTTCATAAAAGTCAAATAAATATTCCATGAAGGATAAAATTCTAATTATATCTAGTGCTTTGTAGTGAATGTAAATTTGAATTTATGTAAAATGGTTTCAAAACTAGTGAAGGAAATTCATTTTGATCCAAGGTGGTATTGAAATCATGTCAGATTTGATCAAACCCTCTTCAATTGGAATCCTTAAAATGGAACTTTTTAATGCTTAAATCATTATATTTTCTAAAAATATGTGATTTCAGCTAAAATTTGTTCCTCTCAGGAATTGTAAACCACTATTATGATAGCACCCAAAAGCATCACAAGTGCTCAATCCCATGAAAGGTGAACAAAAGGCTTTGTAGGTGCTCAGTCCTACAAAATTGGTTCCATGGGTGCTAGGTCCCACAGAAGATAAACAAAGGGTTCTGTAGGTGCTCAGTCCTACAAAATGGAAATGCTTTACAAGTGCTCAGTCCTACAAAGGAGGCACCACAGATGCTCGATCCTAAGGGAGGCCAGATGTAAAAGGCTCTGTAAAGTCATATTGGCCCTTACAGTTGCTCGGTCCTACAAGGAAAGCTTGATTGTAAGAGTAGCTTCATAGGTGCTCAGTCTTGCAAATCAACATGTTAATTTTGTAGACAAAACATGTTAGGAAAGCAAAATTCATGCAGATAGATAGATACTCATATCTTAGAACAAGAAATTGGAGGAAAATATTTCAAAGGGGTCCCTCAGGAACCCTTCAAAAGAAAGGGGGTCCGCTCAAGAGACGCTTTGTTTGAAAAGAGAAACATTTTTCACAAATGATTCTAGCATCAAGGAATCCTTTTGAAAGATTCTCTCTTGTCAAGGAATCTAAAAAAATGAAGGGCTCTCATGAAGGCGATATTTCCAATTCTTTTTGTTACGAATTCAATTTCAAAAGAAAATATTGCTAAGGGGATCCTTAGTGAAGGATGCAATTTTTGAAAAATGTAAATATTTCCAACAAGAGATTCATTGGCCACCAAATACACCTTATTGAAAATTGGAGAAGTAAGATCCCCCCTTAGGATGGTGCATGTGAACTAAAGGAGCTCATGGCATCCTAAGGAAGGGAAGAACATGCAAAGATGTCGTGGCCCATGATACATGATGATATGTAGATGTGGAAATTTTTTCACACACATGAGGGACAACACATAGGCAACACAACATCAAGAAGCAAGAAAGGAAGAGATAAAGATAAAATAAAGATAAGAAAAGATGAAGAAATCAAGAAATAGGGGGATCTGATAATTCAGAGCTAGAACTGCTCATAGATATAGATAGATATATGTACTATAATATACATATGTCCCAAAATGTATCAGAATGTGAAGAAGAGCACATGAAGATAAAATAAAAAATAAAAAATAAAAAATTGGGTCAACATGGAAGGGAAGCCTAAATACCCCAACACTTTGTATCATCCTCAATTGTCAAAAATCAAGGCACAACATATAGAAGAATGATGCAACAAATAGATGAAGTTTACGACACAATTTCACTCCTATATCCAATCACCTACAAGGGTGACAAGGGTCCTCTAGGAACACACAAAAACAAGCATGGGGGAAATACAAAACACACATACAAATATAATCTACAAATAAAGAAGAGATGCTCTCCTAGTCCTCATCAACAAGGAGGTCATCATTATCCCAATCTAGATCATTATAAGGGGAGGGTGGATGAGCCTGCAAGGGTGGGCAAGCTTGCAAGGGTAGGATAGCGAAGATCACCAACAGATTTGAGATATCATCAACTAATTTAAACATGCACTTGACCCTGAGTGCCATGTATTAACTAAGCAGGAGATGAAGGAGGTGCCCAAGATTCACCATCAACCTCATCAAGAGAGATAGTGAAAAAATTGGGAGATGTCGAGGCTGCCTCCATCACAAGGATGACGCAAACCAAAGAAAAACCCTCTCGAAGAAGAAGACAATCCCTTCTTCCGACCTCAATTGGCAGTGAGGTTCTCCAACTTAAGCTTCATTGGAGGATGTGGAATCCCCACAAAGGAAGCAAAAGGCAAGGAGAAAGAGGACAAGGCCACAATAGATACCATCATGGTGTTTGGAATGTCCATTGGTTGATAAAATAGAGGGATTTTCAGAAGATACATCAGAAGAAGAGGCTCTGCCAAGGACGAGATAAACACCTACACCCTTTTGGGGTGAGGGTCATAAACATTTGCAAGTGGAGTTGGAAGCAAGATAGAGGTCACGGGAGCTAAAGAAAAAGAAGTAGAAGAGGGAGGCACAATAGGAGATGTCAAAACAAGAGTTTTTGGATCCTCTTTTGCCTTCCATGAGGTAGCTTGCTTAATAGCCAAAGCCTTCCTCCAGTTTTTATGCTCACACACAAGTTGGTTTCTTCGGCATTGAGAACTAGAACTTTCTATTTGAGAAGGAACAAGAGGATTTTGTTCCACCATAGGCATGTCCTCCACAACCGTTGCTAGTGGAAGAGTAGCCTCTTAGATGGGAGCAGGAGCAAGAAGCACAGGAGAAGAAATTGGAACAAGTGCAAAGTAAACTTAGGCACCTTAGCGGTGGTCCTCTTCCCATTCACTGCTCGAGGGGTAGAAGCAGTAGGAGGCCACGAAGGCTGAGATGGAGGGGACTAGCTCCACGAGGGCCCTTCCCCTTACCATAGATAATGGGAATCGGTACCATCGGTAAGATGAGAAGTTCAAATCCTTGACACTTAGCCTTCCGCCAAGTGAGCACCATCAAAATCTCTGTGAAAAGCATAGTAGAAGAGACTGAAGGCACCACAATAGAGTGGGAGGAAGAAGAAAATGAAACAACAGAAGAAGATGAAGGCTCTTAGATGTGAGTAGAATTCCTCTTCCCTTTTTGAGAGGAGGAGGAGGCAACCTGTTATTGCATGATCATAGAGGCGTTAACTAAAATAGCATAACAGGAGATAGGGTAGGTCACCTTTGGTGATATGCCCCAATTCTTGTATTTAACATAGGTGTTGTACAACAATTCCATCCTTAGAGGAAGCACACCACTAGGGGCAAGCCACAAGTGATCTAACAAGTAGCCCCCACATGACACCATAGGCTTATATGTAGTGTTGTGCACAATATGCATAGAGCCCTCGTGAGAAAATTTCAAACACTTATGAACTACTGAAGTGATTGTGTTCATGGAAATTAGCCATGGGATGCCTAGTTTCACTCTAAACTAGTCTAACTCTGAGATGATATTGAAAAGAGCATTTTTAGTCCTGGGTCCTACTAGGACTGGGAGGGTGATGGAACCAATTGGAGGTATAGAGAGTCTGTCGTGTGTACATTTGTGCTCTTTGATTCATCATACCCATCCTTATGAAATAAATTTATCAACATAATCTCCTCTATTATAACATTCACATGGCATGTAGGATCAACCAAAACACCAATCACGATGTTCTCGTTGATGCAAGTAGGAATGTACATAGGAGAAGGTTCTTTATTCACATTCATAGGCAGTTCTTGTGATGTAAAGGCTATAGTGAGTGACACATTTGTAGGATGTGTAGAAGGGATGAGGAGATGCATAAAAGAGGCCATGCATACATACTCTTAAAGGACTTCATCAAGACACATCAAAGGTTCAACAATCAGATAGTGACCTATCCAGATTTTGCTTCACAATGTCTTGGGATCCTTCTAAGTATTCTTGCTAGGGGTCATAGGTTGGGTTGTAAGGCTATGCACCCTACAACACACACACCCACAACACACCTAGAACATAAGAGAAGACTCCTTCAACACTACAAAATAAAAACGAAATAGTTCATGTTAGGTTCACCAAAATGTAGAGGAGGGTGATTGACTACTTAGGGACTCTAGGTCATGGGAGAGTCTAGAACAATAGGTTGTCTTGATCTACCTCATGCTAGATAAAAAAATTAGGAAGTTTTAATATTTCAAGGGTTGAAAAGGAAGGACAACTAGTCATTCATTTTCCTTCTACTAACTTAAATGTTTCAAGGAATCAAGAGAGCTAGTTTTCTAGGTTTGGATTGTAACTCATACAGCCCATTGCCAAAGGACTACAACGCATATCACAAAATCCAACACAGTGCATTGGGGTCTTAGGGACGCATTGAAATTCTTATGGATAGAGAATTTAAAGTACAATACAGAATGCCAAAAAACTTACTAACCACCTGATTCACCAAGTTTTATGCCACAACAGAGATAAGAAGTGTAGAATAATGAAAATAACAAGAAGAATACTTTAACAATACTAAATGAGAATTTGATGAGAAAATGGTGGTAGAATCGAACCTTCAAACTTGTGAGTTGAGGTCTTTAAGAGCTTCACTTGATGAACAACCTGCACACACAAGAATAAGAAAATGTTGGGGTTGTGTTTAGAGGACTTCCTCAGTCAATCCCCTGCTTTGGTGTTCCCAGCTCCATGGAAAACCAAATAGAAATGATTGTAGAAAGATGATAAATAAGTACATAGAAATGGAAATACCAAACAATACATGAACAACAATATGCTACTACGTAAGTAGATGATGCAAAAGTAAATGGAAATGGAAGGAAATCGCCTTCTCAACCACATGCACTCAAGGAAAATGGAGGAAGGTGTGAGCTCGCAAGCTCTCCAAAGCCAATGCTACCACAAACACGAAGAGGATGAGCCAACAAAGTAGCAAGTTGCAGCTATAATGGTGGTGGTGAAGCGTGAATGAGCTAAAAGTGAGTGTGTTTGATCAAGAATCTCTCAAGAAGTGTACCCAATATTGAGGAAGTGTGTAGAAGCTAGATTAATTAAAAGAATTAGCAATTTGAATGAGTGAAGGAGGCTAAAACCCGTTTGAAGTCAGTCCAAAGAGTAGCCAATGTTACACTTCGCATCCAATGGAGGAGTGTAACAACTCTATGGATTCTAGAGGTAGGAATCCTATTAGGACAAAAGCACATCATGTGGACATCCACGTGTCAAGCTAGTGTCCCTAATAGAAATTCCCCCATCGAAACACAAAATGAGTTGCCAAGTGGATGGGGAGTGGAAGTGGATGTGGAAAATATATCATTGGTTTCACATTTTCTAAGGTAAGGGGTGCGTAAATGGGGAATTTGCAAGGGTTGAAAATTCACGCCATTACATTTTTCCCACACTTTAGCAACATAAGTGTCAGTGAATGCATGGTAACGTAGAGTAAAAGAAGTTGAAAAATATATACCTGAACCATTGAGGAAGAAGACTATGATCTAATATGCTTAGATGTGTAGGAGAGAGAGATAGCTCCATAGGTACTCGATCCTATGGAGATTTGGAACAAAAGAACCATAGGTGCTTGGTCCCATAGAAAGTGAAAAAAAGGCTCTGTAGGAGTTTGGTCCTACAAAATTAGTTCCATGGGTGCTCAGTCCTGCAGAAGATGTAACATGCCAACCCTTCAATGTAGTAAAAATTTCTAAATTTACACCGTACAAGTAAGTAAATTAGGTAACAAGTCATTGCAATATAAATTTTTCATAATTTTTTTCTTTCTTTTATGAGAATATACAAAAAAGATGTTATATAATATTAAAATAAAGATTCCATTTCATTTCAATAACTTCACAAGTTACAAGAATACAAGAATACATACATTTACTTACATAGCTTCAATGAGCTTTAGAACAAATAGCTGTAAGACAGTCCATGATCCTTCCTTTCAAATCTTGGTTCTTTTGTCTCCTATTGTGGAGGAGAAGCATCACTCAATCACTTTTCCACCAACCACGAACTCATAATGGGTCCCCCGCACATCTATCATTTGATAGATAGCCCTTCCCTTTGATGAAGATATTGGTAGAGTAACTGATAATGACAACCAACTAAGCATAGTGTTGTGTCCTACATAACTAGAACTTGTAAACCCACAATCTTTGTCTAGCATGTAATACTGGATCACAGTGAATTGACAGTGTAGTCTAGGTAGTCACACAATCTAGAGTGGAGTCTCAGACATTCACACTACTTTGGCCAAAGAGTTCACATTCAGTATTTTGAATGAAGTCATCTATCACATACACTACTCAAGGCCGATTTGACTTAAGGCTATCTTAAGCTACGCATAGGTATTTCCTTCAATGGATAGTCCATCATCCCAGATAACCCGTCACCATAAAAATCTACTTGGAATAATTCTACTTAATTAGTAAGTTCACAAGCTAGGTATATCCTTTATTGGATAGTCCATCCCAAATAATCTATATATTTGGAGTAACCCTACTTACACGTAAGTACTTAAACTCCCTCCCATACTGGATTACATATTCTAGAAGTAACACAAGCTTTCCTAGTTAAATCAATAACTTAGCTAAATACATGTCATATGTGCTTTTTCATGTTTAATCATACCTAGTATATAATACTTATGATAAACATCCATCTCCTACTATGGAGTACTTAAAAAAATTTATGAAAACAACATAATAGCTTCAATTTCCTTTTCAAAATAATTTAATTTCTCTAATGCATATATTGGAAAATACATCTCAACCATGCATGCAAGACACATCATTCAAAAGTAAAATAAAAAAGAAGAGATTGCCCATGCTTGTTATCACTTATCCAAATCAAAGACAGCAAGGCGACCCTCTCCAATAGTAATTAGCTTGAAATCAGCTTCTCAAGAATGTCTCAATTAAATCTATCTCACTTGTTGATAGCTTACTTCTCTCAAACAACAATGTTTCCTCTCAACACAAAAGAACTCTCTCTATTTCTCACTCACAAATATAAGATAAATATGGCTGGAAATAACACAAAAATAATGAACTGCAAAAGATGTGTAATCTCTTGGAAAAGAATGTGTCCCTTCCAACTGAAATGGTTCAGCTATTTATAGAGCAACCAAGAAACCTCAAAGCCTACATTTTAAGCATGTTATTGGACATAAAGTTTCATGCAAAGAAACACATGAAACATATCAAAAAGGTGGTGACTTCTCAAGCTGATACTCAGAATAATCACCTACAAGTTGACTTTTTATGTGACAACAATCTGAAGACTTATTCAATCTGCATATGCTTAATTCGAATTGTCACAATGAAAAGATGTCTACAACAACTTAAATTCAAAGGTGGTACCATTTCCATTATCATTTCCTTCATATTTGGTGTGGTTAAACCTCCAAGAGAATCAGTCAACTTCCATTTTATGGCAACAAGTTTGTATCAATCCATTTAGTGGATGAATTGACTTGAGTAGTTAAATACATTTAGACAAAGTCAAGATTGGTCTAATAATGGCGTCGACCAAGTCAAGTTTTTCATTGACAGCAATACCTTGTCATAAATCACATGTCTTCAGAATGATAATCGATTTATACCAACAATCATAAGCTATCAAATCGGCTTCATTTGACATAGTCAATAATAAATATGATTGACCTCCATTCATGAGTACCCAACACTGCTCATGCAGCACAACAATCTCCATAGCTAATATTAAATGAAGCTTTAATGGAATCATTAATCTCCTGTAAGTCACGACTAACCCTTGTAGACTTGGTGGCTTAATTATATATGTTTTCACATATGTATAATACCTTACACTTTAGGTAATTATACATTCAAAGGTATAGTTAATGTTATTTATAATAGCAACGTATGTACATATGCAAATAGATTATATCTAATATATGTATATATATATTCATATATATATATATATATGTATATATATATATATGTATATATATATGTATATGTATATATATATGTATATATATCTATATGTATATATATATATGTATATATATATATGTATATGATAACAAATACACATGATTTGACACTCAAATGGATATAATCGTATTATCGTTCTTATAAACAATATACATGTGTATGCACTCATATATACACTTATATATTTTTGCGTACATGTATGTGTGTATGGTATAATTCCATTTGATCTTCTTATGCAACTACGTACTCGTGCATGGGTTATCGTTTATACTTGCACACGTGTATATCTTTGTATATTTATTTCAATATATATATATATAATCATTGATCACAACAAGGAATAATTCACTCAATAATAGTAATATACTGTATACATATATATATATTTATTTATTTATTTATTTTTGGATGTTGTGGTTGTGTTTTTTATATGTGGTTGTCATTGATTTCAACACTGTTAGCATTAATGCATTAGAATTTGTATATGTCAAGGATATATTGAGAAAATTGAAATGAAATGAGTTACAAGTTGCCAATGGTGAAGTGAAGTTCAGTCTGTTAGTGACTTTAGTATGTTGATGATCAAAGGTTGTGGACTAAAGGGTTTCTTTTTGAGTATATCTAGTTTATCCATGTTGAGTTTTAGAGATCTGCGTGAAGATTTGATCAAGTTATGAAGATTTGTATTTTGATAGTTTTTCTATTACTTCAATTTGTGTTCCTGAATGAAGATAATGTAATTCTAGTTAGTTCAGTTGTTTTGGATGTTTCCCTAGTGATTCATGATGTTTGTCGATGTTTTTATATTGTGCTCTATCTATGTTGCACATTTGAATTGATTGTTGTGCTCACGATCCGTGATTTTCTCTTGTGTGTTTGTGTTTTTCATGTTCGTGGCTAACTAGGTGATGGTAGCGTGTTGTGGATCTTCGAGGAATAATTTTTGAAGGTGTTTCATGTTCAAGGGTGTTGTTTTGGATCTTCACTATGTTTTGGTTGACCTTGGTTGATTCACATTAATAATTGTTATCAATTTTGGGCCGACAGCTTATATTCATTTTATTATTTTGTTGAAGCTAACATGTAACCATGTGGTTTCTTGTTGTGGATATATATAAGCAATTGTTTATTTCATTTGTAGTATGATGAATGTGTGTGTGTGTGTGAATAATGTTCTAAATCATTCAAAGGTAGATCAGAGTGTGAAGAAGAGTGAAGAAGTGTTCATGTGCTTAACCAAAACAGTGATCAGGCATTAGCAGATGTTATTTTATCAATTCAAATCCATGCGGATGTAATTTGAATCTTTCTGTAAGATAATGTGTCTTCCTTTGGGCAGTTAGCCTTGTTGTAATTGATCACTAAGCTCTGTGCAGTGTGATTGAATGCATGTGCATTCCCCATTTCATTCTTTATACTTTTAACAGGGTATAATCCTGTGGACTGACCTCCACCGTGGTTTTTCCCCTAACAAGGTTTCCACGTAAAAAATATTGGTGTTATGTGTGTTTCTAATGTGTTGATGATTTATGCTTTCATTGTTATTGATCAAATCTAAGAATAAGGATTAATAAGTTTAATAAGTTTGAGATTCGGTGACAACTGATTCACCCCCCCTCTTAGTTGTCTGTCCTTGTGTTTCCAACAACTGGTATTAGAGCAAGTTCCTTGGAAGAAGTTTAATAGCTTAAGGTGATCTAGGATGGCAACATATAAGAAGGATAGTCTGAGATTTGATGGAACAAATTATTGAACCCTACTAGAGCATTACAAGCAATAGGTATGTTATTCCATAGAATGGTCCCACTACTACTGATGAGATTAGGGATGTTGACTATAATATCAAGGCTAAGGAGGCATTATATTGAGATGAAAAATGTGATGGATTTGAAAACTGCTTATGAGATCTAGAAAAATTTGGAAAATTTGTATGAAGGTGATGCTAATGTGAAGATTGCTAAGCTACAAAGTATGAAAGGGAAATATGAAATATTGAGAATGGATGATGATGAGAACATTACTACTTTCATGCAAAGAGTGAATGAACTTGTGTGTGGTATCAAAATGGTGGATAGTTGGATGAATCAAAGATTGTTGCTAAAGTGCTTAGATCCTTGCCTGCTTCATACAAAGTCAAAGCTAGTGCTATTAAGAAGATTTGGACTATAACAAATGTAACCAGAGATATGTTGATAGGTAAGCTTACTTCTTTTGAGTTGAGTGAATTTGGTGATGCCCTTCCTAAGGTAGAATCTGCATTCAATGCCACTACTTCCGGAAGAGATAAATAGAGATATGATTCAGATGAGAGTTCATCTAGAAAGAGATTCAAGTATGAGGAAGAAATGAGATAGATTGAGGAAGAAGAAAGAGAGCTAGAAGAGCTAGAAGCACTTATTTTCAAAAGAGTAGTGAGAGGAAAAGGTAAGTATGAAGGAAAATTGCCTCTTAAATGTTTTTCTTGCAATAAGATAGGTCATTTTGCATCAAGGTGTCCAGAAAGAGATTCTAAACCAAGACATAACAAGCCTAAATTTCAAAGGAAGTGTTACTATGTTGCTGATGAAGGTGTAACAAATGATGAATCTGATAAAAGAAATGGAAGTGAGAATGAATGGGTATTTATTGCTATCAAGGAAAATAATCTTGTGTCTATTGAATCTACTAGTTGTATAAATGTGGAGAAATCCCTAGCTGCTTGATTTGAAGAGAAAGATGAATGGGTAATTGACAGTGGATGATTTCATCATATGACAGGAGATAAAAGTAAGTTTGTGAGCTTGGAAAAGTATGATGGTGTTGTTATAAGATTTTTTGATGACAAATCTAGTGTGATGTGTGACAGAGGATGCATTTCTCTTGATGGTAAGCATAATATTGATGATGTCTTGTATGTGCAAGGTCTGAAGCATAATCTTTTAAGTGTTGGAAAGATGGTAGATAAGGGATACAATGTTTAGTTCAAAGATGGACAGTGCAAAATATTGGGAAGCTTTGAAAATGTGATTGCATCAAGCACAAAAACTAAAGGTAATATCTTTCACCTAAGTGTTGCTAGTAAAAGTTGTTTGATTGCTCAAGTTGATGAAATTTGGTTGTGGCATAGGAGAATGTTTCATGTTAACTTTGATAATATTGTCAAGATAAGTTCTACTAAGGTTGTGAGAGATCTTCCTAAGTTGATGAAACCTACTAATTCCATATGCAAGGAATGTCAGTTAGGGAAGCAAACTAGAATTTCATTTCAGAGAAAATAAAATGGCTGAAATGAATTATTGGAGCTTGTGCATATTGATTTGTGTAGTCCTTCTAGAGTCAGAAGTTTACAAGGTTACAGGTATTTCATGTTGCTTATTGATGATTATTCTAGAATGATGTGGGTTACTTTCTTGAGAGAGAAAGTTGAAGCTCTAGAAAAGTTCAAGAACTTTAAGGCTATGGTTGAGATAGAGACAGGTCTAAAGATTAAATGTTTGAGATCAGATAGAGGTGGTGAATTTAATTTTGGTGAGTTTAATTCTTTTTGTGAAGTGCATGGGATAAGGAGAAAATTATTTGCACTGTGGACCTCTCAACAAAATGGAACTGTGGAAAGGGAGAATGGGACAATTCAAGATACTGCTAGGACTATGATGCTGAAAGGAAATGTTCCTCATATCTACTAGAGAGAAGTTGTGAGTACTATTGTTTACACACTTAACTGGGTACAAATCAAAGTTGATACTGGTAAGACCCCTTTTGAGCTATGGACTGGTCATAAGCCTACTGTTAGATATTTCAAGATCTTTTGAAGAAAATGTTATATGAAAAGAGATGAAGATATAGGAAAGTTTGATGCCAGGAGTGATGAAGTTATCTTTCTAGGTTATTCTACTAAAAGCAAGGCCTATCGGTGCTTCAATAAGAGATTGAGGAAAATGGTTGAAAGTGAAAATTTCAAGGTTGATGAAGACATACCTACACCATCCAGAACCTGTGGATATGATTTTGATGATCAAAATGACAGTACAAACAAAGGAAATAAATTTCAAACTTCAAATCATGTTCAAATCATTTCGGTGAATCAAGAAGATCAAGAGGAAGGAGAAAAAAGAGAAAGTGCAGAAGAGATAACACAAGAGTCTAAAGTTTAAGAACGTCCTAAGACTCCAAGGTATGTAAGATTGAATCATTTAGAAGATCAGATCATAGGTGATAAGAACAAAGGTGTCCAGACTAGGAGAAAGATTGCAAAAGAGTACAGTTTGATTTCAAAGACTGAGCCTACTAATGTGAATGAAGCATGCAAAGATGAACATTGGGTAGAAGAACTAAAAGAAGAGCTACAAAAAATTGAGAAGAATGATACATGGATTCTTGTTCCTAGACCTAAGGATAAAAATGTCATTGGAACTATATGGGTCTTTAGAAATAAACTAAATGAGCAAGATGAAGTGGTTAGAGACAAAGTGAGACTGGTGTGTAAAGTATATTCTCAAATGGAAGGAATTTATTTTGAGGAGAACTTTGCCCCTGTTGCTAGAATTGAAGCTATGAGATTGTTTCTTGCTTATGCTACTTACAAAGACTACAAGGTTTATCAGATGGATGTCAAGTCAGCTTTTCTAAATGGCAAACTAGAAGAAGAGGTGTATATTGAGCAATCAGATGGATTTCAATTCACTAATAAAGGAGACATGGTTTGTCAGTTGAAGAAAGCTTTGTATGGACTTAAGAAAGCCCCTAGAGCATGGTATGATAGATTGGATAAATATTTGTTGAATCTTGGATTTAATAAAGGAACTGTTGATAGGAATATGTATTTCAAGATTGATCATAATAAAGATTTGATTGGGGAAGTATTTTTTGATGATATCATTTTTGGAGGAGATGATAGTTTGTGCATGAAGTTTGTTGATGAGATGTAGAGTGAAATTGAGATGTCAATGATTGGAGAGATGAAATTATTTTTGGGTTTGCAAATTGCTCAATTAGATAAAGGGATCTTTATATCTCAGTCCAAGTATGTGAAAGAATTGTTGAAGAAATTTGGTATGGAAGATTCAAAGCCAGTCGATACACCCATGGTGACAAGATGTAAGTTGACAATAGAAGATGATTCTCTGAAGGCAAATTAAACTAGATACAAATCAATGATTGGTGGATTGTTGTATTTAACTCAAACTAGGCCTAATATTATGAATGTTTTATGTATTGTTGCAATATTTCAAGCTAATCCTAAAGATTCTCATGTGACTGTTGTGAAGAGGATTTTCAGATACTTGAAGGGAATAGGTTACTTTGGCCTGTGGTATCCTAAATATTATGATCTTACTTTGAGTGCCTTTACTGATGTTGATTGGGTAGGAGATGTGAATGACATAAAAAGTACTAGTGGTGGTACATTTTTCTTGGGTCAGAAGCTAATTTCTTGGTCAAGTAAGAAGCAGAATGCCATCTCTTTATCTATTGCAAAGGTAGAATACATTGTTGTTGCTAACAATTGTACTCAAATATTGTGGATGAAGCAGATGCTAAAGGATATTAAAGTTGTGTATGATGAGCCTATTTCTATATTCTATGATAATTCAAGTGCTATTAACATTTCTAAGAATCTAGTGTTGCATTCAAAGACCAAGCATATATCTATCAAGTTTCACTTTTTGAGAGAGAAGGTGAGTGAAAAGGAAGTCAAATTGGAGTATGTGCCTATTGAGGAGAAAATTGCAGACATCTTTACCAAATTGTTTCCTAAGGATACTTTTGAGTATCTCAGAGGGAAGTTAGGGGTGATTGCCCCTCCTGATCATAACTAAGATGCATTTATTTTCATCAGTTCGTGCATTTCATAGTCATATCCTTATCTGGATTGATGTTGTGGTGGTTACTACTCAAGGGGAGTAGTCAGATGTTCAAATATGTGGTTTAGAGCTTAGATATCTTTGTCATTGATGTCAAAGGGGGAGAAGAGTAATGTGAAAAAATTTATGGGGGAGAAGAACCTTGTGGGTAGAAGAGTTATGTGGATGAGTTGAGGAGAGAAGAATCAAAACCTAAGGGGGAGTAAGTGTAGTTGTGTTGATGTTGTTTTTCACATCATGTGTTGCCATCAATGCCAAAGGGGGAGATTTTTGGATGTTGTGGTTGTTTTGTTGATATGTGGTTGTCATTGATGTCAACACTATTAGCATTAATGCATTAGAAGTTGTATATGTCAAGGATATTGAGAAAATTGTAATGAAATGAGTTGTAGGTTGTGAGTGGTGAAGTGAAGTTCAATACAGTGATGATCAGAGGTTGTGGACTAAAGGGTTTCTTTATGAGTATATCTAGTTAATCCATGTTGAGTTTCAGAGATCTGTGTAAAGATTTGATCAAGTTATGAAGATTTGTATTTTGACAATTTTTTTATTACTTCAATTTATGTTATTGAATGAAGATAATGCAATTCTAGTTAGTTCAATTATTGTGGATGATTCTCTAGTGATTCATGATGTTTGTGGATGTTTCTAGGTCATTCTCTATCTATGTTGCATGCCTGCATTGATCATTGTTCTGACGATCCATTATTTTCTCTTGCATGTTCATGTTTTTCATGTTTGTGGTCGACTAGGTGATGGTAGCATGTTGTGGATCTTCAAGGAATAATTTTTTAAGGTGGTTCATGTTCAAGGATGTTGTTTTGGGTCTTCATTATGTTGTGGCTTACCTTGGTTGATTCGCATTAATAATTGTTATCAATTTTGGGCCAACAACTTATATTCATTTTATTATTTTGTTGAAGCCGACATGTAATGATGTAATTTCTTGTTGTGGATATATATAAGAAATTGTTTATTTCATTTGTAGTATGCCAAATGTGTGTGTGTGTGAATAATGTTCTAAATCATTCAAAGGTAGAGCATAGTGTGAAGAAGAGTGAAGAAGAGTGAAGAAGTGTTCATGTGCTTAACCAGAACTATGATTAAGCACTACTAAATGCTATTTTATCAGTTCAAATCCATGTGGATGTAATCTGAATCTTTCTATAAGACAATGTGTCTTCCTTTGGGCATTTAGCCTTGTTGTAATTGAGCAGTAAGCTCTAGGTAGTGTTTCTAAATGCATGTACATTCCCCATTTCATTCTTTATGGGTATAATCTTGTGGACTGACCTCCACCATGGTTTTTCCCCTAACAGGGTTTCCATGTAAAAAATCTTGGTGTTATCTGTGTTTCTGATGTGTTGATGATTTATGCTTTCATTGTTATTGATCATATCTAAGAATAAGGATTAATAAGTTTAATAAGTTTGAAATTTTGTGACAACTGATTCACCCCCCCTCTTAGTTGTCTTCCCTTGTGTTTCCAACATATACACACTCCTCTATATAAGCATTAATGCTCATGCGTGTATATGTATATATATTTATATACATATATCCAATCACACACACACACACATATATATATCAAGTTACCTCTTCTTATCATATTCTCATTGATACACACATTTGTTAAGTATATATATATAATTGATTCCCTGTGTGATTATGTTTGTAAGTATTTCTACTTAGACAAACATGCATATGTTTATGCTTCTTATCCTATTCTCATTGATACACACATTCGTTAAGTATATATATATATTCACATATATATATAATTGATTCCCTGTGTGAGTATGTTTGTAAGTATTTCTACTTAGACAAACATGCATATGTTTATGCTCTCACACACAAATCAATGTATATATATATTCATATACATGCATAATGTTGACATAGATATGCATTGACAGAAAACTCAAAGACACATAACATTATAACAAACATATATATGGAAATAGAGCAAGCGGGAGCCGATGAGAAGAGGCATAGAGGAGGGGTGTTCAAATCCTCTAAAGATGGTGATGAAGGGGAGAACAATCTAGATTTAGATTGGTTTCTAGTTCATGAGGCTTGGATTTTGGGGTATTGTTTCCCACTTTTTCCTAGCCTTGGTTTGCTTCTCTTGGTGTTCCCTTTGGTCTGGCATGCGTCCTTTTAGGGAGCTTTTTTTCTTATGTCTCCTTATTTTTCTTCTCCCTGGATGTTGTTGAATATAGCTCGTTGTGTGGGGTTTCCACTACTGATCTTTTGTCTTTGGAAAATCTTTGGTCTTTGGTGCTCTCTTACCATGATCCTAGTTTTGGGGCCTTTGTTGAGATCTATCGTGCACCCCTCTTCTTTATCTTGCTTGTTCTTGCTAAAGGGGTGTGGTATTTTTCATTGGATTTTTTGGTGGTGCCATCACCTAGGTGTTAGGCCTTTAGTGGTTGTGTTCTCTCTTTTGGGAGCTGGTGGGGTGTTTGTTGGGTTGCTACAGTCATGCTTCCATTTTCAGTGTTGGCTAGGGGTCTTCCTTGGAGTGGCTTGTGTTGCTTTTGACGGATGGTTTTTCGCTATCAGTTTCTTCTCTTTGGATTGGTCCTTTCCTCTCTAACTCAATGATTTCCTTCCTTTAGAGGTGGGATCCTATTTTGGAGTGTTCTCTATTGTTTCTTGGGGTGCTTTTCTTGTTCAAACGGTGGCTTTGTTTCCTCTATGGGCTGTGAAGTTTTTTCTCCTGAAGGGGAATGCTAGTATTTTTTGGCTCTATTTATTCTTCCATAGGTTTTTCGAGTGTCGTGCCCCCTATGTTTCTAGAAATGTTTGTGGTGTTTCTCTTTTGGGGCTTGTCCCTTGTTTCTTCGTGTGGGTTGTTGCATTTTTTTTAATGAGATGGTGGAGTGACCTACCTTTTTCTTTTAATTTTTGTTACAAGAAGTATCCTTGGTTGTTTGAGGAGGTCTTGGTTTGTCTCGAGAGGGTCACGTTGAATGGTTTATCTACTTCTAAGACTTTGTTGAAATGGTGGTTTTCCTTCCATGCTATTGCTTTTGGAAGAAACTTGGTTGTTGAAATTTCCCCTCTTAGTCTCTTTTGGTTGCAGGTTGGTTTGGTCATGGTTTCTCTCTTGGAGCTCCTATTGCTTTCTCAGCCAAAGGATGGTGTGTTTCCCTAGTCTTTTGAAGCTTTGGATTTCTTCCATTTCCTTTGCACTATTTCTTCTTTTGAGGAAAAGAAAACTCTTGATGATCAAGAGTCATTTCCTATTGAGTTGGAGGTGGGTGTGGTGGATGTGGTTGGAAGTCCTCTTTTCTAGTCTCCTCTGGTGGTGTTCCTATTGAGGTGGAGACAGAGGTTGCTAGAGATTTGTGCTTTTGGTTTTTTGAGTTTTCACAACATCCTCTCCTATAGAGGGGAGCTCTTTCCTCTAGAGGTGGATTTGGAGTTGGTTTGTGGAGTGATCGGGAGTTTCAAGGGGATTCTCTCCTCCCTGGTTTTCCTTGGTTTTATTTTTAGTGTGCTAGTTCTTTTGATTATGGGTATGGGTTTGATGGTGTTCCTCACCATTAAGTTTCCTTTTTTTCTTGCCTTAGTGATGTTTTTCCTAAGCAATTGGCTAGTTGTTGTTTGGCTGATGCAGGCGGTTTCTATGTCTTCCTAAGGGTTTTTTGTCCTTTTTTTAATCTAGTTGTTTAGGGATCTTAGTCCCTCTCTCTCTCTTTCTTGATGCAACTTGTGTAGTCATGTCTTCTTGTTAACTTTTTTTTTTATTGGCTTTTTATTATATGTGAATAATCTTATTTTCATCTTGCTTTCCTTGGGTAGGGTTATTGAGCCCTTCAGAACTTTTTGTAATGGGTTTCAAGGCCCCATCAAAACCTATTTTTCCTATAATAATAAAAAAAATTATAATATACATATATGCATATCTTATATATATGGCATTATACTCGTATGGAAATCCCATTGTATCCATCATACGGGTATACTAACATATGCATATATGCATATATCCCAATACTCAGTCACCCACACAACCAAGCACGGTAAAATAAGGAAGGTCTCAAAAGCTCAAACAAATAAACATCACCCAATAATGCACTCGATAGTAAACAAGACCTTTACTAATGTAGACATTTTAAACTAGGGATGACTTACCAACTTCCCACTTCTATGTCTAGACTCAACCAATCTAATATGGTGTGTGTATGCTCAAATAGTTTATGTTACCGATTACTTGAACAAGATCTTCTCCTGAGTGATACTTCCCCTCTTCCTGGAGGAATGGAATACATACTTGCATCCACTAACACATGCACACAATAGTCAATTGTTCACAACATATGCAGTATACATAAACATCTCCAAAGTTAGAATAATAATTCAATAACCATCTATTCACATATATACAGTATTTCCCCTTGAAATAACATCAACTGAGATAACATCAAATAAAATAACATCACATGAGATAAAATTCACATTGATAACATGGTATGAGCATAATTTATTCGTCTCCAAAATTCACATTTTACCCTTCATAGTAATAGTAAATAGTAATTACACAATTGGGGTGTAACAAAAGATAAGCAAAGGGTTCTATAGGTGCTCATTCCTATAGAATGGAAATTCTTTACAGGTGCTCGATCCTGAGGGAGGCTAGATGTGAAAGGCTCCAAAGATTCAGGTTGGCCCTTACAAGTGCTCGGTCTTGCAAGGAAAGCTTAATTGTAAGAGAAGCTTCACATATTCTCGGTCTTGCAAAGCAACATGTTAATCAATGGACAAAACATCTTAGGCAAGAAAAAGTCACATAGATAGACAGATAGTCATATCTTAGAACAATAAATTGAAGGAGAAGCTTTTAAAGGGATCCCTCAGGAACCCTTCAAAAGAAAGGGGGCCTACTCAAGGGACGCTTTGTTTGAAAAGTGAAACATTTTTTGTAAATGATTCTAGCATCAAGGAACCCTTTTGAAATATTCTCTTTCATCAAGGAATCCAAAAAAAAGAAGGGCCTTCACGAAGGCAAGCTTTCCAAAAAAATTTGTTATGAATTCAATTTCAAAAAAAAATCTTGCTAAGGAGATCCTTAGTGAAGGATGCAATTTTTGAAAAATGTAAAGATTTACAACAAGGTATTCATTGGCCACCGAATACACCTTATTGAAAAATTGGAGAAGTAGGAGGCCCCCTTCGGATGGTGCATGTGAACTGAAGGAGCATGTGGCATCCTAAGGAAAGGAAGAATATGAAAATATGTCGTGGCCCACAACACATGACGAGATGTAGATGTGGAAATGTTGTCACACGTGCAAGGGAAAACACATAGGCACCTCAACATCAAAAAGCAAGAAAAGAAGAGAAAAATAAAAAGAAAGATAAGCAAAGATGAAGAAATCAAGAGACAGGGGGATCTAATAATTCAGGGCCAGAACTTCACATAGATATAGATAGATAGATGTAATATAATATACATATGAACTATCATCAATCCCCAAATGTATCAGAATGTGAAGAAGAGCACATGAATACAAAAATTAAAAAAGAATTGGGTCAACATGGAAGGGAATCCTAAATTCCCTCAACGCTTTGCATCATCCCCAATTGTAGAAAATCAAGGCACACATATATAAGAATGATGCAACAAATAGAGTAAATTTACAACATAATTTCACTCCTATATCTAAGTACCTACAAGGGTGAAAAGGGTCCTCCAAGAACACACAAAAACAAGCATGAGGGTAACACAACACACACACAAATATAATCTATAAATAAAGAAGAGGTGCTCTCCTAGTCCTCATTAACCAAGAGGTCATCATTCTCCCAATCTAGATCATTATAAGGGGAGGGTGGACAAGCCTACAAGAGCAGATGAGCCTGTAAGGGCAAGATAGCAAAGATTTCTAACAGAGCTAGGACATCATCGACCAAGTTAAACATGCACTTAATATGAGTGCCATGTATTAACTGAGTAGGAGATGAAGGATGTGCCCAAGATCCACCATCAACCTCATAAAGAGAGATGG
Organism: Sequoia sempervirens; assembly: GCA_007258455.2. NCBI lineage: Eukaryota > Viridiplantae > Streptophyta > Pinopsida > Cupressales > Cupressaceae > Sequoia > Sequoia sempervirens. Next base: position 413,247,015 of record VDFB02281492.1, read on the forward strand.
TGACAAACTCAGGAGACATTGGGGCTACCTCCATCAAAAGGATTATGCAAACCAAAGCAGAACCCTCTCTTGAAGAAAATGATCGCTTCTTCTAACCTCCATTGGAAGGGAGGTCATCCTCCAACTTACACTTCATTGGAGGATGTGGAATCCTGACAAAGGAAGCAAAAGGTGAGAAGGAAGAGGAAAAGGCCGCATTGGACACCACCATGGTTTTTAGCATGTCCATAGGTCAAGAAAATGGATGGATTTTTAGAAGGAACATTAGAAGAAGAGGCTCTACCAAGGGAGCAATGAACACCTACACCCTTTTGGGGTGAGGGTCATCAACATTCATGGGAGGAGTCAAAAGCAAGATCGAGGTGATGGGAATCGAAGAAGAAGCAGAAGATGGAGGCACAGTAGGAGATGTCAAAATAGGAGTTGTTGACTCCTCTTCTACCTTCTACAAGGTAGCTTTCTCAATAACCAAATCCTTCCTCTGGTGCTTATGCTCGCATTCAAGCCAGTTTCTTCAACTCTGAGAACTAGAACTTTCTATTTGAGAAGGAATAAGAGGCTCTTGTTCTACCATAGGTGTGTCCTCCATAACTATTTCTGATGGAAGGGTAGCCTCCCAGACGAGAGCATGAGCAAGAAGCATATGAGCGGAAACTGGAATAGGTGGAGAAGTAGACTTAGGCACCTTGACATCAAGCCTCTTCCCATTCACTGTTTGAGGGACAGGAGTAGTAGCAGGTTGTAGAGGCTGAGATGCAGGGGCAACTCCACGAGGTCCCTTCCCCTTACCATAGAAAATGGGCATCGATACCGTGGGTAAGATGGGAAGTTCAAATCCTTGATGCTTAGCCTTCTTCCAAGTAGACAACATCAAACTCTCCATGTGAGGTATATGAGAAAAGGTCAAAGTTTCCAAGGTAGAGCGGGAGCCAGAAGTAGATGAAACAACAAAAGAAGAGGAAGGCTTCTAGGCATGAGCAGACTTCCCCTTCCCCTTTTGATAGGATGAGGAGGCAGCCTGTTGTTGCGCAATCATAGAGGCCTTAACTAAAATAGTCTAACAAGACACAAGGTAGGTTACCTTTCGTGATATGCCCCCATTCTTATATTTGACATAGGTGTGGTACAATAGGTTTGTCCTTGGAGGAAGTGAACCAATAGGGGTAGGCTAGAAGTGATCTAACAAGTAGACCCCATGGGACACCAGAGGCTTATATCTAGTGTCATGCACAATGTGCATAGAGCCCTCATGAGAAAACTTCAAACACTTATGAACTATCGAAGAAATTGCATTCATGGAAACGGATGCTTTGTTTCACTCTAAAAAATTCTAACTCTGGGATGATATTTAAAAGAGCATTTACAGTCTTGGGTCCTACCAGGATTGAGAGGGTGATGGAGCCAATTGGAGAGACCGAGAGTCTATCATGTGTATGTTTGTGCTCTTTGATTCATCATATCCATCCTTATGCAAGAAATTTATCAACATAATCTCCTCTATTATAAGATTCACATGGTATGTAGGATCAACTAGAACACTAGTCATGATGTTCTTGTTGATGTGAGCAAGAATGTATAGAGGAGAAGGTTCTTTATTCACGTTCATAGCCAGGTCTTGCAATGTAAATATTATAGCGGGTGACCCATTCGTAGGCTACGTAGAAGCGATGGGGAGATGCATAAAAGAGGTCATGTATACATACTCTGAAAGAACTTCCTCACAACACCTCAAAGGTTCAATAATCAAATAGTGACCTATCTACATTTTGCTTCACAATGTCTAGGGATCCTTCTAACTATGCCTGCTAGGGGTTGTAGGTTGGGTTGCATGGCTATGCACCTTGAAACACACACACCCACAACATACCTAGAACATAAGATAAGACTCCTTCAACAGTGTGAAACGAAACCAAAATAGTTCACATTAGGTTCACCAAAATGTAGAGGAGATGGACTGACTACTTAGGGACTCCAGGTCACAAGAGAGTCTAGAACAATAGGCTGCCCTGATCTACCTATTATCTACTAAAGTTGCATCCTAGCTAAGTTGCAAAACTTATTACTCTAGAGAAACATGGAATCACTCCTAGGTTGTGGGTCACCTAGAATTTGGAGTGAATCTCTAGATAAGGCTAGCTCCTAGCTAGTTATCACCTAAAAACTACTGATTTTTGTAGAGGAAAAGGGAAAAGAAGGCATAAATTGAAAACTTGAAGGTGAAAATAAAAAAGGTGACACACCAAACTAAATAGGACTATAAAACTCAGCTTGTAAACACTTGCTTGCAATGACAAAAAAAAAACTTGCACAACCTGTTATTGCATGTTCTTGCATAAGTACTTCATAGAAATGACTTAAAGCTCAAACTTCAAGGAGGAAGGTATCTCCATTGCTAAAATTTATTTTGCATCTTATGACACAATATACAACCTGTAATAACACACTTTTGCATAAAGGCATCAAATTCATGAGACAAAGTTAAAAGGAAATGAAAACTATCTCATAGATAACTTGATCAATCATGTGGGGACACACAATAATGCAATAAACAAGAAGGAAAAAAATTCATATCAATGGCACCCAAGGCTTTCACTATATTTCATATCCAAAATGAGTTACAAAGCATGCTCAAGTATGAGAAAGGACTATAAAAATCACTAACTCCATAAATTGCATCATATGAACTGAACTCAAAATGAGTCAAAAGATTACTATAATACCCATCCCCCAAGGAGTTGCACCAAAATAGGAGCCAATAATTTCCTTGGATCGGATGCCTCCAAAATGCCTAAAATAAAGCAACTAGATTCCCTCCAAAATGAGTTCCCATGTGTGGAAAAGTAAGTTTGACCATGCCAAGCACCAAGGCATGCAAAACCACCCCTATATTCCCTCCATATCTTCCAACAAGATGAATAAAGATCCCCTATATGCTTGGGCACATGTTTCCAAATTGTAACAACTGCCCCTATATGCTTGCAAAAGCATAACTCCTCAACAGTATTCATAAAGGCAAAAACAATAGAGGCATAAAGGAACGTACCCAACTTGCATTACAAGAGTCACAATATTTAAATGATTTATAAAAACATCATTTAAAATCATGTGCTTTACATTTAAACTCCAATGCAAATAAAATAAAAGGGGAAAGCTAAAGTTTTGTTTTAGTCTCTACAAGGGTCAATTCAACACTTAAGTCATGAAGACTTGGCTTATTTATGGCACATTATGCATATACAAGGCTTTAAAACCTAAGGTATAATATATCAAAGACTTAGCCCTCGAAACATAATATTTTTTTTTTTTCAAAAAAACTTGGCAAAAATATGCCATCAGCATCTAGGTTTTTACAAACCCTAAAACAAAAGCAAGGAAAAAATGAAATCATTCATTTCATTTTGTACGAAGGTTCTAGAGGAAGCTAGAGCTAGCTGAAAAGGGTTTCAACATGCACTTCCAACAATTGCCATGGCGGATTTTGATCTCAGAGGCTTTCTGGCACTTTTTCCCTTCATGTTTCTGTTGATTCTCCTAGAGAATCACTGGTAAGCACCTTTTTGGAAACAAAACTGAAAATAACTTTCATTAAATTGATTAATGGGCCTTCAAGGCTATGATCTTCATGGTTTCCTTGCTCATCTCATATGTTTTGCTTTTCCTATTAATTTTTTCTCACTCTGAGGCCGCTATGGAGACTATGTTTCGAGCATCTATTACCAAACCCATGGGTTTCCTAATGATTTTCTTCCACAAAAGATGTGGGTAAGTTCTTTCTTCCATATATACTTTTTTTCTGGAAATGTTTTACACTTGAGCTCAACCTCTAGGAAAAAAGAAAATAGAATCTTTTATTCTTTATATGTATTTTGCTCTTTTTGAAATTTTGCATCTCTATTTTTTGAAAAAATCTAAATATTTTATCAAAACCCCAGGCCAAAGGTTTCATTTTTACCATCTGTGTATCCCATTTTTCTATCTTAGGGTTTCATTGTTTGTAGGAGCTTAAAACTCTCCTATTTGTAGAAATAGATTTTTTTCTTCTTGCATTCTCCTGAAGATTACTAGCTTGGAAGAAAACAAAATGATGCATATTTCATTTCCTCTGTACATTTTCCATTATGGCCATGGCTCGACCTTTGACTACAACACAAAAACATATTTTGATAGCCATGGGCTCCCTCTGTATTCCTTACAAATTTGGTTTCACTTATATTAATGTTTGCACAAACTTTACTAAAGTCTGCCCCAAAGTTGTTGGTGATTTATCAACTTTAGAAATAAAACCTCCTAACCTTCTTCTTTGTTCCCACAAAATCATTTTTTTCATGTATGATTTGTCAGGAAAATCTTGTTTTATATCTTGCTCATATGGATGACCTCTGGTCCTCGAACTCTTCACAGGTTTAGCTAATCATACCCCTTGGTTCACTAAATACTAACTCACAATCACGCCCATGTGTCAACATAGATAATTGGAAAGAAGAGTAACTATGTGGCTACTCCTCTAACCATGCTATTTAAATACCTTGAATGCCTCATTTGACACTAGATTTATCTTGTTGTTACATGTCTAAGACTTTAGGAAAAAACAACAATCTTGTTAAATTTACCAAACCTTCCAATCTGAAATCTCTTTATAACAATGATAAGAATGATGGAACTTTATGCACAATCAAACATTTTTAAGTTTTGACATTAGATTTGCACATATCACATTTATATTTTTTCTCCCATCCAAAAATTTAACAGTTGAAAACTATTTAAGAGCATCCTCCAAATATTTAATGAAGATAGCCACCAAATGTTTGTTGAATGAAGGTAGTCAAATGTGCTACTAGATGAATGACTTCCTCTCACCAGCTTCATCAAGGCATATTGACTGCATAGTATCAATGACAAACCTCTCCACATTTTTGGGAATGAGATCCTTGAAGTAGATAGGCTGCAAGTGATCTTGTGTATGTTAGGCATTAGATGTTCTCTTACTAGAACTAGCCCTCTTTCACCTTGTTGCCCTACTATATCCCAAAGAACAAGGATAGAAACATCTTCCTCATGCAATATGCCATGTGGCATTTGATCTCATGATGTTTTCCTCTAGACTATATTACAAGCTTCATGATGATTGTGACTGTCCCTTTCAACTCAAGGTGAATTGTGGCTTTATCATCTCAAGGTTACTGGCACCTCCTCCAAATATGTTGTCTCTTTAAACCACCTTTTGAAAAATTTCTCTTTACATGCCTTGATTACTCATTTTGAGGGAAGATTTTGACTATCTTTTGATGCATTTTGACTGTACTTGGAACAAAATGCTTGTCATTTTTCTTTATTCATATAACTGCTCAATGAATAATAAGTCATTGTTGTGTTGAAAGTGACTATCAACATACCTCATCTACAAACATAATTATCATTATTGATGCATTTATGACATCTTTCATGGATGTCCTTTCACCCTTGACTTCCCTTCATGATGGAACTTGGTTGCTCTATGTCACATGAATATGTATGAATTTCCATGCTCTTGTTCTTTCATTGTCTTGTGCAAAGTTGACTGTATTGTGAATATATTTCTCTTTGCTGCCCTAGTTAGTGTGAGTAACCTGGTTACATTGACATAATGGAAAGTCCTTATTAACAAAAGAAATATTTTATTAATAAGGTGATTGTTCATTATCAATATAATCATGCTTATGCAAAGCTCATCGTCAAAGCTTTTCAAGAATAGTCTAACTTGTGATCATCCTTCTCAAGTGAACTGAGGAAGCAACATGCTAGGCTCAACCCTTGTGGGAGCCACATTTTACCCCACATAATGTAATCAAATGAAACAAAATAACTTGATTTTACCTACACCTACGCAAAAGAAAACATGTTAGAAAAAATATGTGCATATGACAAATGTGTTTGATCATTCTTGCTACTTTCTTGGACATTTATGATATGCCTACTTCTTTTAATGCACATGATTGATCGGATTATATGTTTATAGAGGTATGTGCATGTAGTGATTGTAGACCTTTCATTTCTCTAATAACATTATTTCTCATAGATGCAGGCAACTAGGAGTAGCAAGGAAGCAAAAGATGGCACTACTGAATTTGACTCCATTTTTCGACAAGTGTTCGTCGATCGTTCAACAAACATTTGTTGAAAAATCGACGAATTGAAGAAATAATTTTCGTCACCATTTTTTTGTCAAAATTCCAACGAAAAATTAAACGTTGAAATAACGGCATAGATTTGTCGGTCGTCGGCATCATAAAATGACTCAGATGTTCATTGGAATATCAATGTTCATTGGAATATCAACGACAACTTCATGTATCCACCAATGAATTATAAACAAAATGAAATTGCAATGGCTCTTTTGAAGTGTCGAAACAACACCAAAAGTTCATCTCCATTTTGATGAAATGGGAAAGGAGTTACGACGAAGCCTTCATCGAAGCCATAGCAACTTCGTCGGACCTTTTCGGTGATTTGTCGGTGGCCTTTGTCAAAATTGTGACAAAACAATGCAATTTTTTTAAAAAATATATTTGTTGAAATGTTCCATCATAGAGACTCTTAGCGATGACCACCGAAGCCAACCCATCGGTGAGAGATCAATCATCAAAACAAGATAGAAAACTCACTCTAATATTCCATGTCTTGCCGATGACTTCCGTCGGCAAGATAGATCCAATGTCGCACTGATCTGACCTCTTCAAGAGTTTTAAATAGACCTACACCATGTCATTGCGGAGACTCTTGGCGATGACCACTGAAGCCAACCCATCGGTGAGAGATCAATCATTGGCACATGATATAAAACTCACTCTGATAGTCCATGTCTTTTCGATGACTTCTGTAGGCAAGACAGATCCAATGTTACACTGATCTGGCCTCTTCAGGAGTTTTGAACACTGCTGGTTATTATCAAGACATTATGAGGGTCTCGCCAATGAAACAAGTGTCTAAGAGCAAGTAAATAGATGGAACCTATTAATTTTCTTAGTTTGGGGTTCTTTCAATCATAGAATAGATACCATCTTCTTGTGTATAATGTACTTATATTCAAATTTGAATTCAAGACCAATTGTCATTGCACATTCCATTTTACTTGCATGGAGTATTCTATAAGCAATATATTGATAATGCTAAATGATTTATGGTGTTTTACAACTCTACCTATTATCACAGTTCTATTGTTCCCCCTACAAAATCCTACAAAAACAAGTTTACAATACCAAGTCAAATAATATGAAAAAGACTTACTTCCATACAAATTAAATGATTATTCTCACAATGGAAATTGTCTAATCACAACAACAATTCCATGAAAGGTTATCCATGCTTCATAAGAGATGACTGATCATACATACAAACTACAAGATGCATAGAAAAAGAATTACACTTGAGAACAACCAAGGGCTAACAAGGGAAGGAGTTAAGAAATGTTGGATTGAAGAGAAAATGTGTAGGGAAAATGTTGAGTAGTGTCAAGAGAACAGAGCTTGTAGAACATATTCTTGACCTAATCAAGCTCTTGAACAACTTAAACAAAATTAAAATACTAACACATACATGAGACATGTAATGAACTTCCAATATCTGCTATCTTTTTCATTAATGCGGAGGTAGGTAAAGGAGAAATAATTATAATTGTAACACTATTCATAGTCCAGTAAATTATGTTCATAATTTGTGTTCAATGGACCTCAGTTTTATCATTATACTACCCATCTAATACCATATTTTAATCCATGTTTCAACTATCTCAAATCTAAAGAAGCACCTTCAATTAACCATTTAAAGTACTATAAAATAAGGAAAGACTTTTACTTGAGAAAGATTGGGTACACTTGTAGGATTAAAGTTCTTGCAATCATCAAGATTTATTGGCACATAGACACAACCTGCAACATATGAAGTAATGGATGACTACAAGTTAGTGAAATGATCGTTAATATGTGACCAGTTTGCAAATTGATTGGTAGAAAATAAGGTTACAAATAGATCTACATAAAAAATTATGAGGACAATCTATTGTAATCATCAAAATAGATGAAAAGTGCGAAGGAAAGAGTTGAACTACATCTCTAGAGCCTAAAAAAAAACATGCAAGAAACATAAAAAAAGAACAAACCAGTTTTTGGATGAAAACAAAATGGCCTTCAGCAAGTGATTCATATGTTTTCACACTTGACAGGACATTAAGAAGATTTTAGTCTTCCTCTGTGAAACTAACTACTTACGGAAAAAACCCAGAAACCAATATTATATACCTTCATGTCTAGCCGAGGGAAGGTATAAAAGAAAAAAAAATTCTCAATGCAATGTCGAAAAATATCAATGTGTGTGTAGGTTTGTATTACTCAAAATATTATTTCATTGCCTAAGGGATAATACCAAAGTGATGTTTTAAATTTCAATCTTCACATAGGATCCCTTATTGCTACACATGCATATGCAAGCATTATTTGAGCTCTAAACTATTCAAATATTAAGGATTTAATTAGCTATAAGATGGAAAGTTTTTGTTTAGACATAATCCATCATCTTTTACATATCTTTATTCACTCCTAGCACTTCAGATAAATTTGTGTAAATGAGACAGAAATGTGAATATTTTATGACAAAGAAAATTCTTAAAAGGAGGGGGGGGAGAGAAAAGGGTAGGGGGAAAGAGAATGCTTGAATGTATAGCAAAGTATAACATTTTTATCATTATAACAATGGAACAAATCTTAAGTTTGAAGCATTAATATCATTTAGAACATTTATGATCAAGAATGAATGTAAGTAGAAAAAATTTTGCATACCTGTAGATGGTACAAAATTTCATGGTTAAGTGGAAGCCTCCCATCAACAACAAGATCCAAATATCCATGTATCTATCTCAATCGAGCCTCTAAACCCTTCAGAGATGTCAATTTTTCTACTAACCTGTTATGCACAAAAGTCAAATTTTTGAGTTATGTCACCACTAAAAATAGAAGAAACAGAGCTTTGAAACAAAATCCACACACAACACAATGTGGTATTCATAAAAAGACATACAAACAAATTAAACTTAGAACATTGGAATGGAAACAACTTCAAATTATGATGCAAAGCATGGATTTAGGGTATAAAGAATTATTTTTCTGCCACCATAGTGAAAAGTTAGCACTTTCTTTCATCTTTGCATATTGGTTTGATGCTTTAAACGATGCGTTTCTTATATTGAAAAGTGCTACCTTACTGAGCTTCTCTTTGTTTCAAGAATATTTTAATATTCTCTACTTAATAGGGCCAACCACGTGACGGTGGAAGCTCATTTGGCCCCTACCCGCCCCTCACATCACTCTCAATTCCCCATACCCAATCATATAACATTAATCATTCATTCATCCATTAATAACATATCGCATTCATTCATTCATCCATTAATAACATATAACATTCATTCATTAACATACAACATTCATTAATTAACATATTTGCATTCATTCATTAACATATAATATTCATTCTTTCAGTTTTTACATATTATCAAAAATATGGTTGTCATGATATGATTACAATCACTTTTTTTTTGTTTCTTTTTTAAAGCTAAAAAAATCTGAAGTGAAGTATCATTTTCTAAATCATCTATCTCCCCTTTAGTTGTTTTTCCCTCTGCTTGTGATCTTAATGTACACCTATTTGTCTGCTCATGACGTGGACGTCGCTGCAAGGGGGGTCTATTGCAATAACAAAGAAATGTTAAATTGATATGCTTTATTATTATTGTTACAAGTATTTCATTAATTAAAATAACATTAGAGTGGTTCTCTTTACCTGATGGGTCCACATCAAGTTCCAGAACTTCTATTATATACTCATGCTCAACATGTTGAACACCCTCTAAATCCTGATCTACAGTTGAAACACGAAATGTTACATTAATTAATACACCAATTGAAATTAAATATGTTTAAAAGAATATTAGAGTGGTCCTCTTTACCTGATGGGGCCACATCATGTTCTTAATCTTCTCTAGCCTGATCATTCTCAACACGTTGATCACACTCTACATGCTCTAAAGTTGAAACATGAAAAGTTACATTAATTAATACACCAATTGCAATTAAATATGTTTAAAAGAACTTTAGATTGGTCCTCTTTAACTGATGGGCCACATCATGTTCCTGGTCTTCTCTAGCCTGATCATGCTCAACATGTTGATCATGCTCTACATGATTTAAAGTACCAAGATGCACACCATGACTTTCATCTGCAGGTTGTGCTCCACCCTCACCAGGCTACATTCCAATGTCACGTGTAGTATTATCATTGCTTGAGTGTTTAAAACAAATAGGCATGTAATTACTTTATGGTGGAAATTAATATTGAATAGATTGCACAAGTATTCAATTTTAAATAAAATTTATTGAGTTTATTTACCTGTGTGTCAGATGCAATGGAAGATTGTGTTTGCCCACTCAAGACTCTTAGGCGTTCAACCACAGCTCCATAGCCTTGCAGGAAGGCAATCTTCAGGTCCTCTTCTATGGGAACTCTTTTGAATTTAGAGCCCTACATTTTTGCATAAGATGATGAATTTTTCTTCTATAGTGTGATAAAACCAAAAAAAAAATTAATTTATTATTTGGATACAATATTTCATTTAATGATACTTACTGTAACGCCAAATAAAAGCTTTGCACAATAGACACACCAGAATCAAGATTAGAAGCACACACGCGTATACAAATACTAAATCTAACATGCAAATTCATACGTTAAGCAACAAAGAACATGGGAAAGTAAAAACGTAATTAAAACTAGAACAATCTCACCAATTTTCAAACGTATTTCCATGAATTATCTCGATTTCCCTTCTCCATTTCGCTTGTATGGTATAATTGCCCTCATATTTTCAAGTTCGTGCAAGTATAGCCTATTGATAAAGATTAGCAAAATATTGAAGATTCAAGACAAAGTGCTCTCCAAAGTTACAAATTCGCGAGAGAGATTTCGAGAGAGAGAGATTGGAATGAAGAATGACACATCAATTTATAGAAAATTGATTATTCGAATGACAGGCCAAGATTGAAAGATTAACAGACGGTTGAGATTGAGAGATTAGTCATGCATTCAGATAACTGATAGAGGTAACATGAGTGATTTGAATTAGAAATAGAATTAAAGATTAAATAAATGATTTAATCTTCAGTTCGGCATTCGAAAACATAAGAAATATCTTTGCATGACAAAGATGAAGATTGATTAAAGCAACTCTTGTTCGAATGCACGCACAACACTTAATTAATTAAATAAGAATATTTAATTAATCTGCATGTACACGCAATTGAGTTAGAAGTGGACGATTGCATGGTTAGACGAGAAGATTACTCGAAGACGCCACTCAGACATTAAATCAATAGTTAACTGAACGATTAAAATAGACATCGAGTTGAGTAAAAGTGAATACTTAGATAACTCACATAATTATCTAAAATATAGAGGAATGTGTTAAAATAGAATTAATGAATTAAATAATTCATTTAATTCAAGAGACTCAATATTCGAAGGATAATTAAATAAATAAGATTTATTTAATTAAATGACGAAGGGGATTTTAAATGAATAATTAAATAAATAATGACTTTATTTAATTATAGTTGAAATATGATAAAGAATAAATTAAATAAGAATTTATTTAATTTAACCGAGAATAAGGTTAATTAGTAAGATAATTAAATAAGAAGCGTTTATTTAATTAATTAGATAGAATAAAGTGTGAATTAATTAAATGGTGAGATTATTTAATTAATAGATGAATTAATGTTAAAGATGAATTAATTAAATAATTGACATTATTTAATCATGACCATGAATAATAAAATTATGAAGAATATAGAAGTCATGAGGCTAATAGCCAGATTTCGGTGTCTACATTTGCCCCTCTTTGATACAATGTCGTTTAGGCATTGTGTCAAAGAAAATCAATGAAAATATGCCCCAGTCAAGCTCCGGATTAGAACAGGTGAAGGTATGCCCCCTCGGGAAAATTGACAAATTTTTGAAATGTTCAGAAAAATTTGGAAATGCGCCCGATTAGTCCAGTAGATAGGCAGAAATGCAATGCAGTTGACGGAATTGGGTTCGGAAACGGGAGGGACGGGTACGGGATGATAGAAAATGGAAGTTTACACGGCCAGAAGGAAGGAAATGCCACCTAAGTCTAGGTATATATTGGAATTGGGGTGAAAAACTATTCATTTGCACCCACCCAGCTTAGAGATTTGAAAAGTTTGCTCTGACTTTCAGCGAGGATGTCTCCAGTTCCAGCCACCCATCATCGTGCCTACAGGATCAGGACGTTCCAGAGACCAGCCGGCGCGGACCCCCCGGTATGGACCTAAAACTTGTCTTTTGAAAATTTTCTATTTGCGCGCATTTTAAGGTATTTATTGCATTTTTAGTTGTGCGTCACATTTTAATTTGCACCACATCTGTATGCGCGAACGACGCATCTGCTTGCGAAAAGCCGCATGTGCATTTTAACGCCAACCATTTAGGCTTAGTTTAGAAAAATAACCGCATGTGTTTTTTGTGTTACGCATTTGATCATTGTGATACGCATTTGAAATTTAGCTACGCATGTGAATTTTATGATACGCATTTGTTTATTCTGATACGCATGTGATTGTTTGAAACGCATATGCATATTTGTAGCCGCATTTGCTTCTTTTGATACGCATTGAGATTATGCAACGCAAATGTTGATTTTAGCACGTATTTGATAATAATTAACCGCATTTGATTAATAATGACGCACTTGTAATTTGTGGACCGCATCTGTATAAAAGCGACGCATGTGTTTAAAAAATGACGCATTTGCAAAATAACGACGCATTTGCATTTTATGTCAAAACATTCATTTTTCACTAGGGTAGATGATTCAGGCTGACATGAGGCATGTTGTTGCAGGTTGTTCTTGACCCTATCTACACACGTGAGTCGAGACCCACGACGTTTCGATTCAGAGACAGCTTACGGCCGGCCGAGCGACGGACTTTATGGCATTTGGGTTTGTTGCACGTGACCGATATGCCCCAGATTAGGGCAAATCGGGGTTTACTGACAGCACTTTGCGAGCGGTGGCACTCAGAGACATCGTCGTTCCATCTTCCGACTGGAGAGGCTACAGTGACTTTGGAGGACGTGTATAGGATTCTGAGACTGCCTATTAGAGGCACACGGGTAGTCTATGATACCCAGAGGGGTATAGCTGAGATGTGCAGATACTACCCCCACGCTGACGTTAGACAGCTAGGGGTGGACGACTATGAGATCAGATGGCGGGTGTTGGCCCAGAGGTATAGACAGTTAGACTGTCTAGTGGCAACCTTGATAGGCGGTATAGTACTACCGGACCGCCGAGGACATGGATTCCTTGTGGGATGGGGTGAGATGCTAGTGGGCATGCTAGAGCGCCGAGTTGTATATGCTTGGGGTTCGTGTGTGCTGGGGATGCTATACTTCCACCTTCATGACATTGCCTATAGAGAGGCACAGTCGATGAGCTGCGGCACCACGCTCCTGATGGTATGGGCGTGGGAGCATATTGCTATCTTTAGACCACCAGTGACAGTAGATCTAGCTCGTGGAGCGCCCTACGCCTTTCGGTATGCGGGAGCCACCACTCAGCACCACATTGGAGACACGGGCTATTATAGACATGCTATAGACCTGATGCAGGAGTTTACATGGAGACCATACCTAGGCTGCGAGGTGTGGTCAGATGAGGGCGAGCATTTGCCATATTGTCGACAGACACAGTATTTAGTGGGACGGACAGTGTCCCATATGCACATCATAGAGCGGCAATTGCCGGACCGGGTTTTGAGACAGTATGGAGAGGTACAGGATGTACCTCGAGGGAGAGCAGAGTTTGCTCGGTCCTCACGAGAGGTCCTGTTGTGGGGGCCAGAGATTCCAGTTGCCACAGCAGAGGCAGATATTGATGGATTACAGGCACAGGCATGGGGATGGAGGGGTGGACCAGCAGATCCAGGGATGACTCCAGCTTATGATCAGTGGTGGGCACTACACAGGCTGACTCCTTTGACAGATCCAGGGCAGCCAGTACCAGTAGAGCGGCGTGTTAGAGGTCCCAGAGGTAGACGGGGCAGAGGAGGTGGTCGAGGAGGTAGAGGAGGCCGAGGTGATGGTGGGGATGATGGCAGAGGTGGCCGACGTGGAGGCAGGAGAGGGAGGCGTGGTCGACGGGGACGAGGAGTAGCCTTGTCACCGATCCGAGAGGAGAGGGGAGGAGAGGAGGATGTGGCCATGCTAGATGTGGCCAGAGGTGGCGAGGAGGAGCAGCCGGCTGAGGCAGTTATCCCAGACATCCCTGACATCCCCGCAGAGGCAGAGGCAGGTGCCGAGGAGGTAGTTGCAGAGGAGGCCATTGGAGAGGAGGCAGAGGTCGATGCCCTTGGATTGTTAGGTGCCTACCAGGAGGATGATGATGAGGAGGATGATCACGAGAGAGAGATCAGGGATCAGATCCTGGAGGAGATGGACGAGGAGGAGGATGGGCGAGACAGGGTCCGCCAGGATGAGACAGAGGCAGAGGCGCCCGACACTGATATATTACGAGCCCAGGTTGCCTCCTTGGAGGAGCAAATGAGGGTGTTGATGGCAGAGAGAGATGCTTACAGGGTGGAGAGAGATAGAGCCTTGATAGAGAGAGATCAGGCTGTAGCCCGGCGGCAGGAGACTGAGCAGAGATTCATAGAGCTCAGGACATTATGTACAGGACCGTCAGCAGCATTTTCCAGAGAGTTGGTCAGAGCCGGCGAGAGGGAGAGATACTACCGAGACTTGTATGAGGCAGAGGTTCCCATAGAGAGACGGGCTCCTAGCTTTTCAGCAGCACAGAGTAGTAGGTCTCAGACTAGGACCCACACATGGACAGTGAGCACAGAGGGAGTGGATCAGCCACGTAGAGCAGGGCCATATGACAGACCTCCCACAGCTATGAGATCAGCAGGTTCCCATCATCAGTCTCCTACACACTCCTGACATGATGGCAGTGGTAGTTCAGGATAGAGATACAGTTTTGAGGTCCATTTGAGACATTGTATTTTGATCCGATAGCCTGCGGGCTTCCATGTATTTATGATACATTATAACATTGTGATGTGACACATATGAGCGATATGTATATATGATTTTGGCGGCGATTCTTATGATATGCATTGTCTATTTATTGATTATGTAGTCTTGATTTATACATGTGGTGTCTATATGATATGCCTATGTGATGGATGGTTGTATGTACTTTTATGTTGTTTATGCAACTAATGCGATAAATTTGATTCTATGTGACATATGATTCTATATGATTATGAGATGCAATGTGATGTTATATATATAATGACATGTGATGCTATACAAATGTAATGTGATGTATGTATTTACAGTTTATTACTTATGATATGCAATGTTAAATGATGATTATTGTCTATTATGCCATGATAATCTAAATGTGACATATGCCTATATATATGTATGCTTCTAACATGTATGTTGATGCAGGATGATGTATACCATTTCGTGTCACAGGAATCTGTCATAATGCAAGAAAGAAGAATTGTTAATGCGGAATGGAAGATCGACAAAGAATGAAAAGACAGAAGATAAATGTTAGTGTTAGGAATCTTCGATATTTTACCATATCACAAAAGGTATTGCACTTTATCATCATTGGGCAGGACTAATACAAATGGAGACAAACAGTAGGATATGACATAAATCAAGGTGTGCAAGGTCATCCACTTGCTAATAACAGACAGTCGCAGACAAGGATTGTCACTAACTCATACTAAGGACACAAGTTGCCCCAGTCGTTTGTCAGGACAAACCATAGACAGCAAACAAAAGAAAATACTGGTCATGAGACGTCATTGCTCCTCTAAATCCTTCATGGGACATCCTTGAGGAAACTAGTAACATGACTCAAAATTAAATTGAAAAGACAGTCAACAGACAGTAGTCAAAGAAAATAGAATTCCGATACGTCGTTGCTTCTCTAAATCCTTCATGGGACATCATTGAGACAGCTAGTAACATGAATCCTAGTCATCAATTCAAGATAAATGATAAGATAAATAAGCCAATAAAGTCAATAAGCCAATGAAAATATTTGCCAAAACATGATTTGTTTGTTTGATTTGTTTGATTGATAGAGCCTGATTGCAAGAGATACACATACCGGATAAGACTGTAGTCTGGTTTCGATGTTATGACTATCTGTATAAGGCATGACAAAGCCTGGTTTCAGAAAGACATGTATCGTATAAGACGTTGAGTCAGATGCCGTTGATGTGATAACCTGTGTAAGGCTACGTTTGATTGTTTTGACCTTGTCGATTATACAAGAAGGACTCATCCTGTATAAGACATAGGTTGATTGTTTTGATAACGTCTGTTTCCAAGAAGGACACATCTTGTAGCAGACGGTTGGTTGATCTGTTTGATTTGTTTTGTATGGCAAGTTGTTTGATTTGACATAGAGACATTGCTAACTTGTTCACCAGAGTAATGCATGACTTGATATGACGTGTTGACAATTGACCGTGTGTGACGACAAACCCTAAAGGACTGACCTAGTGTGGCCTCGGGGGCTCATCGTGTGATGTGCCTTGCCTACGTTGTACACGCAGAGACCTCGTAGTTCGACTTGACCTGACCGACAAGACTGACTACAAATAAAAGATGGGTGTGAAAGTGAAAGCGACGAACCCTAATGGACTGACCTAGTGTGGCCTCGGGGACTCATCGTGTGATGTGCCTTGCCTATGTTATACACGCAGAGACCTCGTAGTTCGACACAACCAATGACCTTGTTATACAGACATATGGATTGACGCATGACTTTGTACAGACAAACCTAAACGGACTGACCTAATGCCTCGGGGGCACATCGGCAGATGGCCTTGCCTACGTCCAGTCGCAGAGGCAACGTAGTTTGACATGACGACAAAGACTGACAAGTGCGACTGACTCTGACTCTATTTTTGGATTTTTTGAAATGTTTTAATTTTTTTTTTTGTTTTCTCAGGTCATTTTGCGATGTTTTTGGATTTTCTTATGGTTTTACGTCTTCAACACAATCAATGTAAGAACCAATGTGACGCAGGTCAAGTGTCTGCCCCTAGTCGAGTATAAGACCAACTGACTATGAATAGGGTAAGATGGGGGATATGAAATGCTCTCGATGTCAATCGTTCCAAGCTATGGAAAAGACTACCACTTATTAGGACTAATATATACAAGTGATGGACATAAAAGGTAAAAGATATATACAGGATAGTGGACTATGTACACGAATGTGGGCTATGTACAGGGAAGTGGACTATGTACGGGGATAAAGACTATGTACAGGGTAGTGGACTATGTACAGGTAAGTGGTGTATGTACAAGATAGATTAGAATAATAGTAGACAAAGGAGCAAGGTTGAGTACACATGGCGCCTGTTTGCCAGGTTTTCACCATGGTACCTATCCAAAGCGCCACCGAAGTGGTTTTCACCATTGGACGATTGATTTATCTTTACTATTTTCCATATTAACTAATTTTTTTGGTGTTACAAAGACGCCTGTTTACCAGGTTTTCCCCTTGATAACGATTTTATTTTATTTTCTGTTTTTTTTGTATTTTTGCTAAATAAGACA